>PVJO010000937.1:0-197796 GCA_004026905.1 Hystrix cristata | reverse complement strand
GTTTCTTTGTTGCTGCTTTAATTGGAGGGGCCTCATTCTCCCCTCAGTCCCAAGTGAGAGAGAAGGAGCCCTTCGCCATGTGTGGCTCTAACAGGCACCATATGAAAACAGTCACCTGGCAAACAAGATCCTCGGAGGGCCTCTGGTGTGTGTCCAGTTCAAAGCAGCAGCTGGCTGACCAGTAATTAGCTTAGTTGAAGTGTGCGTGACAGGCCCGGTGAACTTCAAAAGGCAACTTTGGGGAACAAGTTTCTTTCTTGAAGGGGATGTGAAGAACCTTCCTAAGAGGCACTGCCTAACTCTCTCCTGTGATCTTGCACAGTGGAGCTGAAAAGTGGATTAAGGCAGGAAATAATAAGCTGTGTGTGCTCACACACACACACGTGTTCTCACACGGCATCATTTGCTCATTTATTTTCTATATTAAAGGGCCTGCTGACCTCTGTAATCCACTAGCCCTCAAATTCAGAAGCGATGAATAGGATGCATTCTGACTTTAAATGGAATGGAGAGCTTTGAAAAGATGGAAAATTAGCAACATATGGGCTGAGGAACCCAAAGAAACCTGAAAAGGGAAGGAAATGCCTAAAAGAAGTTTCAGATGTCACTGTGATCCTGGGGCCAGCGTTTGGATGTATAGGTGACTTCACATGGTTACAAAAGGGGGTCAGAGCCTCGCTGCCCACCCCTAACTTGGTTCCCTGACTGAATCCTTTATTTTTCTCGCTTTTTCTCCATGTTCTGCCCAAGTGAGAATAAACCTTGTCCTGGGTGGAAATGGTCCCCATTGAATCTTTGCGCCATTCTGCCTTGTGCTTTAAGGACAAAGGAGACCAATTTTTCTCAAACACATTTCTCTTCTTTCTTTTCTTCAACTCATGGTGTCACTAGTCTTTGATCTTATCCTGAAATCGTCTCTGGAATGGAAGAAATAGATATGATGTGGTAAAGTCCATTCCAGATGTCCCTGCTTTGCCTGGGGGAAATGCCCTAAGTCCTTTGTGTTAGTCCAAGCTCCACTGGTTCTAAGGGCCAGAATCCAGCAGTATTTGTCCATCTCCTATTACTATAACAAAATACCTGAGTCTGGGAGGTTTATAAGGAAAATAGGTTTATTTAGTTCATAGTTCTGGTGGTCTAAGAGCATGGTGCTGGCTTTGGCCCAGCTCTAGTGAGGACCACTTTTGGTCGTGTTCCTGTCTGGTGAATGGCATCCTGGCAGGTGCTCATGAGAGAGGGAAAGAGCACATGGCAAGACAGGAAGACAGAGAGGTTCAGGGGCCAGGCAGTTGTTGAGGAGATGGGGCTTCTGCTTGGCCAGTTCCAGATGGCAAACTCCTTCTGTGTCAAGGATGGGCCACCAGAATCACATGCAGGAGATTGTGGGAAGCAGGTCTCTTTCTAAAAGAAAAGAGGAGTTATAGTCTGAGAAAAGAAAAGAAATCCTGGACAGACCTAAACAGGAGCAGCCACTGAGTCACTTATCAATCTTCTGTTGCGCAGTGTGTCTTTCTAGGCCTGCTGCAATAGATTGCCACACACGGGCTGGCTTAAAGCAACACAGCTTTATTCTCTCAAAGATCCAAAATCAGGTGCCAGCAGGGTCCCCGCCCCCAGAGGCTCTGGTGGGGCCAGGGAATCCTCTCCTCATCTCTTCCAGTTTCAGATGGTGCCCAGCAACCCTTGACTGTGATTGCTCACTCCAGGCTCTGTCCCCATCTTCCACAGACTTCTCTTCTCTGTCTGCTTTTTTTCTCCCTCTCGTTCTTAGAATAATGCTTGTCTTTGAATTAGAACCCCCAGATAATTCAAGACGATCTCAATCAAGACCCTTAATTACATCTGCAAAGACTCTTTTGCCAAATAAAGTCACCTTCACAAGTTCTAGGGCCTGGACATGGATATATCTCTTCTAGGTCACATTCAACCCATTATAGCCAACACGAGGTGTCCCCCAAAGTGGCAGGGAACATTTAGATTGGCTTTGCCACACACGCTCGGTAACCTTTCTTGCAGGTTATCCAAGTTCCATTCTTATACCTGCCAAGTCCCCAGATGGGTTTCTGTGATGTCACCATGCCCAGGCAGGATGTAGGTTGGGACCGGGATTCAGTGTTCTTTCTGGTTAGCTTTTGGTGGTGCCTCTTCGCTTCTTTCCTGTGAGCCTGTTTTTCTCTCTATAGGTTCTCAAGGTGCTTAAGATTCTCTCCTGGAATTCTTCATTGGCTTTGGGACTTGGGGGAAGAAATTTATCAATTCTCTGAGTCTCAATTCTCCCTTCTGAAAAATGGGATAATAATGACGCCTACCTCACAGGTGTCTTTGGGACTCAAATAGGCTAATATAAAGTAAACAAAGTACTTACAAGAGAACCCTGTACAAAGTAAACACTGGGTAAGAGTTAGCTATAATTGTAATACACAGGTGAGTGGTATCTTAGAACTTCATTCTTTATCTTTTAGTTTTTCTGGTTCCCCTCCTTTTCCCTTTAGAGTTTCCCGTGCCAAGTTCTGGTTCAGTGCAGAGACTCACAAACCCTGCTGTATACGTGGCTCACCCGGGGGCGGCTTAGAAACTCAGGTGGCTTGACCTCCCTCTGGGGCTCTGGATTCTGCATGTTGAGTCTCAGTCTTCTTTATTTTTGTTAGGTGCCTGAGTAGCTCACATGCCACCAGACTTTAAGACCCCTGGTAAGGGGAAGGTCACCAGGTAAGAAGGTTCTAATCTACGACTCTTTAATTTCTCTTATAGTCATGGGCTAGCGGCTTGACCTCAGTTTTCACATCTTTAAAATGGGGATAATGATGTTTTCCAGCCAGGGTTAAATGGGAGTGCAGTTACAGGATCTAAAATATCCTACCAAAGAATGGTCAGGATGGTAGGACCCAGTATTTCTGATGCGTTCAAGAGTTTTTGAAACTTCTACATATAGTATCTCATTTAACACTTTCAAATAATCTCAGAGGCTGGGTCTGCTTTCCATTGTACAGAGGAAGACACAGGCTCATTGGATGAAATAGAAGTTCAGATAAGTCTGAGTCTATAAAGACCGGGGTCTGGCACAGCTTCATTGGTTTCCCCCCCCAATATAACCTCAGCCTTTTCTGCCTCAGCATGGCCAGCTTTGTGCAGAGGTAGTTTGTGCATGGGAGTGAAACTGACTCAGGCTTTCTGCTCCTTTTGTTCTCTAATCGAGGAAAAATAGGGAATCCCAAGATTAGCTTCTCACCTGGCAGAAAGGACTTCTTGTTCCTGGCTTGTAATGTGGTTCAAGGACTTAACTGTCCCAAGTACAGAGGTCACAATCCACAAGGCAGGATTCGGTAAAGCGGTTGACTAGCATGTGTGAAACCCCAAGTCCAATTCCCAGCATCACCAAAACGATAAAAATATTTTTAAAAATCCACAAAGTAAATGCTTGCTTGCAAAATTCTATCCAGGTGATCTAAGGGTGTCACCTTTCTCATCTTGTCCTGGCAATCCAGGGAGGAGGGAACCCCGGCAGGCCACCAGGGAGCGAGGGACAGAGCGGAACCCCAGGAGAAGGCAGCCACTGGGTGGAGCAGGTGCAGGTAAAGGTGGCCAGCACAGTCCGAGGGCATGGTGCTGCTTTCTTGGGAGAAGAAAAGCCAGCTCTTCTGCAGTCCTCCTCCTTCTGAGCCCTGGCTCTCCCTCCCCCTGCCCTGCACCTAACGTCATGGGCATTGCCAGAGGTCAGCAGAGCAGTCCCGTGTCAGCTCCGGCTCCTTGGCACACTTCTCTGGGCTCCTGGATCCTGAGCCGGATGTTTGCTTTCTATGTGCCATTGTTGGCCTGGCTGCCTGGTCGCTGGGCTTAGCCTTGACTTCCTTTCTTGAGTACCCCAGAGCTGCTACAGAATCTGCAAGTGAATAATATGTGAGTGTGTGTACATGTGAGATTTATTGAGTTGCTTATGAATAAAGGAGCAAATGCTTCAAAATATAGCTCTATTGAGTTATAATTCACATACCACACAGTTTACCCATTAGAAGCAGATAACTCAGTGGTTTCTATACATTCATTCGATAGTACAACTATTACCACAGTCAATTGAAAAATATGCACATCAGTGACGAATGATGAAATAGAAACCCGTGGACGCTTGAGCTATCATCTCTCTATTCCTCTCAACTCCCTAAGCCCTCATGACTACTGATCCCATGTTCCTATCCTAGTCTTTTTGTATGAATAGAATCATGTATTATATACTCTTCTTTTGACTGACTTCTTTCACCTAGTATAATACCGTCAAGGCTCACCCATTCTGTAACACGTGTTCCACTCCTTTCTTTTCAGCGGCTCAATAATATTCCATCGCATGGATACACTACATTTTGTTTATCCATTCATCAGTTAATGAAAATTCAGGCTATTTCCACATCTGGGCTTTTATTAATAGTGATGCTGTAAATATGGATGTGCAAGGTTTCATGTGGACATATGTTTTCAGCTTTCTTGGTTATATACCTAGAAGTGTAATTGCTAGATTACATGGCAGTCCTGTTTAAAGTAGCTAACACTTTTTTAATTTTTAATTTTTAATTTATTTATTATTATTATTATTATTATTATTATTATTATTATTATTATTATTATTTTGGTGCTGGGGATTGAACTCAGGGCCTTGTGCTTGCAGGGCAAGCACTCTAACTACTGAGCTAAAACCCCAGCCCCCTTTTTTTTAATTTTTTATTTTTTTTTTGGGTAGCTAACACTTTTTTTTTTTTTTGGTGGTGCCGGGGATTGAACTCAGGGCCTTGTGCTTGCAAGGCAAGCACTCTAATCACTGAGCTAAATCCCCAGCCCCCGGGTAGCTAACACTTTTAATGTGTTACAGACATAACGATCAGAGCTTGGATGGGGAATTAAAAGTTAAAACTCTGTACTGCACCTGAACTACCTCAAAAGACATTTATTTTGAATCTGAGAATATTTTATACTTGGTCGGGAAGTGACAGTAGCCATAGAAAGACTCAGAAACGCTTCTTTAAACTTCTAAGTAAAACACGGACCAGCCTCTATTTTCTCTCCATTTAGCTGAGCTGGAGGGTGATGAGATTTACCATTTTCCCTTCTGTGGGGACAGAAGAGAATGAGAAGCTCCTTAAGGAAGTGAACCTTTTAAGAGAGACCCAAACTGGGCTGTCCACAGAAGACGTCAGGGAGAAGTTCAGGACCTGGCATTGGGAGGTAAAGGACTCCCTCTGGGGACCCTGCCAGCATGGAGCCAGCATTTCTGCTCTAATTATGTGGGTAATAGTGCTAATTAGCTCACTTTTAAAGGCTATTATGTTGCTAAAAATTTAGTTCATATTTTATGGCATAAAGGTCCTATATTATGCATTATAGAACATTTGGAAATTGAGAAAAGTAGATGGGAAAACAATTAGGCTTTGTCCCACCAACCAAAGATGACAGTCATTGATATTTAGAGTGCTTACATCTAGGATTTGTGCGTGTGTGTGTGTGTGTGTGTGTGTGTGTGTGTGTTAAAAGGAGTTTTTCCTTCTGTAGAGAAATAGACTTTACTATCTCTGTGTGGCTTTTGAATTGGATATGAAAGAATTTAGGGGCATCATTCACTTAGAAAAAGGGAGGCTAGAGGATAAGTCTTGAAGCCGTGTTTGCACAGCAAGCATGTGTTTACTGGGGCATAATGCTTGTTATCTTTCGGGAGGAGCTGCTGGAGATGGCAGGAGTGACAGTTTCACACTTACCATCAAAAAGAGGTGAGAAAATCCATCAGATCTGCAGCCTCCAGGACAAAAGCTAGGGTTCTCCTTTTCCTCCCAGGGTTCCAACTCAGTGCCCCTGCTGTCCTTTTTGAATGGTGCACCTATCCCCAGTGTCCCCAGCTGAAAGGCGACACAAACCTGCTTGGGAATACCAAGGTCACTAAGTAGCAGCTCATTCCTCAGTTGTATTTCTCTAAAACTTAATGCAACTAAGGCTGATCAGCCCTGGTGCTCCTTGCTCTGAACTAATGTTAGAAACTAGAAAAAGAAAGCTGCAGGAAAACCCAAGGACATAATTTTTTGCTTGTTTTAGTTTTGTTTTATTTTGTTTTTTATTTTGTTTTTTTTAGTTTTGTTTTAAATAGGGGTCCTTTCAAATCCCTTTTGAGCCTGAAGGTCTGGTCATGTCATGTACAAAATTTGCCCGGAAGACTTAGCTGGCAAGATATGGATAGCTGACCTAAGGAAGGAGAATGGACAGCAAGGTCCACACGGCGTGTCTGGTGATGCGCGTAGCTGCTTGGAGTCGTGTGACGGCCAATGTGACAACATTCTGCTCTTCAACTCCCATTAGTAGTCCCCTTACATACAGAGCCAACACTTTCTTTCTCCTTTTCTCATCTTATTAGTTCTCCTAGATTGGATGAATCATCACCATAAATGATGAGTTTTCCCAAGATCTCTGTCCTTGGCAACTGATTCTTCTTTCTCATCTCACGCTTTCCTCTCCAACCTTTCAGTCCCCTGAACCACAATGGGTTCTCCACCCTTTTCCCCAGCTTCCTGCCCTCCTCAAAGGCACAATCAACTAGTAGGACAGTACAGAAAAAGACCCAAGACTGACTGCTCTCCAGACAGATCACCTAGTGAGGAAGAAGGGGAGCAGAAAGGGCTTTTAGTCCCCAGTCTCGGGAAACTGAGAACAGAAAAAAGGGTCTCAGAGGAGTCAAGTTGGAGACCAGCCCAACTACCTTGACCAAACTTGGCCACTACCTACATAAGTATCTCTGGGGGCCACTTTCCTCTCTTGGTTGAGTCTCCTCATGAGCAAGTGGAACATGGATCTACTCTGAGGTCCTTTTCAGCTTCAATTGCCTGTATTGTGTATTGTGAATTGTGAAATGGAATAGGACCAAAAGTCTGATCAGATGTTCCTGAGACGAAAACAGGATAGACAAAGCCTTAGGTTAGGAGTCAAGCGTTCTGGATTTTCTCACAGCCAGCAACTAATTATGACTGGAGACAAACTTGTGCTTTGGCTTCTTTATCTATAAAGTAGAAATGAAAATATTTGTCTATATACATCTCGGGTTGGTGCGTTAGATAACAATGAAACTGCAGGTGGGAAATGTAAAGAAAAGACTCTATCAAGTTATTCGGTGGTAGTGAGGGCCCTGGAGAGGGTGACTGGGGACTGCTTTTGGACCCACTGAGTCGCTCTGTCTGCCTGGAGGGTCTGGGAAGACCACCTTTCGTGGGAGAAATGACCAAACGTATTGGAATTTCCTGGCAACCGTGAGGCTCAGGTAGGGCAGAGGGCAGTGGTTTTGGTGAATAGAAACAGGAATAGAAAAGGAATGACACGCTCTTTCTAGAATTGTGACACTAGGAGTAGTCTAAGAAATAAAAGATGGGGCTGCCCATGAGGCTGTTTAAGAAGTGTTGCAAGGCTTAAGGAAGGGTGTGGCTGAGGAGACCAGCTGAGTAGGCCCAGTGGCCACTAGGAGGACGCTGGCTCCTGGACTCAGGCCAGGGAAAGGAGGGACTGAGAAGCTGGGGTTCCCAAGGCTGCTGGGGCAGGCTCAGCTGCACAGACACTCATTGTTCTCAACACCCCTTTGTTGTCCTTTCCCAGGCGCCAGGCGGGTGGAAACTGGGGGGGCCCAAGTTACCCAGAGATAAGGTCTTTTTATGAGTTTCCTCATTTAGCCAGGAGAGGAACTTGTCCAACTGGTACAATGGACAGACAGCCCTCTTTACCTGGCTCCTCTAGGAGAGTCAAGCTGGTCCCAATCCAGACACGAGGGTGAAGGCACTCCCCTGGAGGTGCCTCCCGAGGGAGTGGGTACAGGGGACGTCAGCTAGAAAGGGGTGACAATTGTGCTTTTTCGGCTGTGGTCCACCCAGCATCCGTCAAATGTGTGTCCAGAAGAACAAGCCCGGCTGTTGCCAGATGAACAGGTCATTGCCCAAGATCTTTCTGGAAATTTTGCCTACTCCTCCAGGGAAAAGGAAGGCCAAAGGATTAAAAGAAAATCTAAGGAAACAGCCATATATTTTGTCTAAAATCCAGATACGCAGGAGAGGCTTGGAGGTGAAGCCTGGAAATATCATTATTTAGGCCCAATAGGCTTTAAATGAAGAAGGTTTGAAATATCCATTGAGAGAGAGAGAGAGAGAGAGAGACAGACAGACAGACAGAGAGACAGAGAGAGACAGAGAGAGAGAGAGACAGAGAGAGAGAGACCAAAGAGGCCAGAAAGGTGGAAAGACTTTTAATTAAATTTTTCTATAGGAAAATATATGTGCTTGATGAAATAGTTGAATACTACAGTAAAAAGTTGATTTAAAATATATTATTATTTTTAATCAGCATGGTAATGATGCATATTTATGGGATACAAAGTGACATTTCAATACATTCATAAAATGTATAATGATCAGATCAGGGCAGCTGCCAAATCTATTACCTCAGACATTTATCATCGAAAAGATTCTCTGTTAATTATTTGGAATAATAAATTATTGTCAACCATAGTTATCCTGTTGGTCTATAGAACATCAGAAGTTATTCCTCTTACCCAACTGCACCCCTGAACCTCTACTCCCCTCTTTCCATCCCGCCTTGCCCCATGCCCTCCCCAGGTTCTGGTAACCACTAGCCTACTCTCTATTTCTATGAGAACAATGTTTTGGCTTCCACACTGTTTTAGTCACTTTCTTGTTGCTAGACAGAATACCTGACCCCCACGGCTTAAAGAACGAGAGGTTTATTTTGTAGTGGTGTCAGTCCGGGGGGCTGTAGTGGGATCAGCCACGGAGGAAAGCTGATCACCTCATGGTTACTTGGAAGTAGAGGGTGAAGGGAGAAGCCAGGAAGGGAGATATTTCCCAGTTAGCCCCCCAACCTATGACCCACCTCTTCTGAGGCCCCACTTCCTAACAGCAAGTCAGCTATTACTGCTTTCATAATCCAATCGCCTTTCAAAAACCTCACCTATGAGTCCATGAGGCATTGAGGGGGGAATCTAGCTATAAACCATACACACATATAAGTAGAACATGCAGTATTTTTTTCTCCCGTGCCTGACCTACTTTACTTAACTTGACATCCTCCAGTTCCATCCATGTTGCTGCAAATGACAGAATTTCATTCTTTTTTTATGGCTCGATGGCATTCCACTGTGCATATATACCACATTTTCTTTATCCATTCACCCACAGACATTTAAGACTTCTAATCTTGGCTATTGTGGATAGTGCTGCAATGAACGTGGAGGTGCAGATGTCTCTCCAATGATCTGATCTGCATTCCTCTGGATATATAACCAGTACCAGGATTTCTGGATTACATGGCAGTTCTAGTTCTAGTTTTTGAAAGAATCTCCTTATGTTTTCCATAATGACTGGATCAACCTACATTGTCACCGACAGTATGTGAGAGTTTCCTTCCCTCCATGTCCTTGCCAGCATTTGTTATTGTCTTTTTGATAATAGCCTTTCTTAATGGGGTGAGATGATATCTTGTTGTGGTTTTGATTTACAGTATCTGATGACTAGTGATGTAGAGCATTTTTTTTTCCATATAATTGTTGGCTATTTGTATATCTTTTTTGGAGAAATAGCTATTCAGGGCATTTACTCATTTTGAAATATGATTATTTGGCTTTTTACTGCTGAGCTGAGCTCCTTATATATTTTGGATATTAATGCCTCATTAGATAAGTAGCTTGCAAATATTTTCCCTCATTCTGCAGGTAGTGTCTTCACTCTGTTGTCTCTTTGGCTCTGAAAAAGCTTTTCAGTTTTTATGCAATCCCATTTGTCAGTTTTGCTTTCTTTGCCTGTGCTTTGGGGGTCATATCCAAAATATCTTTGCCAGACCAATGTCCTGAGCATTTCTTCTATTTTTTCCTCTAGTATTTCCATGGTTTCGGACCTTACATTAAGGTGAAAAGTTGATCTTTTAATCTTTATTATTGGATTCCTCAGTTCCCTTTCTGGAAACAACTAGTGTTATTGATATTTCAGATATTCTTAATGAATAACTAAGAAAAAAATCATTTCTCACAGGTCAATGTGAGAGTAAAGTGTAGGATAGCTGAATACTATCCCAATGGAGGGGTCATGAAGGAATAGCATTCTGATGAGCTTAAATATTAAGGGAACAAGCTAAGTCTCAGTGTATGGGGCAGCAGTAGGTCACAAAGCTGGAGCAGACCAGCAATAAACAAACATGCAAACAGATAATAAAGATGTGAGCTATTATTATCATTGTGAAGAGGATTAAAGTAGATCGAGGTGTTGGCGAGGGAGTGGGTATTCACTCCCGACGTCTCACTGAGAAGGCGACTTTTAAGGTGAAGTGTACGAATAAGTACTACATTTCTCCTTTCTTTATTTCTTCTTCACAGTATCTAACCATAGTTAATGATGAGAGGTGTCTGATCACGTGTTTCATTTCTCGCTCACACAGACACACGCTGACATTCACGCATTAACAGTCAAAGGGGCAGGCTCTGGCCGTCCACCATCTGGGGTCGCCTATTGTTCCCTTCCACCCCCTTCCTTGTCCCAGAACTAAGCCCCCTTGTCCCCTCGCCCCCGTACACTCCATGAGTCCTTCACCCTTTCTCGGGAGTTTGTGGGCAGCATGTAGAATAAATAAAGTATGCAATGCACGCAGGACATTTTGGAGGTGTAGGAAAATGCCCTGAATTCTGCCACCTCACGACCCTCTTCCTGAGGCTGTTTTCAATATGTCCTTGGCGTGACCCCCTTTTGTCTTTGTTTGTTTCTCCACCGGGCCATAGAAGAAAATCAACCAACTATGTGAGTGTTCTGCTTAGGATTTCTCGGCACCTACTCACCATATATCTAAACACTTTGTGATCATTCTGATAAAGGACTCTAAAATCCAGGGTAATCCTTGTAACCTTCCCCCCAAACCCCAGTACTCTAACTCTGAGTCTCCTTCATCCAGGAAGACACTGCCTTCCCCAGAAATGTGGAATCTTTCCTCCTTCCCTTCCCTCTTTCCTTCCTTTCTTTTTAGCTTCTCCACGTACTTATATATTCCTAATCAATGCATCATTTATTGCTTCCTCATTGTGCACTTTGTATTAACAAAATCACACACATATTCACTTCTATGACTGTATTTCTTTGTTCTTCCTTTTTTACATTTCTGAAATTTATTCCCAGTTGTAGTCATCTTCTTAAAACAATAATGTGTGTTTAGCTACAATTTATTTGCCCCTTTGGCTGTTGCCGGGCATGTAGGCAGTATTCCATTTTCACTATTGTAAATGATGTTGTCACAAACATTCCAACCACGTTTCCTGGTGTACACGTGGGACCGTCTCCAGGACACGTACCGGGAAGGGGAATTGCTGGTTCCAAGCGTGGGCAGAGTCAGCTTTATTAGATCAGGCAGAGCCTTTTTTTATGAAAGAGATTTTATTTGAAGGAAACTCTCCACAGGAAGAGGAACTCAGGTCTAAGGGGGCTTAGAAATGTCTTCTATAATCCTTAGAGAGGAATCTACTTGTTTTATAAAAAAACAACTGCTAACTTAATTTTAATGAGTAAGATGCAATAGAAAATGAAGTGCTTGGGCATACACAGAAGGAGCCCCATTGGTGGTGTGTCCCATCATAGACTGGAGCACCCTAAGCAGGCTATGCTGTAGCACTCACACATACATTCAGCCCTCCCCATCCAGATTCGCATCCGGGGTTTCCATGTTTGTGCATTCAATCAGCTGCGCACAAAAAAATTAAAGAAAATAACTGCGTCTGTATGAACATGTATAGAATTTTCCTTCTCATTATTCCCCAAACAATACAGTACAGTAACTATTTACATGGCATTTACACTGCATTATGTATATGAGTAACCTAGAGATGACTGAAGTATACAGGAAGGCCAGGCATGGTGGTGCGCACCCGTAATCCCAGCACTCAGGATGTTGAGGCAGGAGGATCTCTTCGAGTTTGAGGTAGCCTGGGCTACATGGTGAGTTCAAGGCCAGCCTGAACTATATAGTGAGACCCCCACGTCAAAACAAAACAAAGTGTTTACAGAAAGACGTGTGCAGTTTATACACAAATATACCATTTTATATAAAGGCCTTGAGCATCGTGGTATCTGCTAGAGGTCTTGGAACTGACCCCCACTGAGGATGCTGAGAGATAGTTCTAATCGCATCATGTCACAGATAATACCGAAACGCAGGAAGCTGATCTGCCATCTGAAAAAGGAGACGTGACTACTGATTTGTCAGAGGGGCTCCCCTTAGCACCAGTCTGGAGGCGTCTGGGTCCCAGGTTTCAGGTGGAACTGTCCCCAGGCTAGATGGGTACGCTGGCTCCTTGGTCTCCTGGAATCTCCTCAGAGCTGCCTCTCCCCCGATGGGTGCCGCTCGGCGTAGAGAGACCCCACTTACCCTCACCCTCCCAACTGCAGCACGACCCACCTGGCCCATTCTGTCATTTTAATGCATAGCAGGGAGCATGGGATTTGCTACTGGGTTATATATATGTATTTGTTATTGTTATTGTTGCTTTTTCTTTTGCTCATGAGGATGGAAATAGGAATACATAGCCTCCTACATACATTTAACCCAAGTGGATCTTATACCAACAGAGACCAACACAAATTTCAATGAAAATGCTTCTGGAGGTTTAAGTTTGTCATGGGGTACCCACAGGGGACTTCCACGGTCGCCTTCCCTTCCTTTCCCTACGTCAGCAAAAATGTGTGTGGCAGGGGTGAAGCTGGCTTCATTCTGTGCTTCCGTTTTCCATTCTGTTGCATAATACTTGGGGATTTGTGAACTATTTCCCCCCCTGTTGTTTTATTAGGTTTTCAGAACCTAGTGAGTGAGGAAGACAGAGTAGCTCCACTTGTGTGGGATGAAAAAGTCAAGACGCACAGAGGGTGACAGGCTTATCCAAGGTCCCATCGGTACTTGTATCTTGCACCTTTCCGTACTAGGTGGGCTGGGTCACCTCCTCCTGAGTCCACATAGGAGGATGTCCTGATGTCCAGGGGGTTCTGCCTGTCTAAAACACCAGGCTGGAACCAACACCTGAGAGGCTGGTGATCAGCCTGGCTGGTGTCTCATCATGGCCACGGCCCCCCCAGCGTCTTCCGAAGAGGCTCAGTCCCATCCACGGAGAAATCATTAGCTTGACAGCAGTGGTGATGGTGTGAAAGTCAGAAATTGATTGCAGATTCCCACCTCGCTCTGATTTTCAGGTCTCTGTTCTGCTGTGAAAGGTAAATATTCTGAGAAAAACAAACCTCAGCCGGCAGCTGTCTTCAGGGAGATGTGTACCTTCAAGATAAGGTGAGTTGTCCCAATCGTTTTATGATACTAATTGTTGGGGAACAGGATGTTCGTTCGGAATATATCACTGTGACCCTCCCAGCCTCCTTCTGTGCTGATTAAAACGAAGCCGTTTGCTCATGCGACGCCCCAGAACTGCAGTATTGGGAGTCATGTCTCCCCACCCCCCTGGAAAATCTCATTTCCAGAGCGTTCGTCTCACCACAGCAGGCTGCCATGTGGCTTACACAAATAATGCAAAATTTCCACCACCCCTACAAAGAACCTGCTTCTGTTCCGGGCTCACTTTTTATTGTATTTTTTTGGTTTATTTTATTTTATATTTCATCCTACTAATAAATTTTGGCTGTTTTTTTCCCCTTACCCCAGGCCCCAACACCTTCAGTGGTACAAAAAGTAATTCTAAACCGTAAGCTACTCCTGACCTAACTACTTATTAAAAACACTAATATGCTCAGCGGCTTTGATGTCTGCCGCACAACAAAGGCAGAGAGTTAGTCTGGGCCACTGTAATCCTTGATTTGTCACTAAGTTATGACACCCAGCAGAGCCGTGTGACAGTGTAAATCAATCATCCCGTGTGCTCGGCGGGGCCTTCCCTGCCTCCTGCCGAGTCCCTGCAGTTTAATTAGCTTTTTTCACACTACCACAATATACATCTGCAGCTTCAGCAAGAAAAAGAGATGGAGGCGAGTTCATGGGGAAAGGGGGCCTTAAAAAAAGTTCGTATCTCAGAAAAAAAAGTCAGAAGGAAGAAACATCAGAGACCTTTGTAGTTTTTGCTTCAGATACATTAAGGCTTCGATACACAGGCGTGGGCTACGCTGCACTGTTACATGCAGACCTTAAATGCAGTGCCACGAAGCCGTCTGCGGAGCGGCTATCAGATGGTGTTTAGAGGCTTTTTCTTCTTTCGAGGTAGTATCTGTTTCCTGTATCTCTTCTCCTTTCCCTACACTCTTTCCTCCACGGATCCTGCAGCACGCTCTGTACCCCACCCGCCTGAGCTCTCGGAGATGAAGGAGGCCAGACCTTGAGGGTGGCCAAGTTTGGCAAAACTTGGTTGAATTCCTGCAGGTGTGTGACGTCCCTGAGGGCAAAGCATGTTCCTCTGTTCATTTTGCAGTGATAAATAATGCCAGCCAAAAAGAAAGCAGGAATGAGGCCAGGAAGGTTGGGAGTCATTGATGGGGACTGCAGGGGTGAGCACAAATCAGGCTGCAGTGTCACACACAGAGTGACACTTTTGTCCTGGCCTGGGGAGTGTAAGACACATGAGATCAAGCTGGTCCTGTGTCTGGGTTGCTGTCTGGTTCCTCTGGAAAACCATCTACAGTCGAGGAGGCCAGGGGCAGCTGGCCCTCGAGGGCGGCTGTCACAGCTGTGAGCTGATGATGACCTCAGGTGTGGGTGACGCTGGTTGAAAGCAGGTGCTTGAAGGCCGACTTTCTCCTTCAGTGAGGTTGGGGGAAGAGGGCAGAGTATGTGTTCAGGGGCCACTCGTCACCAGTCGGCACCCACAACCCAGGAGACAGCTTGGGTCACCTACAGGGAGGAATATATGCGATATCTGAGGATGTATCATCTAAAGTGCTCTCCCAGGGCTCCTTCTCCCTACTTTGGTTGAGCCTTAGTGCTCTTCAGGGCCCCCTTCTTCTGTGTCTATCTGTCACACCCTGGCACAACTTAGTAGGTGCAGCTGTGCCCAGCCCTCCACAGACTGCACTGCCAGCCCCCTCTTCCGGTAGGGGACACTTCCGGGAAGGGCCTGGCCCAACCTGCAGAATCTCATGTCGCAAAGCAAAAGGTCACAGGCTCAGCACTAAGAACCAATGAGCCGAATAGCTACCAAAAGGCATGGAAAAAACTCCCATGCACATTGCTAAGTGAAAGAAACTGACCCTAAAAGGCCACACACTGCACGAATCCAGCAATATGACTTTCTGGCAAAGGCAAAACTCTGGAGACAGTAAAAAGATCAGTAGTTACCAAGGGAGGGAGGAGGGGTGCACAGGTGGGGGCACAGAGCATTTTCAGGCATTTTAGAAAAATTCTTATTTATGATACTGTAATGGTGGCTGCACGTCACGATATGTTTGTCGAAACTCACAGCTTTAGGGTTTACAGCGTGAACCCTACTGTGAATTCTGGCCTTCAGCTAGAGATGGTATGCGAGGACAGTTTTACCAGTTACACATTAGGTAGGAATACCACACTGATGTTCAGAATAGGGTAACTTCAAAGCAGGGCGGTGAACCTAAAATCCTTTTTGGAGAACCTAAAATTTCTCTAAAGAGTAGTCTATTAATTTAAAGTTTTTAAAAAATGCCACAGGGACCAAAGTGGCAAAAGCAGGAGGAATAGGAAGGGGGGTGCCCCTCCACCTGCAGAGTTTATTTTGTTTATTGCCAGAAGGGAGTTGCAGAAACTACCTTAGAAGTTGCTTTTCCTGCAGCAACCAGCTTCTTCCTGCCCTTACTCTGAGTATTCAACCACAGTCACCTCCTCGTTAGTGACACCTGAGTCCTGAGTCCGCTCTTCATTTGCCATGGTCGCTAAAGAAACGTCAGTGCTGCACTTTATGTCTTGGGTGGATGTAAACAGCACGTCAATACATCAAATCTCTTTTTAAAGTGCCGTATACACAAAGATCGTTCTCCAGGGAAAGTGCTTTGAGAGGCAAGAAGCATGAGAAGAGGCATCACACTTCAGAGCAGGAAATATTCTTCCAGGGTCTGTGGTCCAACCCGCAGAAATGTAAGTGAGCTGAACAGAGTCACGCAGCCGCACCTGGACAAAAGCGACCTGGATTGCAGGATTCCCAACTTCTCATCCAGCCCAGCATCCTTGCATCGGGCCAGCTGCTAAATAGTCCCCATGGAGGAAAGACGACCTGCCGACCTTTCTTTCAGGAGGCCTGAGTCCTGGTCCTGCATCTGTCTGTCAGGGCCGGTGTCACTTTACTAAGTATCCCATGGCCCTGCGGCTCAGTTACCTTGACTGTAGTGTGACAGCCCTCGTAGCAGTGAGACTCGCGCTAGCAGTTGCAAAGATGGAAGCAGACTGACAAATCAGAAAGTGTTTGTCCTGTGCTGATCAAGGTCATCTTGGATTACTTTCCTCCTGAAGCAATTTTATTCCAGAGCGGATGGTCGTGCTTCACAAATGGGGGCCAAAGGTTATTGGTTATTTGCGCTGCTTGGCAGGTGTGCGGTGCAGTCAGGGAGCTGCGTTCCCCAACCTGCCCCCCGGTGGAGGCAAAGCCTCTTGCAGCCCCTCTCTGAGCGAGGGTCAGTGCTGGCCCAGGACCAGCTGCTTTGATCAGGGTCAGGCCCCTCGTGCATGCTGGCTCCTGTTCAATGGCAGGCAAAGCGCCGTCAGTGTCTCCTGCCGTGCCCTCCCCACCCGAAGGCCCCCCTCCCGCCAGAGCGTCTGACGCTGGACTTTGAGCTCTCAGAAGATACTTCAAAGACTGTCCCACCCACGGGCAGGACATCCTGCAAAGACCTCACAGCCTGGGGGCACCTTCAAAGATGGCGAGTCACTGGGGCTGCTCACCACTTTGCGGGAGAGTCCCTGGGGCAAAGGCCTTCTTATCACAGAGGGGAGGGATGTCACTTTTGAAAGGCGTCCCTTGATTTCCTCCCTCCACAGTGGGTCCTGCTTCAGGTCCTCTCAGGTCCAGGCAGAGGCACATGGGGAAGGGCCAAGAGAGCAGAAATGCGGCACCAACCCGGCTGCCGATGTGTGATGGCCTCAGGTCTGTCTGTTTGTGCCTGGTGGCTTCACCGGAGGCTGTTCCTGCTTACTGTCTGGCTGCTGATGCAGCTTGCAGACCCGACCAGCACATGGGGCAGACAGTGGCTTCCCAACTCCTCTGGTATGTTGGACAGACAGCTGGTGTTGTGAAGTATGTTTAGCATCCTTGACCTCTTTCTACACCAGAGTCTGCCCCAGTCAGGTGAAATATAAAAATGTGACCTCCCCATCCAAACACCTCCTGCATGGCTGGCATGTCTCCTGGTTGAGAAGTACCAACATGCTCAATGGCAACTGAAACCTCCCCACCCCCACGCAGACCTGGTGTCTGGGGACATTCCTGGGCCAAAGCTGAATCCGGGATTCTGTGGTTCTCAGGGAGGAGACCCATTGCCCATCCAGGACACCAGGACCCAGGTCTCTGTGTTTCTGCCTGTCTTTCACCCTCGTCCCCCTGCCCAGTGCCCTCTTTCACATACAGCCAGTCACACTAGTATACATTCATTCACACTCATGCTTCCTGACACATATATATGCTAACACACCAGTCTACATTCACACTTGTTTACACTTACACGATACAGACTCACACATTAATTTAATCATATACACACAAATACCCACTACCCATGTACAGACATGCTTCCTGACACACTCACACTCAGACTTCCGAAGGCCCAGGTGTCTGCACAGACCCCTCAGCGGGAAGGCTCAGTCTCCTCTTGGGGAGTCCCGCGTCCCCAGATTCCAGGAAGGAAGGAGGAGGTGCCATGGCCTGAAACTCAGCCTGTGCCTTGGAGACGGTGGGGGCTGGGAGGACCGAACACAACACAACGATGCCGTCACCTGCCCCAAGCTCTGTGGGAGCACAATTCTACACGAAAGAGGCTTGGCTAGTTCTGGCCTCTGTGGAAAAAAAAAGTTACTTAAGCTAGTTCCTCCTCCATGCCAATAAGAAAAGTAGTTTGGGATTTATGTAAAAAAATGTAGAAATTACAGAAAAGGAGAAAAGCATCCACAATGACACTATTCACTGAGAGATAACTATTGTCACCCGTCAGGTGTAGAGTTTATGGACATGTTTTCTGATCTCTGTTGTCATGGTAAGTTTTATGTATTAACTTGGCCAGGCTGTATGCATTAGTCATGCCTTTTACTCTCTCATCCTCATTAGATACCTTGTTGTTTTAATGTCTTCGAGCCTTGCTGACCCTTCAGGACCACTTCTCTCCAGGCTGCTCACCACCTTGTGTGGGCAAACCAACCAATCCACAGCCACACCCTATGCACCTCCTTTACTGAACTCTCACGTTCCCTTCCCTGATCACCCATGATCTGACCAGGGTCCTAACAACTGGGGAAGGGTCTTATGCCCCAGATCCCACCCAAAAGAGCCAATCCTAAAGCCGCTCATCCTGCTTTACCTATTTCTTCCCATGGAAACCATAAAAAAGGCCCTTGCCCACACTTCTCCCTCATTTTCTGCCTCCTGTAACACTAGGGTTCACTAGAGGTACAGATTTAATATAAAATGTATAGGTATATGATTATATAAAAGATTTACTAAGTAAGCTTGCAATGGCCACCTGTGGAATCAGGAGTGGAAGAATGGGAAATGGCTGTCTTTGAGATGGAGAACAAGAGGATCCAAACTTCAAAAGCCTGGAGCTCACCCCACAGTTCAATGCAAGTTTGTGTCAGAAAGCTGAAGGATCCAGACTGGAAGACTGAAGAGCCTGCACTGGAAGCTGGAAGGAACTAGAGATGAACATCCAAAGGCCAGACTCCTCCACAGAAGCCAAGGAAGACTCCTTCTTTCCCTTTTTATTCCTCCAGGCTACAAGCCTATTGGTTAGTGCCACCCACATCCAAAGTGGGTCTTTCCACCTCAGTTTGTGGCCTGCATGTCAGTCAGTCATCCACAGACACACTCGGCTATGTGCTACTCTAATGTGATAGGTCTTTCTTAATTCACTGAAGTTGATATATCACAATTAAGGATCACACCTCCTGACTGGCCCCAGTGCTTCATTGTGTGTCCCCTTTCCCCTTAGTGTGCTTTGCTATGCTACACCTCCTTCTCTTGGGACCTGTGAGTACAACCACCTACCTTTTGGAGGGTAAGTATCTATTGATCTGTTGATCTTTTCAGACTTGAATAATGATAAAAGCTAAATTTTAAAATACTATAGTACCCAATTATTAAACAAACACCAATTAGATGTTGCCATGAAGGAATTTTGTAGATGTCATTGACATCTACAATCAGTTGACTCAGGATAAAGGAGATGACCCACCGTAATCTGCATGGCTCTCATCCAATCAGTTTTGCTTAAAAGCAAAACTAGGAGAGAAATTCTGCCTGAAGACCATAATATCAATACCTGCATGTACATACTTATCTGTGTATGCATCCATTTGATCATTCCATCCAGCAATCTATTCATCCACTGATCTATTCATCTATCTGAATCTTATGCGATTTACACCTTATTTTTTTCACTAACATATTTCTTCCACATCACCATTTTATTTTAATGACCACTTAGTATGTCATAATAGAATTATACAACAACTCATTTATCCATTTGTTAGATGTATTTATTTTTGCATCTAATTTTGTACTTTATAAATGTTACTATGAAAGAAGGTTTACATTAAATCATTGCATTCATCTTTGATCAGCTCGTGAGATAAGTTCCCAAGAAGACTGCCTCCAGGGTGAGGGGAAAGGAAACTCTGAAGGCTGTTGATAAATACTTCCAAACTGCCCCCCGAAGCACCTCCACTCCTAGCCTTAACCTACACTTCTGCATTTGCTCACAGAAGTCTCTGAGGATTAACTATCCATTTAGTTTCTATTTAAAAAACCAAAATTTTAATTTAAAAATTGCCATGATAATGTATGAGTATGTATGTAGGGTAAGAATGTCAGACATCTCAGAGGACTCTAAAGCATAGAATTAAGTGTCCCTTTCCCTGCCATCGCCTACTTCCAGGTCACTCACTTCTGCGGTAACCCTCCAAGAACCGTTCAGTTCGCTGGGCTTCCTTCTGTCTCTTTCCTCAGCACTCACAGGCACGCAAAGGCAGGGGGATGACACGGCACGACACTGACCCGTGTGGATTTCTGACTCCTTCACATTTACTCCTTCTCTGTTGTGCTAAGGGAGAGTTGTTGCCACAAAGACGTCAAAAGCATGACATTTATGTTTAAAAAAAAAGCCAGAGTCTAGGAGAGGACCCAAAGGTTTATAACTACACTTTACATGAAGTCCTCTTTTATTCCTATTTTTTAAAGACTTTTTTTTTTTGGCTGTCTGTTTGGTTTTTTGTGTTTTGAGACAGGGTCTCACTATGTAGTTCAGGCTGAACTTGAACTCACTGTGTAGCCCCGGCTGGCCTCGAGCTCATGGGAACCCTCCTGCCTCAGCTTCCCAAGTGCTGGGATTAGAGGCGTGCACCACTAAGCCTGGCTAAAGACTGATTTTTAATTATAAATGGTTGAAAAATTTTTAAAAAAAATTTATTGAAAATTTTTGTAAAATAAATGTGCATTTGTTGGGACAATAGTATAATTTTCTTACTTATTCTGCTATTGTAACGAACTGCAGAGGTTAATTTACTGGTGTTAAACTTTACACTACAAGAATAAATTCAACTTGGTTGTGATGTATTATTTTTTAAAATTACGTCTCAGTACTTGGTTTTCCAGTCTGGAATTCTAAATTCCAGTTTAGAATTTGCATCTTCACTTGTGTAGTACTTGGGCCTGTAGCTTTCCATTCTTACAACGGCCTTGTCAGGTTTTGGTGTTCGGCTATATTGTCCTCACGATTCGAGTTGAAAAGCTTTTATCTTTTCCTGTTCCTGAAAGTGTTTAGGTAAAATTATGCTATTTCTTCCTTAAATGTTTGAAATAATTTACTAGTGGATCTTTCAAGCAACTTGCTAACTTTGTAGTTAAAGATTAATTTTTTAAAAAGGGGATTGAGAACTATTCACATTTCTCAATTCTTCTAGTACTAATTTTAGTAAGTTGAATTTTTCTAAAATTTTGTTCATTGCATTGAAAATTTCAAACTTATTAGGATAAAGTTATTTGTAATATCTTATTTTGTTACTACATTAATGACTTCAGAATTTATAGTGATGTCTCTTTTTAAATTTAATTCCTGATGATGGTTATTTTCATCTTCTCTCTATTTTTTTGAATAAGAAAATTATAAATTTTATTAGTTATTTTAAAGAATCAGCTTTTGGCTTTGTTAATGCTAGAAATCAATAATAAAACAGTAAGTAGAAACTCCCATATGTTGATAAATTAAGCAAGGTACTTCTAAGTGCTCTATAAGTAAAAAAAAATCACAATGAAAATAAGACAATATTTTTAGCTAAATGATGATGAAATATGACATCAAAATTTGTGGGATATACTTAAAGAGATGCTTAGAGTGAGCTGCATAGTATCAGTTTTATACATTAGGAAAGAAAGGAAGCCTGAATATCAATGTTCTAAGTATTAAGTTTAAAGGAAAAAAAAAAAAAAGCAAATCAACCCCTCCTCAAAGTAGAAGGGAATAATACAAAAATTAAACTGAGAGTAAAAATTATTTCAATACTTTGGAATTTATTAGTACTTTTATTATGACCAGGCATATAGTTATTTATAAATCATGTCTTTCATGAATGCTTAAAAAATGCGCATTTAAAGTTGCTGATCCCAGCACTCTATATATCCAATAAGTCAAATTTTTGCTATCATGTCATTCAAATCTACTGCATTCTTACTGATCACTTGTCTTTTGTTAGTAATTTGATAGATACATTAAAGTATCTCTCTATAACTGTGAATTTGTCCATTTCTCTTTGGGGTTTTGAAAATTGTTGCTTTATGTATTTTGAAGTTACTGTATCTTGTTTGCTTAAAAATTTATAATTATATGATTTGCTTATGAATTGAAACTGTTAGTGTTGTAAATTTTGTCTCAATTACCCCCATGTCTACATCGTCTGATTAAAGATGGCTATACAAGCTTTCTTTTGTTTCTTATGTTTCTATCTCTCATTATTAGTATTTCTTTTTTTTTCGTTATTAGTATTCCTTTAGATAATCAATGACAATTTAGATTTATTCTCATATATATTCTATGTTTGGTCCTCATTCCTCATTATTTCTTGTATTTTCAACTTTCCACCTCAGATAATTTTTCACGTGTCTGAAACACACTTTAGTATTTCCTTTAGTATAAGTCTGCTGGTGAGGAAATACACTCATCTTTAATGTTTTAAATTAACTTACATTCTTCGAAGAATATTTTGAGTGGTTTTAACACTCTGGCAAGTATTTTATTTTGGTAACTTCTAGACTTCTAGACATAATTCTATCATCTTTATCTTTTATTGTTACTAAATATTTCCTCTTTGTCTTTGATTTTCATCTGTTTAATATGATTGCCTTAAATTTAGATATGTTTTAATGTCTTCCATTCTGGTTTGAAGTTGATAGGTTTATAGGGTTCCTTAAATACGTGGTTTAATGTTTTGTTTTAGAAAATCCTTTGTTGAAATTTCTTCAAAAATTGATTCTGTTCTATTCTCTCTCCTTCTGGTACTCTTGAGATATATATATATTATATATATAGTATATATAATATATATAATTTTTTTAGATCTTATCACTTCTTTGTTTCTCTCTTCCCATCCGCCTTCATTCTGTTTTTAACATATTTTCCATTGTACTGATACTCTCTTAAGTTTTGCTTAATCTTTTAAAAAAAATCTATCCATTGAGTTCTTAATTTTTGTCATTGTATATTTTAGTTTGTTTTCCTTTTAGCTACTTTTGAAATATGCTATATTCTTTGTTTAAAATATTTCTTATCTTTTTCTTCATTATCATAGTAAGCATGGTTTTTTAAAGCCTTTAGTAACTCAATATCTGGAGTCTCTGTGGATCTGTTTCTTTCTTTCTTTTTTCTTTTTTGTGAGACAGGATCTCACTTTGTAGTTTAGGCTGCCTTGAACTCACTATGTAGCCCAGGCTGGCCTTGAGCTCATGGCGATCCTCCTGCCTCAGCCTCCCGAGTGCTAGGATTACAGGCATAGGCCACCATGCCTGGCTATGAATCTGTTTCTATTCTCACTAGTTCTCATCTTTTGTTTGTTCTTTCCTTTTTTTTTTTTTTTCTCATTTTGTGTTTGCTGATGATAATTGTGAGCTGGACTTTGTGTTTTAAAAAACGAATCTCAGAAATGATTTAAGGATTAGGGTGATGGTTATCTTCTCACTGTCAGAAGGAATTCTCATTTGCTCCTACAGGGTGCCTGAGAACATCAGCAATACAGCATGACCTTAATACAATTTCCACTGAGACTGTTGAAATTTGTACTGCAGTCTTTGCTGTAAATCTTTTCTTATTGGAAGTTGTACCACATCCCACCCAACTTTGGCAGATGCTGGACAACAGTTTTACCCTTTTAATCACTGTATGACTGGAAAGAGTCCTTGTCATTCTTTCAGCTTCTGCCCTTTTTTTTTTTTTCTTTTTTGGGTGCTGGGGATCAAACTCAGGGCCTTGCGCTTGCTAGGCAAGCACTCTACCACTTGAGCTAAATCCTCAACCCCTAAGTGTCTTATCTAGAACTATCAAATGGTCCCAGAGGAAAAGCAGTCCTAAAATTTAGTCTCACCTTTCTGGGTTGTCATCTTCTCCTAGACCACAGCCCAGTGTTTCTTCTCTATCTTGTGAACACTCTGTTTCTTACAATACTTTTAAGAATACAAGAGTTAATTAAAAGATATGGTTAGTGTTTAAATTCAAACCAAAGACACAGGGCCGGGGATTTAGCTCAGCAATTAGAGTGCTTGCCTTGTAAGCACAAGGGCCTGAGTTCGATCCCCAGCACCACAAAAAACAAAACAAACAAACAAACCAAAGACACATATCACAGTAAAAGACGCACTGCCATCGGTCCTCCTCAAAATACTGTCCCTCCTTTCAAACATACTCATCCCATTTCTTGCCACGTTCTGAAGCAGTTCTGGATGTCTTTTTTCATGAGTGTCTTTACAAGATGTGTTTAAAAAAATACTGTGAATGCTGCTGCGGAGTGCCATCCAGTGGAAAAGCAGGCTCCTAAGACTTCACGGTCTTTACAGCCACCTTCTTCACTGAGTCTACTTCTGGGACTAATCAATACAGACTGGGCTGCCCACTCTGTCTACCAGTGACAGCAGAGACACCCCTGGAAGTGGATTTTTTTTCTGTTGTTGCTGGGTTTTGTTTTTCCTCTTTCTTTTTTCTCATTTTTATTTGAATGTAAAATTTGTTTCTAGACTTTGTTGTTGTTTTGTTTGCTCCTTATTTTCATTTCTTCTTTCTCTCTTTCACTCCTTTCTTCTTTACTAGTTTCTCAAAGTTTGCATAATATTCCCTTATCCTCCAGCCTTGCTTCTCATCTCTTCCTCATCTTCTATGTCTCTATTTTTTCCTCCTAATCCTTTTTGAATTTTCTCCCCTTAGGGTAAAATCACCATATTGAGGGCATAATTATGTATACAAGTTTCTGGTTTATTTTAGATATTGTTATATAACCACAAATCTAGTTCATATGGTTAAAGGTGTCGCATTAGTAGCCACCACAGTTTGTCATTTCCTAGGCTGTGTTTGATACTGTTTTTGCTGGTTGTACCACTTTAGCCAAGGTGACAGAATTGTTCTAATCAGTTGTTCTTCCGTGTATGCCAAGACTGAGATTGCCTGAGGGTCATAAAGAACACTATAAGACAGGGCCAAAGAACCAGAGACTAGGCGAAATAGCAACTTCTCAGGCCCAACAAATTCAAGAAGTAGGATCTTGCAACAGACTCAAAACCCCAAAACCAGCTACACCTGGAAGACGTCTCTGAGGAAGTAGTCATTTCCAAATGGTTCTCAATACAACAATAAAGGTACCTACCATAAGAACTCACAAATATCAACTCAGGAATTAAACTAAAAAAAAAGAAAAAAGAAAAAAGAAAATGAGAAGACACATAAGCAAGATGCAACCCAAGACTTCCAGCTCGCCAAAGACAAGCACAGGGGACAATGAGGTGGAATAATCTGAAAGCTGCCCACCTGGACTCTTGTGGTAACAGCAGAAGTAACAAAGCAGATGAATGGGGCTCTAGAAAAAGTCAGAACAAAAATAATTTCTCACATAACTACAGAGATGGTGATAAGAATGAAAGACATGATTAGTGACTCTAGAGCATATACAGGTTAAAAAAAAAAAGAGAAGTTTAAGAAAATGATGGAAAACACGAACACTCAACATAGGAAAGAAATGGAAACCATGAAATGGAAGTAGAAACTGCTCTCCCTTTATCAGTTTATTAGAGCCTCGAACAGTCTTGACCAATTATGTTGATTTTAAAAAGTGTTTACTATCCTAAGTATGAACCGAGGCTGCACTGTCTCCTGCAATTGTATTGTATCTATGGAAGTTGTATGCCTTCTGCTCAAGTCCAGAGTCTTGCTAGTGGTAAGAATTTGAAAGGGACTGTGCATAATACTCTCCTGGACCGTGCCGCTGAAGGCCTCCATGGTGTTGGTCCAGACAGTTAACGTGGCTATTGAGTTTGTGTTCAAGGATTACTACATCCCATGGACTGCACTGGCAGGTGTCAACACAGCTCCTGCATGAGACACTTTGGATAGGAGGGACAGAAGAAAAGGTGTTAAGGGAGGGGCTGAGCCTGCAGCGGGAGGAAAGGAAAGATCCTGAGACAAGGAAGCACAACTAGGAAGGCTTTGTCCTATTTTCTTTCTTTCCTAGTCCCTTCCATTCTGGAAACACTAATATTTCATACTCAGTTTGGAACAGATTTTCTTACATAACTTTCTTCTATTTTTCTCTGTATCTTCAGCAATATTACACAAACAAAAACCTAATGTTAACAACCTAATATATTGGGGAGAATTAAGGTGGTCAAGGGAAGTGGGATCCACTCCAGGATCATTCCTTCTCCAAAAGCACTGGATTCAGGAAGGGCAGCATCCCAGTGAAAGATGGCAGCCAGAAGTAAAGCAGGCAACCCCTACACACACACACACACGCTTCCACACATACTGGTAGAAAGAACCCTTCGAAGAGGGGAGGCGGATGCTGCATTTTATGAATGATGCAGCATGTCTGGGCTGCATCAAGAGTGGAAGGACTAAAATGAAGGAATGGAGGTGAGTCTTGTAGGCATGTGCTTTTATTTGAAAAATGCTTTTTCATCAAAGATATGTTGCACTAATTTGAGTTTTTGCTGTTATTGCCTACTTAAATTTTGGGCTGTATGCAAACACCTCACTTGCCTCATCCTAATCTGGAGTCTGCATCACAGACAAACATTTATGCATGTATATACACACATCTATCTTGTACATGTGCACGCATGCACACACACTTTGTACCATATCACACATGTGCATATGTGCATATGCAGTTGCATGTATAAGTGTGCGGACACACACACATTTAGAGTCTGCCAAAATATATATACACACACATCAGGAAAAGAAAAATAGTATGATGTTTTTTCAACGTATGGTGTTACTCTCATATAGGGGACCATAGAGGGTGTCGTATATCACAGAAAACCCGGTACCTTGCAGGCCTTCATGGAAGAAACTGAAAAGTTTCTTCATGGAAGAAACTGTGCAGTAATCTCAATGACCAAAGTCTCTCGAGCAGCAGTTTGCCATACTAATAAACGTCTGGAAGCTGACGGCCACCAGTTTGAGCACCTCTTGCAATTGTAGAGGTCAAAGGTAACTTGGATTAATCTCATGATGTCTCAATACATTTAGTATTAAAATATTTGTACAAGTTTTTCTTTTCCTGAAGAGTGTATACATGTTTTTGGTGGACTCTGTGTACACATATAACTTTTACCTTATGCTCCATCTCTGCGAAACACATCACGGTTCATTGAACATACTAGCGTAGGCACCAAGTACATTTCTTACTTTCAATTCATTTTCCTCTCTCTCCTCCTTCTGCCTATCAAACTCATAAGTTAACTTTGAAGACTCTGTATTCACCCTCTCCCTACAAAGAAATAATCACTCCTTCCCCTGTACTATTTCTTCACCCTGTGTATTCCCCTTGCTACTCGTCATCTAGCATTTTAATGATCCATTTAGATGTCCATCTGTCTGACTTCAGTGAGCAGTGTTTGAGGGAAAGTATCATCTTGATATCTTCTTGTTCCAGCAGCTAGCACATACTAGGTGCTCAAGAAAGCATGTATTCAGTGCCGAACAAAGTCAATAAATTGTCCACATTTTGTGGAAAAGGAAATAAAGTTCAGAGGGTTGGAATGGCTTGTTCAAGGTCACACCGGGTCAGCGGGGGCTCCGAGCCAGGTCTTCTAAAGCCCAAGGCCAGCACTGCTAGCGCTACTCAGAATAAACAGAGCTCTTTGTAGCCAGCCAGGCATTTGAGCTCGGGGGAAAGTTAGTGCCCCTGCTGACCATGGCAGCTCTCCGCCCAGCCCTCCACTTGCCCCCAGCCCTCACTTGGCAGCTCCAGGGCCCCTTTCCCTCTGCCCTCTCTCCAAGGAGTCTGACTCCTCTGGACCCAAGCAGTTGCTGGACTCCAATCATGCTAGAGTGACCACCAACAACTGCGATCCCAGGTTGATTTGCGGGGATGGAAGCATCTCCCCTCCGCAGCCCAGAGAAAGGAGCTCGCCCAGCAGCCCCGGGCATGAATGCGCCACGGTACCCGGGCTGCTGCCTCCTGATGGCAGACTTTCCAGCAGGAACTGGTCTGCTCTTCCAGGACATTTTTCTGGAAAGGGAGCTAGTTAGTCAGATAGCAGAATTTTTTCGGTATTTTTTCTTTTCTATTCTTTTTATTTTTAACCTTCTGCTTCTGACTCTGCCAGTCTGTGTCTCTCGCTCACCCCCGGAGCTTCCTTTTCAACACTGGTCATTCGTGGAGTCGGCTCTGCCCTCTCTGCCTGTGACTGGCGGGTGAGCGGCGCCGCCTCTGTCTAATGAGGGGCCCTCCAGGCCCGGCTGCCCTCGTTTTTGATGCCCGGGGAGAGGACGCACAGGCAAGGGGCTGCTGGATCAGAAGGGCCTCAGTGAACAGACATCACAGCCAAGCTCAAAGAGTGCAGGAAGTAGAACAAAGAACAAAAACATTTACAGAAGTGCCACAGTGTAAGGGGAAAAAGTACTAGCAACTCTAACAAGGTCAATGGTGAGGGAAAAATTTTTTTTGAAAGGAATTGCTGAGAGAAAGAAAAAGAGAAACCTCAAAAAGGGGCCGAGGACTCCCCGAGTCGGGCTTGCTGGTTGGCTCCTGGAACATTTTCCTTGATATCTTCCCAGGAAGCACTCGTTCTACAAGACTTCAATACGCTGGAAAAGTTTATGCAACTGGCTAGAAGGAGGGTTAGAAGTTGTGAGTCACCAACCATCAGCTCTGTGTGTGTTTGCTTTCAACGCAGGCTTCCTGTGAGACCACATCAATGGAGGCTTTTTGGTTCTTCAGCATGTGCTGGGATGGGTGGGTGGGGGGTGCCTGGCCAGCCTATTTATGGCAACGTGGGCTGCTGGGTCTCTGTGACTTCTAAGAGCAGAACAAATGGGTTGACATTGCCTTGTGCTTTGGCCCCAAGCGTCAAAGAGTAGCAGAAGGAGACATCTAGGTGGCACTAATGCTTGAGTTTTGTGACTTTGGGCAAGCTTCTTAGGCATTCTGAGCCTCAGTTTTTGTACATGTAAAATGGGTATAATACAATTTGCTTTGCAGGACTGTGCCGAGAATGACAATGCCTACCTTGCATGTCACAGAAACTCTTGAAATGTTTTTAAAATAGAACTCTCCAAATCTTGGGCTTGTGAGCTTAGTTTTTTAGAAACTTTATTTCTCAAGAGATTTTTTAAAAGTGGGGCAGACAGCCATTGGTCTTAGGTGTGCTGCTAGATTCCGTCTATTTTGCAGATTATCTGGGGCAAATATTTTAATCTTCCTTTCTCTGCAACCCAGAGAATTTTCGCACTGTTTCTGTTTTTCCTCTGTTTTTCCTCTGTTACACATTCTTTGTAATATAGTTCACTATAGGAATATCATCCTACCAAAAGTTCTGGGAAGTGGGGCCACCATATGCATAATTACATTAAGGATATTTATTCCTTTCAAACATACCACACAACCCTCTTACATTTATTTATTTGCTATTTATTGTTGATGGTCCCCTCCCACCCACTAGAATATAAATCTATGAGGGCAGGCTATTTCTTAAGGATTAAAAAAAATTATGAGACTGTTATATGTACAGACAAGTTAGGCAGATAATAGAGTTCCCATGCATCCACACCCAGCTTCTCCTATGTTTAACTTCTTGTATTACTGCGGTGCTGTCTTCTTTTTTCTGCTGGTATGGGAGACTACAACCACCTGCATAATTGATAAGGAAAAGAAGTTTATTTGTCTCATGATTCAAGAGCCTGGGAAGTCCAAGGGCTTGGCAACAGCACCCAGTATGGGTTCTTTGTGCTGCATTATTTTATGCTGAAAAGTGGAAGGGAAAAATAGACCAAGCAGGAAGGGCAGACTCTCTTTATATTAACCTGCTCCTGTACTTACTAACCTACACCTGCCAAAACAACATGAATCTCCCTGTGAATCAAACTCCTCCACTAGGCTTTATCTCCCAATACTATTGCACTGGGCATCAAAATTCTGGCATATGAATCAGGGGGGCACATTGAAGCCATAGAAGGAGTATTTGTTACAACTAAGGAAATAACATTAGCATATTTCTGTGAACTGAACTGCAGACTTTATTTGGATTTCCCTAAGTCTTTGTGTTAATTAACTTTCCATTATTGTAACAAAATACCTGATGCAATCAGCCTATACACAAAAAAGATTTATTCTGGCTCATAGTTTGGGAAGTTTCAGTCTATGGTCTGTTGGCCCTGTTGCTTTAGGCCTGTGGTAAGACAGCACATCAAGGCAGGAGCACACAGTAAAACAAGTCGCTTACCTCATGGTGGTCAGGAAGTGGGAGAGCCTGTCATCTCACAATATTTTATGGGAACTCTCCAAATACTTTAGGCCCCACTCCTTAAAGGTTCCACCGTCTTCCACTAGTGGCCAAGCTGGGAACCAAGTCTTTAAAAACCACAGGCCTTTGGGTGACATTTAAGATCCAAACGGCAGTGATCCCTTTTCTGTTCCCTGGTCTTATCCAGGATACTACATTGCCTTTTGCTATCATGTGTCCTTAGTCTTCTACGGTATGTGACAGTTTCTCAGATTTAACTTGTTTTTGATAATGACAGTTTTAAAGACTATTAGCCAGGTATTTTGAAGACTGTTCCTCATTAGGGGGCTTACCTGATGTTTTGCTCATGGTTAAACAGTTGTTACAGGTTTCTGCAAGGAAGACCATAAAGGCGAAGTGCCTTTCTCATCACTCAAATCATGCTATCAGCATGATTTATCACAGATGATCTTAACCTTGGTCCCCTGGTGAGATAATGTTTATCAGCTTTTGCCAAATCTTTTGGATTTTCATATTAGGCTTGCTCAACCCATAAAGTCTATGCAAATATTGCAACTTATGTAAAACTCCAAAATCTGAAATACTTCTTGCTCCTAGCATTTCAAATAAGGGATACTCAACCAGTAAAATGTTATATTTCCCCTCTTTTTGTAACCTGCCTTTTTAGAAGCAAGTCACCTAGCACAGCCGTTATGAGCTGAAAGTGTCCTCCCAGAATTTATATGTTGAATTCCTAACCCCCAGAATGTGTTCATATTTAAGAAAGTTTTAAAAGAAGAAATTAAGTTAAAAGGAAGTCTTCCGGGTGGGCACTAATGCAGTTTGACTGGTATCCTCACAAGAGGAATAGTTTGAGTTTAGACATGAACAGAAAAAATATGAAGAAAAGGAAGATGGTCATCTGCAAGCCACTGGAGAGAGACCTCAGAAGAAATCAACTCTGCCAACATCTTCTTTTAGGATTTCTACACTCCAGAATATGAGAACATTCAGTTTTGTTATTTTTTTCAATTTTTATTATTTATTAGTACATGTTTGCAGTACTTAATGATTACATTCCTGGTATAGAGTTGGTACATTTACATAACACATGTTAATGCGTTTTTCAGCCCCTTCCTCTCCCCTCCCTCCATCACTTGGTGCCCTTCTCTTTTGCAAAAGATCTGTCTGACTGTTGCATTTCCTATTATCTATCTTTTATTTTTGCTCTTTATTTATATTTCAGATTCTCATATAAGAGAAACCATGTGGTATTCAAGCTTGTTCGCCAGACTTAGTTCACTTAACATTTGTAGTCTCAAGGTGCATCCGTTTTTCTACAAATGACTCAAGTTTGTCCTTTATGGCAAAGTAGCTTTCCATTGTGTATAAATACCACATTTTCTTTACCCATTCACCTGTTGATGTACATAAAGGCTGCTTCCAAGATTTAGCTATTATGAATTGTTCTGCTATAATTGTGCTGATATGTATCACTGTAATATGATGTCATTACATCTTGCAAGGAGATAATGAGAAGTGTAATTAGCTAGGCCAAATGGAATTTCTACTTTTAGTTTTTTGAGGAATCTCCACACTGATTTCTATAATGGTTGTACCAGTTTATAGTCCCACCAGCAATGTAAAAGTGTCCCTTTTCCTCCATAGCTCACCACATTTGTTATTATTTGATTGCTTGATGGTAGTCATTGTTTCCGGAGGAAGACGGAATCTCAGTGTTGTTTTAATTTACATTTCTCAAATGACCAGAGAGGTTGAATGAGCATTTTTTATGTATTTACTGTTCACTTAAGTTCTTCTTTTGAGAAGTGTCTATTCATTTCACTTGCCCATTTTTTGATTACATCTTTTATTTTAGGAGATCTAATTTTTTAAGTTCTTCGTATTTTGTAGATATTAGTCCTTTCTCTGAGTAATAGGGAGCAAATGTTTCCCCATTCTGTAGGCTGTTTCTTCATACTGTCAATTGTTTCCTGTGCTGCGCAGAAGGCTTTTAATTTGATAGGATCTCATCGTTGGTTTTACTTTTTAGCTTTTTTTTTTTTTTTTTTTTTTTTTTTTTTTTTTTTTTTTTTTTTTTTTTTTTTTTTTTTTTTTTTTTTTTTTTTTTTTTTTTTTTTTTTTTACTATTAGGGTTCTGTTCAGAAAATCCTTGCCTATGCCTATGTCCTAAGGAGTTTTACCTATTTGATCTTTCAGCCTTTTAAGTGTTTCTGTTTTAACACTTAGATCTTTGATCCATTTTTATTTTAGTTTAGTACATGGTGAAATATATGAGGCTACATTTATCCTTCTCTATCTGAATAGCTAGTTTTCCCATCATCATTTATGAAAGAGGCTGCTTTTCCTCCGTTTTGGCCCCTTTATCAAAGATGAGATAACAGAATGTGGCTGGGGTGTTTCTACATCTTCTATTCTGTTCCATTGATCTACATGTCTGTTTTTGTGCCAATACCATGCTGTTTACATGAGGGTAGCTTCATAATATAAGTTCAAATATATTCCTGTTACTTTTGTTACCCAGGATTACTTTTGCTCTTCTGTATCTCTTCTAAATTAATTTAGGATTGTTCGCTCTAGTCCTGTGAGGAATGCAGTTGGAATTTTGATTTCATGTTGGATTTTATCAAAAGTTTTTTCTGTATTTACTAAGACGATCACGTGATTTTTGTCCTCACTTTTGTTTTGTTGTTGTTGTTGTTGATTTTGTTGTTGTTGTTCTGTTTTGTTTATGTGAGACCAACTCTCACTGTGTAGTTCAGGCTACCCTGGAACTCACTATGTAGCCCACCCTGGCCTCAAATTTGTTGCAGTCCTCCTGCCTCAGTCTCTGGAGCGTGGGGATTAGAGGAGTGCACTACCACACCCAGCCATCCTTTCTTCTGTTTAGGTAATGTATTATACTTATTGATTTACATATGTATATGTGCTGCCGAAGCGAGCACATATTGATTTACATATGTTGAACTATCCTTGCATTTCTGGGATGAGGCCTACTTGGTCATGATGCTTGATTTTTTTGATAATTTGTTGCATTCTGTTTGCCAGTATCTTGTTGAGGATTTTCGTGTTTGTGTTCATTAAACATTTTGGCCTATAATTCTCTTTTTTGGTTGGATCTTTGTTGAATTTTGGAATCAGAGCAATGCCAGCTTTCAAGATTGACTTGGGGTGTATTCCTTCTCTTTCAATTTCATTAAAGAGTTTGAGGAGTGTTGGCATTAGATCATCCCTGAAGTTCTTGTAGAATTTAGCAATAAATCCATCAGTTCCTGGGCTTTTCTCACTTGCTAGGTTTTTCTTTTATTACTGCTTCAATTTCATTGCCTGTTTTGGATTATTTAGGGTTTTTATATTGTCTTGGTTCAGATTTGGTAATTCATATTTAGGAATCTATCCATTTCTTCTGAATTTTTCAATTTTTGGAGTTCAGTTTCTTGAAGTATTTACTAATTATCTTCTGGATTTCAGTGGTGTCTATTATGACATTGTGATTTAGACTTTTTAATTTCTTTTTTCTACACAAATTGTGTCTTATTTTCTGTTCTCAGCCCAGCCCAGTTACATTCATTCAACGAAGTCCAACAAAAGAGCTACTATTAGTCTTATTCTACAGGTAAAGCAACAGACTGTGCTGCAGATCAGGCTCAGTGTTCTCATAAGAGGATTTCCTCTGGATTATTCTGATCTCAGAGCTTCTGCTTCTCACTCAAGAAGCTACACTTCTGTCTGTGCTGAGATACTCGGCATTTTCGAGTGGCAGAGTTTAGGATGAGGGGGGACGGCCCTCGCAGACAGCAGTGAAGGGTTTGGCAGGAAGGATGGAATGCGAAGGATGTGGGCTGAGATAGTAATTATACTGTCACATGAATTTATTTTCTTTTAGTCTATGTTTAGTAGTCCCAGTGGTGCCTTGTCCACAGAGCACTGAGCTGGATTGCATGGGGGGATTCAGAGATGTGGAGGGCACTGTCCCTTGCCCTATCCTGGGGGCCAGGTAGAAACCTCTGATTCTTCTGGAGTCTAGCACAGGGCTTACTGATCGACTGGCTGACCAACTGAATGGCAAGAGAAGCCGTAAATACCAGCAGCAGTGTCAAGGGTGGGCTAAGATGGCCTCGTTAGGCTGGAGCTCTTGAGTTACCAGGTGGACAACAGTGTTTCAATCTGGGGTGTCACTGTTGTTTTAAAGTCAAACAACAAGTGCTAGGGTACTGCTTATGCACAAACTTCTTTTTTAAAATTAATTTTATTGGTATATTTCAGATATACATAATGATAACATTCATCATATGGAATTTGTACCTATACGTGATATATCTTGAGTCTCCATTTTTGCCAATCCCCTCTGCTCCCTTCAACCCCTCTGCCCCTTCTTATTTACAACAGCTTTGTTTCCATTTTTTTCCTCCTATTCCCTTTTTTCGCTTTCCCTTCCTTCCTTTCCTTCCCCCCCTAGTTCTTCTTCCCAGTTGGACATTTTCTTCCTGTTTCACAATATCTATACATTTTGGTCCTTATTTACATTTTCATCTTCTCAGAGAAACCATGTGATATTTGAACACGTGTCCAATTTATTTCACTAGAGTATGGTTTCAGGGTGAATCCATTTAACCTAGAAATGTCTCAAGATTATCCTTCTTTATGGCAGAGTAGTACTCCATTGTATAAAGAACCATGTCTCCTTTATCCATTAATCTGTTGACAGGCACTTGGGCTGTTTCCAAGATTTAGCTATTACAAACTGTGCATCTATAAACATGGGTGTGCATGTATCGCTGTGGTATGATGCATTTAATTCTTTTGGAAATATACCAAGAAGGGGAGTAGTTGGATCAAATGGAACCTCTAGTTTTAGTTTTTTGAGGACTCTCCACACTGATTTCCACAGTGGTTGTAGCAGTCTACACTCCCACCAACATGGAGGAGGGTTCCTTTTCCCCACAGCCCAGCCAGCATTTATTATTGGTTGATTTCTTGATAAGAGCCATTCTTTCTGGAGTGAGATGGAATCTCAGTGTTGTTTTAATTCGTATCTATCAAATGACCAGTGATGTTGAACAATTTTTCATATACTTATTTGCCATTTCTACTTCTTCATCTGAGAAATGTCTATTCATTTCAGATGCCCATTTTTAGATTGGGTCTTAAAATTTGAAGGATCTGATTTTTTGAGTTCTTTATATATTCTAGATATTAGTCCTTTGTCTGAGGAACAGCTGGCAAAATTTTTTTCCCACTCTGGCTTGTCTCTTCACTCTATGGATTGGTGGTTTCTTTTGCCATGCAAAACCTTTCTAATAAGATGAGATCTCAGTTGTTGATTCTTTGTGCTATTTCCTGTGTGATCGGGATTTTACTCATAAAATCTTTGCCCAGACCTATGTCTTCAAGAGTTTTGCCCAATCTATCTTCCAGGAGATTTAGTGTTTCTGTTTTAATATTTAGGTCTTTGATCCGTTTCAATTTTAATTTAGCACATGGTGAGAGGTATGGGACTAGTTTTAGTCTTTGGCATGTGGAAAGCCAGTTTTCCCAGCATTATTTATTAAAGAGGCTATCTTTCTTCCAGTAAAGGTGTTTGGCCCCTTTGTCACAGATAAGGTGAATGAATGTGCTTGGAGTTGTTTCTGCATCTTATATTCTGTTCAATTGATCCTTGGTTTATTTTATTTATTTTTTTGCTAGCACTATGTTTGTTTGTTTGTTTGTTTGTTTGTTTGTTTTATCATGGTAGCTTTGTAGAGTAATTTCTTGTCAGGAATTGTGATGCCCCCTGCTTTGTTCTTGTTGCCCAGAATTGCTTTTGCTATTCTAGGTCTCTTCTGGTTCTAAACGAATTTTAGGATTGTTTTCTCTAGTTCTATGAAGTATGCTGTTGGTATTTTGATCAGAATTACATTAAATCTGTGTAACAGTTTTGGGAATATGGCCATTTTCTCTGTATTGGCTCTTCCAACCCAAGAACAAGGGATATCTTTCCATTTTCTGATACCCTTTTCGGTCTCCTTTTTCAGAGTACTGTAGTTTTCAATGTAAAGGTCTTTTACTGCCTTCATTAGACTTATTCCTAAGTATTTCATTTTTGGGGGGGCATCTAGGGGATTAAACTCAAGGTGCATTTTTTGGATGCCATTGTGAAAGGTGTTGTTTCCCTGATTTCTCTGTCAGTGAGTTTGTTATTTGTGCACAGGAATAATATTGATTCAAAACAATTATAGTGGGAGACCTATTAAGTCCATTTATTTGAAGGTTTGTTCAAGTCTGATATTTCTTTTCTGATTTTTAGTCTTGTTAATCTGTCTATTTGTGATAGTGAAGTATCGAGCTTCCCCACTATAATTGCTTTGATGTTTACGTGGTCTTTTATGTACAGTAGTGTTTATTTTATGAGGTTGGGCATGCCAGTTTTTGGTGTTCAGTGTATATGCGTATTTTTGCTTTGTTTTGTTTTGTTTTGCTTAGTTTTGTTTTGTTTGAGACAGGGTCTCTGAGTCATTCAGGTTGATCTTCAACTCACTATGGAACAGCCCAAGCCAGCTTGGAACACATGGTGATTCTTCTGCCTCAGCCACCTGAGTGCTGGGATTACAGGTGTGTGCCACCATGCTCAGTTCTGCATATGTGTTTGTAATTGTTATTCCTTCCCTTGAACTGCTTCCTTAACTAATATGTAGTGACCTTCTTTGCCTCTTCCAATCAGTTTTGGCTTAAAGTTCTCTTTGTCTGAAAATAGGATAGGTATTCTTGCTTGTGTTTGCATTCCCATTGAATGGAACATTGTTTTCCATCCTTTGACTTTTAGTCTATGAATTGATTTTTGGGTTAAATGTGTTTCTTGAATACAGCATACTGTTGGATTTTGTTTCTTGATTCATTCTGCAATTCTGTATCTTTTGATTGGGGAACTGAGACCATTCACATTGAAAGTTACTACTGAAAGGTATTGATTTATTCCCATTGCTGCATTATTTTCCTGTTGTTAATTCTCTTTTCTCTCCTTTCTATTTAACTACTCACGCTGCCTGGTGTATTTGTTCTATTAGACCTTTTGACATTGTTAGCTTCATTGTCTTGTTCTAGGATATCCTCATGAATTTTCTGAAGTGCTGGTTTGGTTGCCACGAATTTCTTAAGGTGCCCTGTGTTGTGGAAATACCTCATTTCTTCATCAATTTTTTTTTTTTTTGTAATGGGGATCGAACTCATGGCCTTGTGCTTGCAAGGCAAGCACTCTAATCACTGAGCTAAATCCCCAGCCCTCTCCATCAATTTTGAAAGATAGTTTTTCAGCATTTATTAATCTGCATTGGAAGTTGTTTTCTTTTAGCATTTGAAACACTTCACTCTAAACGCTTCAGGCCTTTAAAGTTGGTGTTGAGAAATCAGCTGTAATTCTAATGGATTTACCTTTGTAAGTAATTTGTTGATTTTTCTCTCACAGCTATTAAGATTTGGTCCTTTTTTGGCTTCTGGAATTTTGCCTGATGTGTTGTAGAGACATTCTTTTCCGATTGTGGCTATTTGGGGTTTTATATGCCCCACTTGTCTGTGTATTAAATTATTTCCCCATTTTTGGAAATTTTTCTGCTATGATTTCTATAAATGTGTTTTTTGGCTTTTCCTGACTCCTGATTTTTTTTTCATTAATTCCAATTAACTTTAGTTTTCTTTGCATTATCTAGCAGCAGTTGGATCTGTTTTTAAATGTTCTTTTGTTTTTAAGTCATCTCTGAATAATTGGTTTCCAACAGCAGCCCTATATCCTACTTCTGACACTCTGTCCTGACCTTAGTCACTTCTGCTCCCCATACTTTCAGTAGAATGTTTAATCTTATTAATTTCTGTTTGGTACCTTTTCACAGGCTCTAATTCTTCAGTAAAGTGATCACACATGTTTTGTATTATTTTGTTTAGATCTGCTAACTTTTTAAAAGGTGAAAGATTTATATGATCTGAAGAGAAACCAGAGTATTAATCTGCTAACTCCTTATTAGTGTCTTCTGTAAACTCGCTGAGCATTTCATTTAAGTCCATTATCTGTTTTATCTTCTTTGAGCTTCTTCGAGCTTCTACTCTTCTTTGAGTATCTTCAAAGCATCTATAGCTTTTTTTCTCCTCTGTTATCCTTTTGACTAATTCAGCTATATGGCTTTTGGTTGCCTTCCCCTTAATGCCCCAATGGATCTGCTCTGGGGGCATTGGAAGTTTGGGGAGGCATTTTGTTGCCTTGTTTTCTCATTTTTTTCTTGTTTCCTTGTTTTGCTTTGTTTGTACTGAAGATTGTGGGTTGATTATAGTGGAAGACTTTGTTAATAGTATGGAGAACTTTCTAGTTAGTGTCCAATTTTCAGTGATGAACCTTGGGTATGGTTAACTAAAGGCCTCTGCTTCTGTCCCAAGATCCAACCACCTCCATTTATTTGGGAGAGTAGGCTGCCATGTATTTGGCCCAGCACCCAGTTTTCTGGGCATGCACCACTGTATTGTTAATGACACAAGGCAATCCAGATCTTTGCATACAGAGAAAACCAATTAATAGCAACAACTATGCCACCTTGACAATAGCAGTAAAAATCAGCAATAGTAATAGCAACAAAGACACACTGGATATTAACATACCCTTAGAACCAGTACTGTACTGCTTTTTTTTTTAATTTTTATTTAAACCAAGAACATGTATTGGTACATTTTATATATAATGGTCACATTCATCACATTTATTTTGTACCTGTACATTATGCATCTTGGTTAGTACTGTACTGCTCTTAACCATAGAAAAGAGATCTATAATTATAGTATAAACACTAAGACAAACCAAATATTGACATACATTAACTATCTGCTAAATGTATACATCCATCAACAATAGAACAGTATTCAACAGTAATAGTATAAAGTTAACTATCAAGAATCCTAAAGCTTAATGGTTATACTAGTAAGGACAAAAGGGGTGGGGAATCAGAGAATGAAAAAAGCAGAATTTGAAAAATTAATCAATGCTAGAGGAGAAAGAGAAGAGAAAAGTGAGATAAAGGATCCTATTAAGGAATATAAGGAGAATAGCAGTGTTAGATAAAAGTATCAGAAAAGAACAAACAAGAAAAAAGAAGAAAACAGAGAGAAAAGTAAAGGAAATAAAGAAAAATGCGAAAGGAAAAAAGAATTTAAAAAAAAGAAAAAAGGGAAATGAATTAAAAAAAGCTTTAAAGCCCCCCAAAAACCAATGAAGGAAATAATTGAGCCCCTCCACCAAAAAAAAAAAAAAGAAAAAAAAAAAAGAAAATATTCCTTTGTCTTTTTGAATGAGTGGCTTCTTTCCAGAATCTGCAGTCTTGGAATCCAGCAAGTCATGATTTTATCCTCCTAGCTTTATGGCCAGTAGGTTTGGGAGGTGCCCCCTCCCTCCATTCTAGAGGTTCCTCTGTCCATTCACCCCAGGCTGTGGCAGCCATCTAAGCCAAGGCATGTCCTTACATTGGTAGACAGGGAAAGTAATGAGACCTCTGATCTGTGTTGAATGTAGGCAGCAGAGTGAGGGTTCAAGCAGACTGCTGTACTTAACGTCAGCACATTCAGACAGTCAGCTTTGCAAGCTGCAGACACCGGGCCTAGCTTCTCATCATTGAGGGCGAGGATCGGTGTCCTTTCCAGCCTGTGTTGAACTGTCTCAGGGCGTCTGTGTCTAGCTTGCACCGTCTCCATGGCTGTCTGTTGTGCTGTCTCTCGCTCAGCCACTGTGCTAGAGTAATACTAGAAACCCTGAAGTAAAGTTGTTTTGTTGTTGTTCTGTGGCTTAGTCTTAAACAATTAACCTCTTACCAAAATAACTTCTGATTATAACCTCTCCAGTATGGCAGACACTGCACTGGATTGCTTCTCCAACTCTAGCCTTCTGTGAAGGAGTCACTTTTGGAGTGGAACCCTGCACTGTTTTTATAGTTTATAATTGCCGTGAGCTTTTCTTGGAGATAGCACTGCCGGTCCAGTTCATCGTTTCTTCCTGGACCTGCCAACTCTCTTGCTTTACCTTCTCTCCTTGGCCGCTGGCCTCGTCCATGACCAGTTGGATGCTGCTGCTGTGCTCGATGAGGGGAAACAAAATGCAGAGCAGGCTCAGAGTTGGTGGTTGGCTGTGGTTAGGATACAGAATTCACAGGTGTGGAGTCCACTGCATGGATGCAACTCCATCCATGGTGGTGGCTCCCTGCTGGTGGCAGCTCTGTCTGTGGTCATTTTTGTTGTTTAGGATCCACAACCCATGGCATTTTGTAATAGCACAGCCTAGAAAATAAATATAACACCCCATGATCCCTGATAGTGTAATATCTAGATAAGTTATTTGGAATTATTCTGTATGGAGGTTTTGTCACTTCACTCCCACTAAATTATTTATCCAAACATTTTCATATCCCTATGGACTCCTGAATATTTATTTTATACAGCAGATTATAATCCAATACTGTTATTTATTTTGTGACTCAATTTACTCCAATTTTGGCTATTGTGTGCTCTTTCAGGTAGGTTCCTAACATATCTATGATATGGACTATTTTGTCCTCTGAGCACTTTCTTACTTTCTGGTACTGTGATATGTTGCAAGTTTACCTTGTATATTCTCTAATCAGACCCTAGAAGCTGCCATGTCTCCAAGGGGCCCTGTTTGCTTTTTTTGGAGAATGGTGTTAGAAGCCATGAACTAGGCTCTAAGTGTGCTCATTGCTGCTGAGGTGCCATGGCTTCTAAACCCACAAAGGCAGAATTTTTGTCTGTTCTGTGAATCGCAAGCACTGCAGTACCAGTCACATAAGATTTACTCAACAAGTATTTGTTGATTGATTTCACAAGTAAATAAGCTTTCAGAAAACTCTGTAAAATTGGTATTTTTATTATTATCATTTTATAAATGAAGGAACGGGTCAGGAAGCCTTGGAAACTTGCTGAAGTCATTCAAGCAGAAATGTCAAGCACATATTCAAAACTTGTGTGACTTCAAAGCCACTGATTTTGTTATTATCTGCCAATGTGAATTACCTGCTTGACTGTTCTCTTTGTTTGGTATGGTAATCTGAAGATCTCTAAAAACAGTGAAACTCTGCATCTTTTTAGAGTTATGCAGCTTGATAGGATGAAAGAGTTTGGGTGATAAGATCAAACAGACCTACATTAAATCTGGACTCTACTCCTTAGTAGCTCTGTGACCCTGGGCAAGTTGCCTTATCTTCTTTGTGCCTCAGTTTTCCTAACTGTAATATATAGATAACAACAGTACCTGCTTCACGGAATTGTTGTAAATGTGGAAAACAATATCTATGATCTAAAAACTCTGCATTTCCTCACCTAAAGCATTTTACTACCTACTACATACCTTTTCTTTCCTTTTTTTTTTTTTAACATACTTTTTCTAAGAGATAAGCGTTGCAGCTTCCATAAGCCTGAAGAGAGCTTTTGTTTCCTCAATACTGGATGCCCAAAAAGAAGATTTGTCCTTATACAGGAAAAAATATTCAGGAGAATAATTTTTGGCCTAACTAATACAAAGTCCATATCCTCTGTGGCAGTGGATCCCAACCTGCTAGCTGCAGGCAACTAGGGGTGGTGGAGTCACTTCACCATTTCCATATGTGCATGAGTTCTAGGCACAGTGAATAGACTAAATAAGTAAGTTATTTTTCTCTGTCCCCAGAAGACTTGTTCCAGGACTCTCCTCAGATATCCAAATTCACAGATGCCTTGTACAAAATCACATACTATTTGCATATAACCTATGTTCATCCTGGGTATGCTTTAAATGACCTCTAAATATGACATTTAATACAATGTAAATTCTACATAAATAGTTGTTATACTGTATTGCTTAGGGAATAACGACAAGAAGAAAACCCTGTAATTGTTCAGCACCATCCTAATTTTTTAGAAAATATTTTCCATCTATAGTTGGCTGAAACTAAAATGAGGAACCCATGATAGAGGATGGATCATACTATGTCTTATGCATGTATTACATACTATTTTTTCAATTATATGTAAAAGATATTATGATTAATATAGTATATAATTTATTTAACATATTAAATGTAAAATTGTTAGTTTAGCAGACTCTTAATACATACTAGCTATTTAAATATTATGATTATTATTTTATTAGGTGGCAGGAAAATGAATTAGATTTACTTACTAGAATTCCATATAGCCTTCGATGCCTGATTCTGGCTCAGCATGCAATTTCTACCAATAAGGTCAAATTTAAGCAATTCTTTTAATAGTCTGAATAGTTTTTATGTAGAGTCTTTAAGAATTTTCTATGTATACAATCTTACCTTTGCCAATACTGTTGGTACTCTTTCAAATTGCCTCTCATTTACTTTTCTTATACTATTTCATTGGCTTAGATCACCTGTGCAGTGAGTAGATTAATGTTGTTTAATCATTGCCGACTTTATTTATTTATTTATTTATTTTTGGTGCTGGGGATTGAACTCGGGGCCTTGTGCTTGTGAGGCAAGCACTCTAACCACTGAACTAAATCCCCAGCCCTGCATTGCCGACTTTGAAAGGAAATTTTTAATTTCTATATTAGGTATGAAATTTATTAAAATTATTAGGAGAATTCCTCCTATTACTGATTTGTTAATGTTAAATGTATTGAATATTTAATATTTCACAAAGATCATATGGTTGTTCTTAAATCTATTAATATATTGAATTATATACCTAGGTTTTCTGATGTTCTTAGAAACATATTCCCAGGTTACGCTATGCTGAGGAAGACTTACTACTTAGTATTTATTATTTTTTCATGTTTTGTTGGAGTTGATGTACTAGTATTTTTGACCACCCACAGCAGTTCTTTTTTTTTTTTTTTTTTGGTGCTGGGGATCGAACTCAGGTCCTTGTGCTTACAAAGCACTTTAACCACTGAGCTAAATCCCCAGCCCCCACAGCAGTTCTTTTATATTTTATTATAATGTATTGCTAGAAGCTTATAACTGACATAAAATAAATCACTCACATTTAAGGCATACAGTTTGATAAGTCTCGTCATAATATACTCCTGTAAAATAGGACTATAATATAGTGGATACATCTGTCACCTCCAAAAGTTTTCTCATGACTTCATATTTTGTCTTCCTCCCTTCCTGCCCTCATTCCTAATGGTCCCCATATAATTACCGATTTGCTTTTGGGTCACTGTATATCAGTTTGCATGTCCTTGAATTTTAGGTACATAAAAATCACATAGTACTCTTTTTTATTGAATTCTTCCACTCGGCATAATTGTGACATCTATGTATGTTGCATCAATAGTAGCAGTTTTTATTATTGAGTTGTATTCCATTGATGGCTATTTATGTTGTTTCCTGCTTTGGGCTTTTACAAATAAAGCTACTATAAACATTCATGCAAAAGTCCTTGTAGGAAGTACACTGTCATTTGTCTTTGGTAATTTCATCGTGCTACTCACGATAATGCAAAATTTAATATTTATGGATCATTTATTTCTGGAGTTTTCCATTTAATATTTTGGACTTTGATTGACTATAATGATGGGAGTTAAACCAAAGATAAAGGGGAACTAATGTAACATTTAACAGTGATATTTTTGTTTTCCTTTGGTACTGGGGATTGAACCCAGGACCTTCACTTTGAGCTACATCCCCAGCCCTTTTTCATTTTTTTAATTTTGAGACAGGGTCTTGCTAAATTGCTAAGTTAGCCAGGCTAGGCTCAAACTTGCAATTCTCCTGCCTCGGCCTCCCAGAGTGCTAGAGATGTGTGTCACCATGCCTGACTAATACTGTTTTTGTTTGTTTGTTGTTGATGTTTTAGATTTTCCCTTTATGCTGCTGAATCTATCCTAACTAGTGTGACCTATGAGCATATTCCCAGGATGAGAGAGTGAGATACTTTCAAGGAACTGAGAGGTTAATATGACAGAAGAGCAGAATCTAGCCCATTCCTCTCTCACTTTACGGTCAAAACAATCAAAAGTCAGAGAAATAGTTAACTTGAGCTAAACTAAAGTCGGACCGGTTGATTTCTAACCAAAGCTGTCATTATTGAGTGTTGGCACTATGCTTGGCCCTGCCCTATGTATTTGACTACACACTTGACTTGAGTGTTTTTTGTTCCTTGAATCCTCCCAAAACGAGTGGGAGGGACAACAGCATCACCCTTGTGATGAAGAAGAACATGGTGTCTCGCAGAAGCTGACAACCTTGCCGAGAGGTACACACCGCCTGATCCCTGAGCTGGAAATTCGACCCGGGTGTATTTGATTTCAAAATTCCTCCTCTTTCTGCTGTCCCAACTGTGGGAACTTCTGCCTCTCTGTGGATTCTAAGGATAAGCCCAGATCTCTACATTTAGTAAGTCTCAGAAGGAAATAGGCTTATGAGCTGTCAATCCAACACAGAAGAATAACACATTAGCAAGGTTAGCCTTTTTTATTTTGTCTTCTGTATCTTTCTTGAAAATAATTGTCATGTGATGCACGTGAAGCCAACATGCTGTCAACTTCCTTGATCTAATGGATGCCTCTTGGGGACATAGGTCTGTTGGGAAAAGGTAAACTTCCATAAAAATGAAAATAACGGATTTCTGGGCATGATATACACACCAGGAATGCCTAACCATGAGTGCTAGTTGCCCTGCTGGCGGCTGTGCCCTGTATGGGAAAAAGCTGTGATGTCAAAATGACCCAGACTTTTCTGGGACAAATGTCAAACAGTACCGGGCAGGCCTGAGGGATGGGTCATTGAAGCCTACTCTAGGAGGCAAGCAGTTTATCCCTCGCCTGGAATTATCCACTCACCCACCTCTGTACTTACACTGGCAACCTCATGGATACCATGCCAGGCACGCTGGTGGTGCTGGGGATATAAAAGTATAAAAAAGGCTTCAGCACATCATAAGGAAGCCAGACAGGTAACCAACATCATTGTGGTCTGCGGTGAGGAGAACAATGATACAACTCAGCGATCTCAGGAAAAAGGCGTCTATAAAATTTGCAAGATGGGGGCATCTATTGGAGATGACTGGAGCAGCAAGTTAAGAGGTTCTGCTGTAAGGCCTTTTGTCCTGCTTAGGCAGAGGAGATGAAGAAGTGTGTGTTACCATCTGGTCAACCTTTGGCTGTCTGCATGGACTCCAGGAGCTCTGCCCTCCAAATCTGCTGCATTCTGGGATCCAGGGAGTCTGTTGTGCTCCTTGCTCTTCCATCCACTTCATCTCAGGGGGAGGATGGGTCTCAATGCAGAGTTCCTTGGACACAACAACAGAAAATGTCTGTGGCTTAGAGAGTGGGCAGGACACAGGACTTTGCCTGCAGTGGGCCGGAGGGCCAGTCAGGAAGCAGGAGACACACCACGCAGACGTGTCTGTTGGAGTAAGTTTTCTCCAGCCACTCTGCCTTTAGGGAACTCTTATAATATTCATATCCTGGAATGGACCTGCTTTATGTTACATGGCCACACGTTGTCACCTCTGAGAACATGCATGATGGAAGAAATAATCTATTTCAAAGAAATTGGGGTACTTTATCAGAAATAGGAAACAAAGATTCTGAATACCTAAAACAGTAACCAGGACACTTTGGATAAATCACTTAATTACCCATCCTCAGTTTCCATAGACTAGGGATGATAACACCACTTATTTCCTGGAGTTAGGAGAGGTTAAAGAAAAAAAAAAAAGAATAATGTGCTTAAAACAAGCTCGGCATATAGAAAATGTTTTTTCTTGTCACAATAGCAGATTCCTGTGAATTTAATGGCCTAACCAACACAAATTTGTCATCTTACTGTTGTGGAAGTCAAAAGTCCTAAAATCAAGGTGTCAGCAGGGCTGTGTTCTTGCCAGAAGCTCTGCAGGAGAGTCCATATTCTTGTACTTTCCAGCACCTAGACGTCACCTGCATCCCTTGACTTATGGCCTCTTCCTTGCATCATTGAGCTATCTCATCACCTTCTCTGATTGGGCCCTTCCTACTGCCCTTGTATTAAGACCCGTGATTATCTCGGTCCCACACAAATGATCCAGGTCAATCTCACCTCAAGGTCCTTCTTTGCATCCGCAAAGTCCATTTTGCCTTGTGAGGTAACATGTTGACAGGTCCCAGGGGTTAGAATGTGGATGTCTTTTCTACTACCTAAATACCTGAATTCTTTTATTTTTTATCAATGCAGGATGCAAGCTTAGGAATAACCCTTTTTCAAAACTTCTCACGGATAAGATGTAAGGAGGTGTCTAAAGCCCTCTCACTGAGTAGTATCGATAGGGAAAAATAAGTACAAAATTCTGAAATCAAAAAAGCCAGCAATTCAGCTTATCGAGAGTGATGGATATCAACAAATTCAAGGTGAGATTTACTATGGTCGATACATAACGTAACTATATGCCCTTAATCATAGCAATATTATTCACCATAACTGGTGCTATGGATGGGTGAATGGGTAAACCCGATGTGATATACACATCACGGACGATTCGGTCATAGAAGGAAAGGAAATTCTGACATGGGCTACAGCATGGGTGACCCTTAAGGACATTATACTATGTGAAACATAACTCTCCCAAAAGGACAAACACTACATGATTCCACTTATATGAGTTCTCTAGAGTAGTTAAATTCATGGAGAAAAAGAATGGTGATTGCCAGGGGCCGGGGCAATGCAAAGCTGGTGTTTGATGGGCACAGAACTTCAGTTTGGGGGGATGAAAAGACTTGCAGAGATGGACAGTGGCGATGGCTGCCTAAACACATGAATGCACTTAATACACTTAACAATGGGTAAGACAATGAACTTTGTTAGGTGTATTTTATTACAATTTTTAAAAATTTACTGAAGAGTGTAACACAGATAATTCTACTCCAAATAATGGCAAACCGAGCTATTCTTAAGGGAAAGATATTCACCTCGTAGAGCTGAAAGAGAAGGTGACCCCGGCCAAGGGATCAGCAAGCAAAGGTGGGCGTTGGGTTGAGGCAACTCAGGGATCAGCGGGGCAGCCACAGGAAGTGGAGTCGCAGCGGTCCCCAGCTGCCCGTGCGTGTCTGGGCAGGGAGTGGGAGGTGGGGGGAGGCCGGTGGCTGGCTCCTGGGCCCTTTCCCTCTCCAGCTGTGCAGTTCTAAGGCTCTGACTGAGTCGGTCTGCGGTGGGCTGAGGAGGTCATGGTGACTCGGTCACTCTTCCCAGAGTCAGTCCCTCCCATTCTCAGCCTGGGATCAAAGGGACCCTCCCCTTCACAGGAACCCCTTGTTTATTTCCTCGATTTCCTGGTGACCTAGTTTCACATCCCTGCTCTTTCTTCCTGCTCTCCCAACCACTCCTTCATCCCAGTCCTGCTGTGCTTGAAGGAAAAGGCTCCGGCAGTCCAGTCCAGATGGTGGACCCTGGCTCCGCACGCTGGTGGGAGCCCTGCCAGGCTTCAGCTCCCCATCAGCTCTTGCCCCGTCACTGCAGAGACCCTCAGAGACCAGGGGCAGAAGTATCCTTTTGTTCTTTCAGATTCCGTGAGCAGGCTCGCTTCCAAAGTAGAGGAGTCAGCCCCAAGGCAGGGGTGACCCGTCTTCTCCCTTTGAAAATAAAATCTCATTTTTTTCTAATTATAAGCAGGGTATTCGTGTTCAGTGGAAAAAAATATTTGAAAGGTTATATGTATTACCCCACCGAAAGAGGAAAATCTTCAGCATTTTATGCCTACAATCCTCAGTACCCATGGGGGTTGGGTTCCAGGGCACCCCACCGCAAACTCTAAGGATGCTCATGTCCCTTATACAAACTGGCATAAGTTCTGCATATAACCTACACACCCTCCCGTAGGCTAAATAATCTGTGGATGACAGAATTCCCTGTAAGTGTTATGTAAGTGGTTGTCATGCTGAAATATTTAGAGAATAACCAGACAAAAATCCTGTGCTTGTCAATATAGACACAATTTGTTTTTTCCCACGGAATTTTCAATCCATGGTTTGTTGAATCCATAGATACAGAACTCACAGGTGTGGGCCACCCCCTGCATTCTCCTCTCTGCTTATGTCCAAGTTTTTACGGGGATATATTGTATCATTCATATATTTATACATAAACTATATCATGCCTATTGATAATATAGTGATAAATATTGCATAACCCATTTGTCCAGGCACATGCTGCTGTGTGAGCTGTTTTCCTTTTTCTGTTAGCAGTGCATTATAAACATCTTTCCTTGCCTTGAATTGTTCTTCTACCACAACCCTTTAAATACCTGTATAATATTCCACTGTGCGAGCAGTCGATTGTTCAGAGTTTCTTAACATGAGGCTCACAGGTCTGTGAAAATCCACAGGGATTACCGTGTTTATTCTGCAAATTCTTTTATTCTCGTTTTGTAAGAAATGAGCAGGAGGCAACAGGAACAGGAATTAGGGAAGAGCCTCACAGAGGGTAGGAGCCTGTAAAGTGGTGTTGAGGTTTGAAGAAACAGGTTTCAGGCATCTAGAGGTTGCTATTGGGGAAAAAAATAATGACATGCTGCCTGCAAAATCAGCTTCTTTTGATGGAGAGGAAGCCGTGTTAGGCTGCCCACTTCCTTCCTCCCCTGTGGATTGGGCCTGGGGCATTTTTGTGGCAGGACATGGACAGTTTTGCCTCTTTCTGATATGACTGAGCAGCAGTGATCATCATTTCATGTACAGGCAGCTCCAGATATGCTTATTCATTATTACTCGTTCATTCGTTCACCGCACATTTCTGGAGAATGCATCCACTTTCTCTGGTTATGTAACAGAATACCCCCAAATTTGGCTATTTAAACAACAACAAACATGTATTTGTCTCTTGTAATTTTTAGAGGCCATAAATTCCAGAGCTGGGTGGCCCCAGCTCAGGGTCTCCCAGGAGAGAGTAGCCAAGCCATCAGATGGCCCTGCAGGTGTCCACAGCCCAGATTCCTCCCTGAAGGTCAGCTGCTGGAGGGCTCTTGCCAGGAGGCCTCAGTTCCTCGCCACGTAGATCTCTCTATTGGGACGTCTCAGTGGGGCTCCTTGAGTATCCTTACAACATGGTCACTAGTTTCTCCAAGAGGGAGTGACTGAAATCAAAGCAAAGAGGAAAAAATTCTATTTTATAGACCTAGCCTGAGTGGTCACACTGGGCCATCTCTACAATATCCTATGAGCCAATGAGTAAGCATCTCTACAATATCCTATGAGCCAATGAGTAAGCATCTCTACAATATTCTATGAGCCAATGAGTAAGCATCTCTACAATATCCTATGAGCCAAGGAGTAAGCATTATTCAGATTGGCTCTATTCAAAGTGGGAGAGAACTGCAGGCGAGTGTGAATAACAGAAGACAGGGATGGTTGGGGACCGCTTTGGAGGCTGGCTATCACAGAGCCAGACCAAGTGCTAAGAGTAGACAGTGAATTAGATGTTCTTGCATCCAGCAAAAGGACAGTGGTGTTGATGGGCACAGTTGTAACAACACTCGAGCTTCAGATGGAGATTCCCCTTAAAGGTGTAGCCATAAGGGATTGATCTCAGCCCGGAGTCACCCTCTGGCCAAGGTGAGTGGGCGTCACTGCACTGCTAACCCAGGCTATTCTGATTGGCAGAGTCAAAGTTCAAGCTCACAGTCTGTACCAAGTTAGTGCTTCATGGGTGGCCTGTTTTATTCTTCCAGAGGACAATTGGTATGAAGTGATCTGAAGCAGCAAAAGACTAGGAGGTTGGTCTCTAGTTCGGGTTCCCTGTCTCGCCGCAAGACCATCCCACTTCCTGATCTGATGGGTGTTTGTGACATTTTCTAGAGCAACTTCAGACCTACAGGAGCACAGTGAATGACTCTGGATCTCAGGATTCTTTTCTTCCTTCAGCAACACTGAAATGTACATTTCTTCCAGCCACTGGAAGACACTCAATCCCTTATGCTTTGTGTTTGGGGTTAGCTTTCACCAGTGCCAAGGACCTACAGACGCCAGACCAAGTCTGCTCTGGGAAAGGAGAAGATTTCTTATGTTTCATAATAGAGAGTTCTTATAACTTGCTGAGACAATCATAACTGGGGAAGTATGAAATCACAGAGCTTCAGTAAGACAGAGGGGAAAGGCGACAGCGGGAAATGAGATCTCTGCTCCTGTCCCTAGGAGGAGAAACCTGTAGCTCCTCTTCACCTCTGTCCCCCGGAAGCTTCACCTTGGCAGAATAATGGCTGAAGTTCCAAGATTGAGGTTCCACCTGGTGAAACTAGGTCTGACAGCATGGTGCCTCCTCCACAAGGGATTGGCTGGGCCCCCTTCTCTGAGCTCTGCGGAGTGAAAGCAGAAGGGAAATTGTTGGACTGTGATGGTAGCTTAGTGGGGAGTGAGCTATCCCTGCAGGGAGCATCCTTCTGCACCTCTTATTTCTCTGGTGCTTCGGTGGTATAGTGGTGCTTCCGAGGGGATTGAGAGACAGTGAGTGGCACGGCAGTGGGTTCGGGTGATGTCTACGCCACCTTCCTCATTGTACCAGCTGGACTTCAAAGGAAAGGAGGGCTATGCAGAGGATTTAGGAATCGGGCTCCATAGATGGACTGAAAAGGCTCCAGTTTCTCCCCTTAAGACCCCATTGGATCTTTATTTTGGCAAGAAGACATCAAAGAACCCCAGACAGGAACAGTCAATGATACAGAAAGAATATGACAGAAAACGAATCTGAAACCAAAGGACCTGAGGAGAAAATTAATAGGAACCAGAATGAATGTGTCCCAAGATCCGTCTCTTGTCTCTGGAGGGCTCTGTATGTGGAGGTCATTATAGTTACTACAAAGACCATTGTTTAAGCCATCAAAATGGGGATGATTCTGAGGTCACCTCTTCTGTGGCGTATCCAAACTGAATCACGAAGATTATGAAGAACATTTGAGAAGGATCTGGTTCAAGTTCTGTCATTTACCAATTATATGACCCTAGACAAGTCACTTTCTCTTTCTGGAGATCAATTTCCTAACTGATATTACGAAGAGGTTGAACAAGTTCATCTATGAGGTTTGTAGTTTAAGAAGTCAAGGAGACTTTGTTCTAGAACTGTAACTCATCATTGATACATGCTGCTTACTGACAGGGAACCCAACCATTACTGAAAATTTGATGGCGCCTCAGTCCCCTTGTCTCGCTGGAGGGCGGCTACACCGTTGTTAAATAATGCTACATAGCGTGGCTCACCCTTTGGAAACTGTGGTTTGTAATGGCTCCGACACTTAGACTTTCCCTTCGACCCCACTATCATTCCCCCCACCCTCCACACAGCTCTGATGTGCTCTTCCTGACCCTGACTGGCAGAGGTTTATTATGTAGCTATATGTTTTTAGCTGTGATTGGGTCAGCACTCCACTCCACCTGAGTTGTTTCTACAGCCATCTCAGCTGTGTCCATTGCCGCTCTGACAACCACCCATTCAATAGTCACGTTCCCTTCACTCTGTTCCTGGCCCAAGATGGCCCAGCCACTGTTCCCACATTCCGGTTTTTAGAGGTAGTGTTGAGGCTGACTTTTCTCCCAGGCAGCACGTCCCCTAGCCAGGGTCATGTTTGAAGGGCATGTGAGTACTGGATGGAACTCTGGCTCTTTGTACCATTTCGCCCTTGGCATTAGCCTAGACATAAAGAACAAATCAATTTCTCATCTGCACGACAACTCTCCCAATGTTAAAATCCGGCATTGATGTGTCTCCAAGACTTCCCTCTCTAAGGGAAGTAACCCTAACATCCTCAGCCATTCTTCATTTGGATCATTCCCAGTCTCTTCACCCTCCCAGTTGAAGCCCTCCAAGTGTGCTCCAGTTTCTCTGTGTCCCTCTTCAAATGTTTCCCAGAACCAAGGGCGAAGCTCCAGAGACGGTTGGACCAAACAGCATGGGATCCGCTCCTCTTGGTGCAGCCTCAGATTGCTTTTGCATTTTGGCAACCACATCACACCATTGCCTTGTTACTGATTTGCAGGCAATGAAAACGCTACAGCATTTCCCCCTAACATGTGCTCTTGTTAAGCCATCTGTACTTGCATGGCTGATCTTTTTTTTCACTCTGCATCATCTAGCATTTGTTTACCCGAGCTCCTTCTTGTGCAACTGAGGCCCTGACTCAAGCTGAGGAAGTTATTCAGAATCCAGAGTCGATCATCCAGCTGTCCCCTCCCTGGCCTCGGGTCCATTGCCAATTTGATTTGCGTGTTTTCTAGAGCTTAATCGAAGTCATTGATAAAAATGCAGAATAGAACCAAACCAGCTACACAGCCCTGTGCTACTAGAAATCTTTCTTGGGGTCAGAGTTCACATGCTGATGATCCAATTGCCAAATGAGGCCTGCAGATGTGTTTTGTTTGGCCTGCATAATATTTTCCTCCTTTTCTTTTTTTAACTTTGAATTAGTGGCCAACATCTGGATTTCTAGCTTCTTCTGAAAGATAGAAGATATGTCAACACTAAGACCACAATCCGATAACCAGAGCAGCTGTGTGTGGTTGTATAGGTTGTGGACTGCACGTTCCACCTGGATATGTGCAGCGGTCCCAGTCGTAAGGCAAGGCATGGGCTCGCCATTCTGATACTCTCGCCATTGCTCCCCATTATCAGGTACCTGGCCCACTCCTCTTCACTGATGATATCTGCCTCACTTCTGAAGGTAATGTGCCAGTAGCCTGCACCTCCATTTATCAGCACACTTTGAGTATGACCTGTCAACTCAGTAGAAATACTCTGAACTGTACCATCTCCCAGACCATAAACCTCCCCTGGATTTCCTAGATCGTTCCAAATGCCATATAAAACTCAGTTATCAGAGTTCATTGTATCTTCTTGATTGACTAGATTATTAGGGCTAAGGAAGACGAAATTGCAATTAGCCCGGGCTGCATAGATCTTGGGACGCTCTTCCGGCCCTTAACCTTCTCTATGTACCTTTCTATGGGCATAGAAACTATCCTCTGAAGCATTGTTTTGGGGACTTTAGAAGGCACCCTTCCATCCTTTATGACAATTAGGAGTGTGTTTTACCCATCTTTCATGGGTAATCATGTGGTTCTCTGAAAGGTCTTCCTGGGGTCTCGGGGGTGAAATGACCCAGGCAGGAGGGCCATTTGGAGTTGCTTCAGATTGGGCTTCAATGTCCCTTTTGCACCTGTCTTTCTAGTTATTCCCCCCCCAGAGAAAGATGTCAGAAGCAAGAGGAGGTGAGGGCCTTCGTCTTCTTTTTCCATCATAAGTGCTGTGCATTAGACTCAAAAACAGCAACTATATGAAAAAAATGCTCACTCACCCTCATTAATCTTCAGGGTAATGCAACTCACAACTGCCGTGAAATATCCTCGTACCCCATTTGGAAGGCTAGTCTCAAAAGGGTAATACGAACCAAAACATCACATCGTACCTCATAAGCATATATAAATAGTTTATGTCAATCAAAAATGAAATTAATAATAAGATAAAATACCTGTACCATTCAAGGGGAAAAGGATTAAATACAAATGAATGCTGATGAAGATGCATATGAAAGGAGACCTCTCATATACTGTTTGTGGGAATGTGAATTAGTACATGATGGAGATTCATCAAAAAACTAGAAGTACCACGTGATCTAGTAATCTGCTACTGGGTATACATCCAAAGGAAACAGAATCTATATATGGTAGAAATATCTACACTTGCCTGTTTATTATAGCACCACTCGCAATAGCTAAGATGTAGAATCAACATAGGTGTCCACTTACAGCTGAATAGATAAAGAAAATGTGATTAATGTACACTGTGGAATACTATTCATCCAGAAAAGAGATTCTGTCATTTGCAGCAACATAGATGGCACTGAAGGACATTGTGTTAAGTGAAATAAGTCAGACACAAAAAGACAAATACCATAAGTTGTCGCATATGTAGAAGCTAAAAGTTTGATCTTAGAAGTCACAGCTAGCTGATGTTGTTCTAATCCTAACTGCTTCAGTGTCTTTGTCCTTGGTTGTATGATGTTTTCATCTTTTGTGATACATTTCTTTTTAGAACCTCAGCTCTCTTGAGATTCCCTTTAAGGCGGTCTCTTTAAGCAAGTCTTCCTTGGCCTGCTATAAAACCACCCCGCGCCAAGAACCATGCTCCAGGCCTCTGACCTCAACAACACACAGCCTTTTGGAACCTCTGGAGTCCAAGCTGTGAGTTTTCGTAGTAACTGTCTGTTAGTCAAGATAGCACTAGATGCTTCATAGGCCCTGCATGTGTAAGGGCTCAAGCAAGTGTCAATGTTTGTTATTTCTCCACGTAAAATCAATACAGGTTTGCAGAACAGGTGACAGGCTTTCCTCAGACGGAGACTTAGGGACTCCTTCTGTCTCTTTCCATCTCATGGCTGAGCTGTCTTGGCACCTGGATTTTCCCGGTTTTCATGGCCGGGCTTCAGACTTGCTGCTCCGCCCTGCTCCACCTGCAGGAGGGTAAGGGAAGGTCATCACGCTGCGGCCCGAGGAGCAGAGAGGTGGCGGCCAGCTGCTCGGTCGCTTTGCAAACCACTCTCATGGGCCTCTGCTTTATCAGTCACTCAGAACACACTTGCTGGCCACCCGCCGCGTGCCGAGGAATTTCAGATGTGAATGATCTGTGCCTCATTGTGCCTCAGGAATATGCAGGGTGCCGTTCTGCTCCTGTGCTTGCCCCTCCCTGCTCAGAGACCCCTGCCTGTGCCCGCTCCCCACCCCCGCTGTGACTCGGCCCATCTCTTCGGCAAGCAGTTTCAACCTTTGAATCCATGTGGATTCTTTCCCAGCAAATGTATGCTGTTGCCAGGCACGGTGCAGGCCCCAAGCGATATGTGGTGACCCAGAGACACGGTGTGCAAATAATGCTGTAAGGTGGGCAGTACATATGCTTTCATTACTATTTGCAAGCTGAGTAAACTGAGACCAGAAGCAAACAGCTCATCCGTAGTAGCACCCGAAGCCACCAGCAAATGAGGGCTACTAGACAAGTCTCTTACTTAGCTCCTTCTTTGCATCCTAGTGACAACGGACAGCACATACCTGATTTTGCTTTTATGCTTCTTGCTTGTCTATGCAAATTTGCCCAAGTCCACAGGCCTGTTGTCTGAAAGGAGTGCAGCTTTGCCTGAGAAACGCTTTCACAAATGTTGAGACTTAAATCCTGGCCTGATCCTGTCCGTATGTTGGTAGGATGGCAATCCTTTCCGCTCCTCGTTTGAGGGTGATGGAACTGAGCAGTAAGCAGAGACTCCCTGGCTGGGGCCTCCCATGTGGCAATCCCACCCCCAGGTTTGACCCGAACACTTAGGCTGTTCCAGTCTGGTGAATTTCTCCTCCCAGACAGTCTTGCTGCGGATTTATTGGCACCCTCCTAAACAAAGCCCCAAATATTTTATTCTCAAGTTACCACCTTACCTAACCTGCTTTGGTTCTGCTTCTGAGTGGTAGGGCTACAGCAGTGCACCACCTACCATGTCCAGGCCACCATGCAGCCATTGCCAGCTTCTGCTGGCCAGAAACAGCCCCACACAAGGGTGCTTAGAAACCAGCACGGGGATGCTCTGACCTGGGCGTGCCTCAGGCTTCCAGAGCAGTGAGGGACCAGGCGACGCACTGGTGTAAAATAACCCTAGATGAGAGGAATGGGGTAATTGGTTTGCTAGAGCTGAGACTTCCGGTACACATCTGGATAAAACGAATGAAAATCACTTGCACTCATGCTGGGCCTGGTGATGCATGACTCTAATCCCAGCACTCTGGAAAGCTGAGGCAGGCTAATCACAGGTTTGAGCTCAGCCTGGGCAACTTAGCATCTTAGAGAGACCTTGTCTCAAAATAAGAAATAAAAATGGCTAGAGATGAAGTTCAGTACAAAGGCCCACGTTCAATTCCCAATACCACAAAAAAAAAAATCACTTAGACCCCAAAAAGTCTGCAGTTTATAAACACACTAAAAAAAAAAAAACACACCAAATATAGTCTTTCTTGTTAATAAAAGATTTGAAAATAAAGGAACTAAAAATTGTTTCTGTCACCTCTTGACTGTAATTACTCTTAACATTTTGAACTTTTGCTATGGACCGAAATATGTCTCCCCCAATCCATTTGTTGAAACCCTAACTCTCATTGTGGCCGTATTTGAGACAGAGTTTTAGAGGTGATTAAGGTCAAATGAGATCATAAAAATCAGGCAATAATCCAATAGCATTGGTGGCCGTACGAGGAGAGAATGAGAGAGAGATTGATTGGTACACACACACACACACACACACACACACACACACACACACCCCAAGGAAAGACTGTGTGAGGCAGAGCAAGAAGGTGGCTACAAGCTGGAAGGACACCAGGAAACAAATCAGCTGACATCTTGACCTTGGACTTCTCAGCTCCTAGAACTATGAAAAAATAAATTCCCCCTTTTTCAGCTACCAAGCCTGTGGTATTTTGTGACAGCAGCCCAGGCTGTTACTCAGCTTTACAGTCTTTATACCCTTCTGTCTATGTGAGTGTTTGTTTTCACTTATAAAAACATGAAATCTTATTATATATTACTTTGTAAGTGGCCCTTAGTTATATAGTATGAATTGTGCTTTGGGTCATTACTCTTTCCCAATGATGTGTACAGTTGCAGCATGTTTAATATAGAATATTCCTTGGTGTGAATGTACTACATGTTGTTTACACAATACTCATTTTTTTATATTTAAGGGGGTTCAAACATTTTACTCATAAACAGTGCCACAAGGAACACATTATAGCTAAATCATTGTGCCTGTGTGCAGTATGCTTCTCTTAGAATACATTTATACATGTACTGAAGAGGATGCACATTTTTAGGACTCTTTGTATGTTGTCTGAATTGCTCTCCAGACAGGTGGCAGTGATTTTCCTCCCACCCCCAGTTAGGAGAGTGCCCATTTCCCCAAATCTGTGTCCACTTGGAGTTTTGTCTTTTTTTTTTTTTTTTGTCAGAAAGGCTTTCTAGCACTCACAGCAGCTTCTCTGTCCTGTTACTCCATCCATGGGGACCCCGTGGCTGGGCTGATGCAATCTTGCTCCTGCCCTGCCACCCACACGGTGACTTGGTCCATTTCTTAGGCAATGTGTTCAACTTCTGAGTCACCAAGGATTCTTTCCCTACAAATGTATCCCTGGCCTTCTCCATGGGCTCTTGGGAGACTTTCTGGAGCGTTCTCCTGTGTGGCAACCACGGCTTCTTTCCAAGGTTCCACATCCCTTTCAGAGAAGCACATACAATGGAGGTAAACAGTCAGTTTAGAGAGCTCCTTGTGTTTCTGGAAAAGTCTTTGATTTTTATACTGTCCAGGCAAATGGAGGTCATGGTATATCTTGCTCTTGACCTTACCCTAACTGCGTCATCTAACTTTACTAGATCTCAATTTCCTCATTATAATAATAGCAAAATCTCATATACTTGGCATGAGCATTAAATGTACACACACACACACACATGTTATTTAGAGCAGTATCTGGTATATAAGTACTTGGTAAATGGAGTTCACTGTTCTTACTGTTGTTATTACTATCTCTGTAAAACATACAGACCATTTTTTCCTGGGTGTTGTATCAAAACAATGGGAGTCTTCAGCAAGTAATAATATTGTCTAAGGAAAAAAACAAAAAGCAAAAGCAACGTTCCTGAGTATATATTGTCTTGCTTTCCACTTGGGCCACAAAACATTTAAATAGGATTTTTTGATAGGCAATAAAGTATGAGATATTCAAACACTAAAGAGTTGTTTGTAAGACAAAGTAATTTGTGAGCAGGCAGAATGTCATTGCTTTGAATATTAAGTAGTCTTTAAATATTAAGATGATAGCATTAAGTCTTTAGTATGTTGCCTCCTTCTCAAAGATAAGGCCACAGACCCCTGTCGATGGCATAGTTGCTTTACACTGAGTTCTTTATCTCGCCTCACTTTTTTTCTTTTATTTGGGTTTTATTATTTTTGTTACTACATGTTTGCAATCAAACATCCATTCATGATTTTTAAAAACCTGAAGGAAAATAGGGGTTGAAAGACATTATCTCAATCTGTTAGAAGCCACTTATGTCCAAACTTTCTGCCAATATCATATTAAATGGTGAAAAACTGAAAGCTTTCCCTCTAAAATCAGGAATAACACAAGAAGGTCCACCATCACCACTCCTGTTCAACGTAGTCCTCGAAAGCTTAGCGAGAGCAATCAGGCAAGAGAAAGAGATAGACAAGATAGATATAGGAAAAGAAGAAGTCCAATTATCATTATTTGCAGATGCTGCCATCTTCTACACATAAGACCCCCAAATTTCCACCAGAAGTCACTTTACTTCTTATCTCTGGTCATGGCCATCAACAAGGGCTGCTGGAGACACAGAGAAGGGCCTATTTCACCACCCTGGAATAAAACAAAGTGAAGTGCATCTTCCCAGAGTCTAGACTTTGCAGCCAGCTCAGCTACCTGACTTTGATTCATGAGAGGGACATCTAGGCATCTACACTGTGGCATGAAGGCTGAGCACACAAGTTCAGGTCCTGACTGTGAAACCCACCAATTCTGGATCTCTACATTTCACCTACACAGTGGGTATAATTTTAAAAGTCCTGCCTATACTAGTCAGTTTGCATTGCTATCATGAAATACCTGGCACAAGTTACTTGCGAAGTAAAGAGGCTTTTATTCAGCTCATAGTCCTGGATGTTCGAATCCAGGATTGCGCAGCTTCATAGATTTGGGCCGCTGGTTGAGGCGGCACTTTGTGGCAGGAGTGCACGTTGGAGCTAGTGGTCCCATCACAACCCAGAGAGTAAAATGAGACAGGCTGGGCTGGGATCCCATAATCCCGTTCAGGAGCATGACCCCCACCCCAAGCCTAAGGACCTTCTGCGAGGCTTCACCTCTTAAAGATGCACAGGGCCTCCTGTTGCCACCACCTTAGGGACCAGTCCTTTGATCCGAACTACAACTTTGCTGCATAAGGTCGCCATGATGACCGAGTACGTTAACCTGTGTAAAGTGCATGGAACAGAGGCCAGCTCAGAGTGAATGCTTGATCAACATGGAACAGGGGAAGAACAGTCTCAGGCCGAAGAACGGACTCCATGGTCTCCCAAGGTTCCCCCAATCCAGGTCCCCTTTACCATGTCCTCTGCAAGATGGTGGCAGCAAGGTCTCTCCTCACTCTCATTTCTGCCTTCCCTCAGAGCAGCTCCCACTCCCGAAAGTGTGAAGGAGCTGATACCTGTGTCCACACTGAGAGTTCTGGGGCCACGTGCACCAAGCCCCCTTCCCCAGTCAAACAAGCTTCTTGGAAAAGAAAAACAGTGTCCACAAAGAGGAGGAGAAAACAAAAACAAGATCTGTAGTTAGAGTTGGAAGACATTTAACCCATCAGTGAGAGTCAGCAAATGTGTTTCTTGTCCCAGAGACCCCAGTTGCAGAGGCTGGGACCCCAGTTAAGCTCTATCTCCCTTCTCTTATTAATAAAGAACGAAAGGAAGAGAAAGAAGAAAAAACATCAGTAGCCCCACTCCCTCAAAGAGAAAGATATCCAGATTTCAAAACGCTCAGACTTATTTTTCTTTAAAAGGCAACTTCAGAAAGCTGTCCACCCTCCACCGAAGAGCAGAGCTGTTTGAAGCTGCCTCCTCCCTAAGCCTACCTGCTGATCATTCTGGAAATATTATATTGACATGACTCTTTAGAATATAAAAGCTTTGCGGTGTTTGGGTACGACCCTGTGACTATCTTGCACCCATACATGATTAAAAATTTAGATGGCTAACTTTGAAACAATCAAATGCATTAGAAGCTCCTTAATGAGCCGCTATCTGAACTAAAGCACCACAAACTTCAGAAAAGTGCTTCTGTGGAAATTCCGTCGTCTTTGATCCGGTAAAGTCACGGCAGGGTGGATTTATTTCAAGTTTATTTTTCGGCATACTGGTCCTCCCGAAATATTGGAAGATATCTTTCTTAGCAAGATGTGGGAGAAAACAATAGTGCTGTCTCTTTCATTTATCTGCAATTTGACAGGAGTGCAGTTTATTAACTTGAAAAGAGGCAGAGACATTATCTGAAGCCTGGAGACTCTACTGGGGATCGCCTCCCTTTTGTACCAGTGGGAGCTGGCGACATTTTGAACCTGCTCACCATTAAATGCCTTCCTGAGTGGAGGAAGAGCCTTTAAAAAGGAAGCCGACGCATTTATGATGTAAATTCGTTATTTTGACAGTCTTTGAAATCTGTCATATTCACATCCAATTTAATGCCTTGCAAAAAAGTCCCTTTTCTTTTATAACACTTTTAAGATTTTCAAAGCCATTTTCATGTAGCAAACTATTGTTATCCCTAATACGTCCTGAAAGTATTTTAGCAAAGGAACTTATAGGATTCTGTTTTAAGTCATGTCGAGTTTTAAAACATGGTAGTCTTCAAATAAGCTTTGACCAGGATATCTCTTTTAGATTAGTTGAAAGCTGTTCTTGATTTCTACGTACACAATTAGCTGGCACAGATGCACTTGGAGGTTTAGGCAATCATTTAGCACGAGAGAACTTGGCCTCGAGAGCCACTGCAGATGTGGCTGTGTATTCTGGATAACTGGGTCTTCCAAACCGTTGGGTGCAGACTCCCCTGTTGGCCGCTTCATCTATCCGGAGCAGAACTGCAATCCCGGAGCGGTGGGTCTTAACCAGGAGCAAGTCTGGAGATATACTCGGTTGTCATAACTGGGAAGCAGGCATTGCGGTGTCTGGAGGATAGAAGGCAGGGGTGCTATCGAACTTCTCAGGGTGCCCAGACCAGCCTCTTACAACAAAGAATTACCCAGCCTAAATGGCAGTCAGTGGCAGGGCTTGGAAAGCCTGCTGTTGAAGCAGGCAGTGAAGTGCTCTTCCTGCAGCCCCAGATTATACCAGACACACCCACAGGCTGCACCAGGATTGCGCAGCCCCGCACACTGAGCAAGCAGTCACCAACGTGCCGAGCGTGAGGATCTCCTGGCCTGCTTTTTGACACATTCTGATTCTGAGACTCCACTCCACACATCCTGAAACCGTTCCTCCAGGAAGGGGGGGGATGTAGGAGTCCATAGTGGTCAGGTGTTCCCCCTCGGATTCTGCCATAGTCTATCTACAAGTGAGTATCTGAAGACCATCACACCCAACCACGGGCATCCTTTCTTTTTGAGAGAGTCTCTGCGTTTCTCAGAATGCTTAACTCTTACTTTGCACACAATTCTTGTACGTTCACTCATTGCTTTCCTGGTTTAGGTCACATTAATAGTAGACTGACTGATGGAGATAGAAATCCTGTCCATATTGAATGGACAGTTGAATAAAGACAGAGGAGGCATTAAAAACTGTATCTATTACCTGTCTGTCTGTCTCTCTATCCATCTGTCTGTCTATCTGTCTATCCACATATACACACATTTATTTTTAGAGCATATACAAATGTCCAAATCATGGCACTCTAAGGTTAACATCCTCACTGGGGAGAGTTAAATGAGCAGACTTTATACAAACAAGTGAACAATAAACATTAAAACATTCACTAATAGTAAGTGTTATGCAGAAAGTTAAAATAGGATACTAGAGAGTAACTGGGTAGCTAACAGAGTGTGCAAGGTCAAGAAAAGTCCGATTAAACTAATCTAACTGACAGCAAGTATCCAGCCATGGATAAATAGCACTGCAGGCTGGCAGCTTATCTAGCACAAAGACCCCAGGCAGGAATGAATTTGAGATGTTCCAGGGACTAGAAGGAAGGCCAGCAATGGCGGGAGGTGGGGCCCAGAGAGAGGCTGGTCAGGCGTGAGTTTGGGGTAGTCAGGAGCGGAGACTTTGTATGCTGCAGTAAGAATTTGGGTCTTATTCTAATGTAGGAATTTGAAATGGTTGGAGAGGTTTAAGTAGCCTAGTGACGCGATCTGATTGTGTTTTAATAAGACCATTTTGCCAGCAGGTACAGAATGGGTCCCTGAGGGCACGAGTGTGAAGTGGAAGGTCAGAACTGTAGTCCATGAGAATGGGCAGAGGTGGAAGGAGATCGGTGGCTCTGGGCAGGCTGTGGAACTTGCAGAGGGATTGGCTGTGGTGGGATGGAAGAGGGTCAGAGACAGCCTCCTACACATTTGAATGGAACAAAGTCCTCGGTAGACGAGCCTCCTCCAGAGATGGGACAAGCCGGGAGACAGCACAGGGAATGAGGGGCTCTGCTCAGTCTACGCCACATTCAAAGTGCTCTTAGACATCCACACAGGGCTGCCAGTTGATTGAAATGTGCCTGGAGTTCCAGGGAGATGTGGCCTCCCTCTGGCCATCACTGACATTTAGACCATGTTTAGTGCCATCACTCAGTGCTGGATGCAAAAAGGGAGCCAGGACCCAGCACCAACACAGACAGGTGGAACAAGGAGCAGTTAGGGGTCAAAGGTAAGAGGCAAACCAGAAGAGGGGCAGAGGAAGGAGCTGCAAGCAGGAGGGAGCGGTTAACCTTGTCCTGGTCTGGTCCACCAGGAGCTGGGTGTGCCCTGCCGTGCGTGGGTGTGCAGGGAGGGGGTCGATGCGGATGCTTAGGAATTGCAGAGATAGTGGTCGATCAGAGTGGATTCTGAGCCTTAGACTCAAACCACAAGCCCTCTGCTGGACCAGGCGTTCAGTGTTTGGTGTCTGAATTATGCGGAAGCCCAAGAGGTCCTGGGGGAGAAGGAGGATTAGTTGGGGTAGCAGGTAGCACCAGCTAACTAGAGGCTGTGACTGTTTATAAACCCTCTTCCCAGCTTAGTCAGCCTTCCATATCCATACACTCAGTCAATCGAGGATCAAATACATTTAAAAAAAAACTTTCCTAAACCAGGTAGAGTAGTGCATACGTGTAATCCCAGCACTCTGGGAGGCTGAGGCAGGAGGATCACAAGTCTGAACCCAGCCCAGACAATTTTACCACCTAGTTCAACCTTGTCTCAAAACGAAAAATAAAAAAGGGTTGGGGATGTAGCTCAGCAAGAAGGCCCTGGGTTCAACTCCTAGTACAAAAAAATTGTGTCTGTGTTCTTTACGTACAGATATTTTTCTTGTCACTCTTTCTTAAAAACACAGTATAACAATGATCTACATAGCATTTACATTGTATTCGGTATTATAAATAACCTTAAGATGATATAAAGTATACAAAGTATGTGTGTAGGTTATATCAAAATACTAGGCCACTTCATAAAAGGGATTCAAACATCTGTAGATCTTGGTATCTCTGTGGTTCTGGAACCCACTTTCCCATGAAGGGAGAGACTATATTTCAATATTTCCAACACCAGCAACTGGTATATGCCACAGAACCACAGCCCTACAGATATTTTATTTATCACTTGTCAACCAGCCCTAGAATAGAACAGTGGTTTTAAAAATCTGGTCTTGATCAGCTGTGCTAGAAGCCCCTGGGGACTCACTAAAAATCCAGTTCACTGGGTCTCAACCTACTCTTAGTGACCCCAAAACTCCGATGCAACTCAGACTCTGTGATCCTAAAACCCCAGAATCTGCATGTGAACAAGCTGATCTGGAGATTCGTACACCAGAAGAAATTTGAAGGCCACGTTATAGAGAAAAAGTTATATGAGCCATTTCTGAAACTGTGAGATTTCTGAATTTAGAGGTAGGTCCCCCACTGTGTCTAGCTAGGCACCCCCACCTGCAGGATGGATGCGTGTGCGGGTGTGGATGGGAGACTGGCCTTCAGGTTCATTTTGATGGACTCCAATCCACCTATTTTTCAGCTCAGTCTTCCAGCAAACCACCTCAGGTTCACTAATCCCTGTCACCAAGTGGATTTCAGCTGGATCCACACTTCTTTATCAGTTGGCAAGATGTTTTCATCTCATATGGAGGTCTCCCTGCAGTTCAACTTCAAAGTGGCAAACCCAAGAAGGCCGGGGAAGGAGTTTGAGAGAGTGTTTACAGATGTCTTATCGCTTTGGGAGGCAGGAGGCAGAGTCCAGGAGTTGGGAAAAGGAATAGGTTTCCCCAAAGCCGTTCACAGCTCGTCTAATCTGTTGGGGCAATCAAACAGTCCCTTAAAACATCTCTCCTTCAAAGAGAGAAATTAAGTTTTCTGCTTCTTCTGTCACCCAGAGTCACCCAGGATCCAGGGTGGTGGCTTCTAACACATAGACTGTCCTCTATGGGGTGCTAATTAAAGGACAGGGAAGCAGATGTGTGAGGGTGTGTAAATACACACACTTAACATATATCGTCTCCCATGTGGGTATTTATGGCTGTGAGTGGGTGTCCATAAAATTGGGGGAATGGAATGTCTTTCTTCCACCTGCACCAGGGAGGGAGAACGGTCCCTTTGTAAACCATCATCTGTACTGTATTTCCGAGTTGAACTGGGGGTGGTGGGAGGCCAGGCAGGTGATAGATTTCACCAAGTCATTCTAGTTCCTAATTGCCCAACATAGATTCTTTTGCTTTATTTCTTTTTTTGTTTTAGGACTGAAGTCAGATCCTTCACATTGAGCTATGTCTCTGGCCCATTTTTGGGTCAGAGTGATGGTAAGTCACTGAATTGCCCTGATTAGGTTTGAACTTGGGCTCCTCCTGCCTCAGCTTCCCACATAAATTCTTTTCTCATTTAAGAAAGATGGCGTTCTGCCCAATGCTTTTCCCTGGAGAAGACAAACTGAACATGTCCAAGGCTCAGAAATGCTATCTGGGAGCCCAGCACACAGGCTCAGGGACATCAAAAGGAACAGCATGGGAATGCTCAGTGTGTCTCACTCCAGCCTGGGCAAAAAGTGCAACTTAAGGGTTGAGGTGGTTTTCTGTCTGGCACAAGTGAGGCTTAGTCTGATAGAGAAAAGGTCATTTGGAACTCGACCAAATAGACTTGGGCCGTGTTCAGCACATACTGTGCCGCACAAACCACCACAGTGGTGCCTGGGAATGAGACGGGTGCCTGGGAACGAGAGGGTGCCCTGGGTTTGGGTGAGCCATGGGGTATTTCCTTCGCAGCAAGCATGTTCAGTCATGTTCAAGCAGCAAGGGACCAGCCACCGCTATCAGCGATCTTCCTACAGCGAGGTTTGGCTCTTCCCATGTTGGCCAGTAAGTGCCAGGAGGTTCCCTGGGACACTTGCAGGGTGCTGTGTAGCTTGGCTGCATATTGTGGATTCTCATAATTCACATCCCTTTGCACCTTAAGAGAATACCGTTAAGTGAAATAAATCAGATACACACTTTAAATATCACAGTTTCTCTTATGTGAGAAACCCAAATTATAAATAATTTAAAGAGCAAAGTAAAAGATAATAACAAACAGAAATAGATTGTTTGCAAATGGGAAAGGGACAAAGCGATGGAAGAAGGGCGGAAGGACGGGAGAAGGGGACATGAAGAGAATTAAGATGTGTTATCTGCATGTACCAACTCCCTATGATAAATGTAATTATTATGGACTGCAAACGTGGTCTAATAAAAATGAAAAAGTATTCGTATCCTTTCCTTCTCTCTTTTAAGTTTCTTCATTTTCTGACAGAACTGTTTTGGGGATGCATTTCCCCTGGTTAGGAGAAGGTGTGGGCTGCCATTCACTGCCATGGAAAGCTTGGGCCTTGAAGGACCTGAGTTCTTGATACTTTGGGGACACTTTATGAGACTCTCTCTCTCTCTCTCTCTCTCTCTCTCTCTCTCTCTCTCTCTCTTTCTCTCTCTCCCCCTCCCCCGTCTTGGAGAGGTTGCTGAACTGCTGCTTCATGCCCCAGTGTCCTCATTGTAAAGTGGGGATAAGAGCAGTGCCTGCCTCATTCAGCTGGTTGAGATGAGGTGAGAACCCTGCAGCCATCAGCTGCCATATTATTCTGCTCCTCAGCTGGTGCCCTGCCCTGTCCCTTTGTGTGAGAACGGTCTCACTGTCTTCCGAGCTGGCCTGCTGTGTCCAGCCCAGGGAACCACACAGGGGCATAACCACTGACAGCAAGCAGTACGTGTAGGATCCAGCCATGAAGGGGATGCTGGGGTGGGTAGTTCGTGCCAAGTCCTGGGAATGGGGCCATGATGGGCCTTGCCCTCACCCAGGCAGGACGAGCCCATCCTGAGCGCCTCACAGGGTCCACACCCATGCCAGCTGCCTGCCCGGCTCCGCACAGCATCAACACAGCAGCAGGGCTTTGCTTAGTTACCTCCAGGGTCTGTGGTACAGACTCTTCTCTCTCCTGTGGCCTCTGGCGTCTCCCTGCCTCTACACTGACCCTTCCCCAGCAGCCGGAGCCATCTCTTAGAGCCTACTCTCTGCCAGAACCAGACCCTAGCACCTTCCCACACCCCCAAGGCCCCCTTCATGTGACCCATCTGGTCCGTGCTCATTTCTCTCCAGCCACACTGGGCCACTTCTGGGTCGTGCAACTTGCCGTCCCACCTCCAAGAACTTTGCCCCTGTGGTACCCTCCTCCAGGATCCTACTTCTCCCGGGTTCTTCTCCCTTTCAGATCTCAGCCCAGAGGTCATCTCCTCAGGTCACCTCCTCCACAGTGGCACTGTCTGCTAGGTCCCTGTTCCATTGCTCTGTCCATATGCCACAGTCTGTGTGGATCTCGTCCACAGTGGCCTGCACACTCCCCGGAGCACGGGCTGTGCCTGGCACACCTCTGTCCCCACTGCCCAGGAAGAGGCCTGGCCCAGGCAGGCACAAAGTGTAAATAAGGATTATTAAATGAATATCTGCGGTGCTGCTGCAGGACTATCTTGTGGGGTGCTCTGATGGGTCTTTGACGCAGGATGGAGGGTCTGGGAAGGTCTGGGAACTGCTTGGTTGTGCACTGGCAACAGGGCCTTGAGTAAGTAACTCAGACATCTTAGGCCCCAGAGTGTGCTACAATATGAGGACAGTCCAGCCCAGTCCAGACCTAAATGTCTGGAGTAAGATTAGCATGGTTCTAGCTTGGATGAAGTACTCAGTAAATGGCCATTTCTCGGGTCGTCATGGCCACTGTTGTTTCATGGAGTGGGGGCAGCAAATCATCCTAATACCTCCCTTCAACCCCCTCCCAAATGCCAGGAGGCTGGCTGCTCTCTTTCCTCAGCCCTTCTCATGCTTTCTCCAAGTCCAAATTCAATGCAAACCGTTAGCCTGGAAGGGGAAACCCATGCTGCTACCCTATAACAACCTCGAGGTTAGCTTGTTTATTGGCTGAGAGCAGATGGTTCCAAGGAAAGTCCACACAAACACATAAGAGTGAGAGAGGGGCAAGATGGTTCAGGGCAAGGATGGATCCTCCCACAGAAGTCAGGCACCTGGAGTTCCCTGAGACATCAGAATGTGCCCAGAGTTCTTCTATCAGCTGGCAGATAGCAAGACTGGCCTTGAACCTGGGTCTCTGACTCTATAGAACTGTGTCTACTGCCTGAAGCCCCAGGCAGTCTGACAACAGGACAAGGGGGGTACAAACGTGGTGGGAGAGTAAAGCAGAGCTGGAGCCAAAGCTGTGGTCCGGGTCAGGAGGTGGAGCAGAGTTCTGGACAGGGGCACGTGCTAGGGTCCCGAGCCAGGTGCAAGCCCCTGTTGCCCCCTCTCCTAGTTTCCCCAGAAACCCTCCTGCAGCCCAGCCCACACCCCAGGCTGCAGGACCTGACTGCTTCCCAGGCTCAAGCCCCTTGTTTCGCCGGGGCTTGGTTCCTCCCACCCGGGGCCTTATCTCTGTCATCATCTGCTGCATCACCCGGTTACTGCCCAGATTAAAGAATTGGAAAAACACTTTGAACTGTGTGGATGAAAGAGTTAGAAGAAGAGTGTTGGCAAAGAGCAAAATAATGGGTAACAGGGATGCAGGGCCTGTTCCTGGGTGTTGTGAGGAAAGTCACTTGACATCTTGGAACTCCTGTCGCCCTTTAACCCAGTGGAGGCCTTTCTGAAATCCATGCTTTCATCCCTCACCCTGCCTGCCTGCCCCCTCCATACACACACACGTGTCGCATGACCTCTCTCTTCTATCCACCTCCAAGTGCATGGCATTTCTTTGAACTAAATGAGCCAGGTTCTACAACCTTTCCAAGACCTAGAGACCAGAACCATCGGAGAACTGGAGACCACGCCATCATTCAGTCAGCGAGGCCAGACAGGCAAGGGCCCTCCAGAAGAATGAGACTCGGTAAAAAGAGGACTCTGAGCAAATAAGACCACTGAGTCTTTGCGAAGAAGAGAGGCAGGTGTGATGCATTTTTCTTCCTGAGCTCAGCCCAAAATCCTTTCAGCTGCCTCTGAAGGAGTCTAGAGACATTGGAGTATTTGGGCTGCAGAGTCTGAAGAAGGGGGAGAGAGAGAGAAGGAGAGAGAGGAGTGCATTGGCCAGGGCCTGGAAACTGGGGCACGTGTATGCTCCACATTCTTGGAAGGGTGTCTCCTTGGGGTCCTCTTGTCCCCTGGGAATAGGGGTGCAGAGTGGGGAGCAGTCCAGAGCTCCTCACTGGCCGTGTCTTGAGCAGCAGCTGCAGAGCTTTCCAGCCAAGCCCACCTGGACTGGGGTGTGGAGGGGTACAAATGGGGCTCTGGGCTGGGGGGACTTGGCCAAGCACAGGACACTTACAGCGGAACTGGTGGAAAGTGCTTATTCCTGAGTGTAGAAAATCTGTGAGTCCCCTTGCTGGCTGCTCTCTTTCCTTTCTTCTGAAGCCCAGAAATGTCAGATTGCAATGATAAGAAGTCAGGGCAGGGAGAAAGGTTGAGGGTGTCTCTCCCGTGCTAACTACAGCCTCCAAAAGCAAACGCTTCAAAGCTCAGCCACTTGCTGATGACCCAGATGGGAGTTTTGTATCTACAGTGATGCCAGAGGCAAATGCAGACTCTGCCCAAGTGTCAGAGGGCAATTCTTCCCAGAATCTTTCCAAAACTGTCTTCTCTTAGCACTCCAGGAGCAGTAGGGGTCTTCTCGGGAGAGGGCGCAAGGAGGCAGGCAGCGAGGGGAGGGACTGTGGAAAGCAAGCAAAACTCATTTTTGTTCAAGACTCCCTTTTAAAAGGGCACCACTGTAATGAAATCTGTGAAGCAAAATCACCTGGACACAGAAGGGCTTTCCTTTTTCAAGTATGAGATTTAATCTCTCCTTTTCCTTGTTCTCCATAGGTGGATGGGTAGATTGGTAGATTTTTTTCCCCTTACTTTTAAAATATTTGAAAGTAGGTTCCCTCTTTGCTCCTTCATATTCTAACTTGCGGTTCCAAAGAGCAAGGGCACTTTCTTCCATAGCCACACTAAATGACCAAACTTTGGAAATTCCCATTAAGATAATGTTTTATCTAACCACAGTCCATATTCCAATTTCACCAGGCATCCTAAAAAAGTGTCCTTTAGAGCAGTTCTTTTTTTTTCTGGTTCATGATCTACCTAGAATCACAAAAAGCAAGGATAATCTTCAGCCCTTAAATGAACCTGTCAATATCCACATTATTTTGTGTGTGTACTTTCCACTGGGTTTCAGAAAGGATTTAAAAAAAAAAAGTCAAATATAACTAGTAAGATAAAATACTAATAACTATAACAGAAGAAGGAGATAAAAAAGAGCGGATTTGAGGGAAGATAAGAAAAACTAAAGTTGGGAATGAGATTATTTCTTAAGAACTTACCATGAAGTCCTTGGCATTTGTTGCTATAAGTGAACCATGCTTTTGCCTATAAGCTTCCTAGTGGCCAAAGCAAAGATGGAAACAGGATCTGATAGGCAGGGTAGCAGAATGGTCCCAAGTAAGAAATACTACCTTATGGTAGCCTTTTCTTTTGAATATTAGTGTCTATGATTCGTGGTTGTGATGCATACTCTTGTCTCAAGTTCTTCTCCAAGCTCATGCCTCCCTGAGTTCAAAAAAAAAAAAAAAAAAAAAAAAGAGGGAGACAGAAGCCAGGGGAGGCCTCAGAGCCCCTGGTAAATGGTAGCTTCCATACATTCGTGTATGCATCTGACTCTGCATTGGAGTATAAACCCCTAGCAGCCTGGCCCTTGTCTGTTTTGTCAAGGCCTAGAATGATCCCAAACACAGAGAGAAAGCTGAAGAGTTTGTGTTAATAAATGCACATCCCCAGGAACCCGCCGTTTCCTTCTCCACAAGATCCATTGTGTGTCCACCTTTCCTCCCTTTTGAATTCTTCAAATTCTGAGGGAGACAGAACAATTTCTCTGCTTGAATGTGGAATCCACACACGGGGCAGCTGGTGGACACTTGATAGCACTTGCTGACAGATGGACATTGGGACCGGCGGAGCTGGGCTGGGGACAGAGCTGGTGGGGCCCAAAGAAGTGAAGACCCCCTCCCGCCTCCTCTGTTTGTTGCAGCTTCGCAAATGAGCCATCTGGGACACACCCGGCTGGAAGGAGGAGCTCTTGGCGCCACCAGCACGCCTGCTGGGTGAGAGCTGGGCAGCCCTCAGCCCGTACCCACCGCCACCCTCCTCCCCTGTGGGGCTCAAAGCCCCGAGAGGCGCCACGTGGCATTAGGGCTCCAGCCCCCAGCTAGACGCCAGGCTCCCAGGGGCCCCCACCTCTTACAGCGTCCTTGGAACCGGGGGCCCGGGGGAGCACTTGGCTTACCCTTGCGCCCTGTCCTCTCCCTGTCCCAGCCCTCCCTTCCCCACCCACCAGGCTGGCCCTAGTTCCTCGGGATTTGGTCAGAACCTCCAACACATCTTTTATTAATATTAATTCTAAAAAATTTTTTTCAGTGCTATTTACCATCTGTTTTTTCCCTTGGCTGAAAATAATTGGAGATGAAAAGCCTGCTGCTCGGTCCCCCGCGTGGTCTCTGAAGGAACAATGGAGACAGACAATGACTGCAGTTTTTTCCCCAAGCAAAACAAGCTTCAATAAACTCTTTGCCAGCTTGCAGGATTTGCACCGAACGAATGAGTCCTGCACGCCCGCAGTTCTTATCAGCCGTGTGGTCAGGGTTCCAGGCATCTTGGGTCCAGAAATCCTGGGACTGAGGGGCTCTTTGATTTCTGTTAGCCAAGTTCACTAATTTTCCTCTGTCCTAACAACATCTGGCACATTTGATGTTCCACTAAAGTTTGCACCATCTGTAAATATAAATAGCCTGGTCTTGATTCCATTAGAGGCCCATGAATGGAACAAAAATATTCCAAACTGACTGCCATGAGGCCACAGGCCCAACAGGATCAGGGTCCTGCTTCAGAGAAAGGAAGGGACACTGTGTCGTTTCCTCCTTCCGGCCAGAGGAGCCGGGCCGCTCAGGCTTCCTGGTGATGAGCGCCGAGCCCCTCTAGGCCCCTTCAGAATCACAGACGTGTGTGTTGCTGTTGGAAGGGGACTCAGAGAAGGACACCGGGCAGATGAAATGCCGAGACCTGGACGGCTCTGAGGACGATGTAGCCCCAGTCACTCAGGGGCACCGGCAGGCCCCTTGGCAACATGACACCAAACCTCCATCCTCTGCCCTTATGCCTATCAAGGAAGAAGCAGAGCTGCAGCAGGGGAGGTCAGCATGGTGGGCAGCCTTAACTGGCTCTCACAGGCTGACTGACCAGCCTCAGGGACCTTCCCATGGGGTCCTCTACCACCTGCCCAGATCTGTAGAGCTTTAGAGGTAGTACATCTTGTTAAGTCATTGCGTAAGTACCCCTGTCCCAACTTCAATCTCTCTCTCCCCTCTCCTAATTAAAAAAAATTAGGATCTTCTCAACCCAAGTGACGGCAATGTGCGTTTCATATGCCGAGACGTAATCTACAGTGGGCCTGTGTTTGAATGCAGGGCCTCTGGGAAGTGATTGTGTCATGAGGGTGGAGCCCTCACGTTGGGATTAGAACCGTATGAGACGTGAGAGCTTCCTCCCCTCCGCTCTGACCCGTGTGAGGACATGGCGAGAAGGTGTCAGTCTGCAAACCAGGAAGAGAGAGAGCCCTCACGGACGCCACATCTGCCGGCACGTTGATTTTGGACTCTGCAGCCTCCAGAATCATGAGAAATGCGTGTTTGTTGTTTAAGTCACCCAGTCTCGGGCATTTTTGTTACAACAGCCTGAGCTGGCTATGATGTTAGGTCGCCCGCCTACCTCTCAGCCTCAGGGAGAAATACTCTTGTTGAAGTGATCTGGCATTTGACACAAGGAAGTCCATGAACTCTGCCGGTACCCTGCCAGCGGAGTCTGGTCTCGGAGTCACTGTGTCCTTCTGTTTACCAGAGCTCAAACAGCACTCGGACATGACCGGATCTCCACCCCAAACCCTGACTCCATTCACCACCTCTAGCTTCTCGGCTGAGAGACCTCCCAAGGCTGGTCCTGTGAGAATTCCCCTGCCTGGCACGCCAACCCAGAGCATGACACCAGCCGGCCTACCTGGAAGCTCATCTCCCAGAACCCCGTGCTGTGGCAGTCTCCACTAAGAGGGAATTTGCTAAATATGTAGGTTTGAGACGCTGGGTGTTAGAGATGGAACGTCTGGGTCCCTTAAATTTCCATGTTGCAGTCCTAACCTCTGATGTGGCTGTGCAGTATTTGGAGGTGGGGCCTCTTCAGAAGTAATTGTTAAGTGAGGTCACAAGATGAGGCCCTGATAAGATCGGTGTGTTTATAAGAAGAGACACAAAAGGGGTATCTTCAGACGTATATGCTCTTGTTCTCTCTCCCTCTCCCTCTTTCTCTTTCACCCTGCACACATGTACTCAGGAAAAGTCACGCGAGGACAGTCAGGAGGCAGCCATCTGTGGCCCAAGCGGGGAGTACTCACTAGACGCCAGCCCCGCTTGGTTGGCTTTGATCTTGACGTCTAGCCTCGGTGCTGTAAGAAAATGAACTGCTGTAATTCAAACCACCTGGCGTTATTTTGTTATAGCAGAACTGGCTGACTAATACACTGTGTTGAAACAAGTGCACAGCTTTCAAAAACTGTTGTCATCCATCCATTTGCTCATCTGATCAGTAAATACCTGATGACCTCAGGTGCTGGGCTGGGCACTCAGGAAAGAGTGGGGATGGCAGGGAGATGTCTCCTGCACCTTTACATGCTGATGTGCTCTGTGGTAGCCAGGGAGAGGCTCCCATTTGTCTACTTCCTGCTCCTTTCAGTCCACAGAACCTTTCTCTGAAAAGCAGTCATCAAAATGGATATTTGGAAAAGTGCTCAATAATGCTTTGGTCTGATGGGGAGATGGGTCCTCTGGTTTATGTTTTGCAATAGGTTTTTCCAACAGAACTAGACACCCAGACCGGGTACTAAGAGCCAGGTTGAAGAGCAGGAATATTGCAAAGTAAAAAGAAGGCAAGGAGGTGGGAGTAGACACCTTGTACTGGAAAGGGCAGAAGGCTTAGAAGAAGGTGGACCTGAATTGGAGATTTGGGTTTGTCATTTATAAGTTGTGTGGTTTCAAATTCCTTGCTTGACCCCTCCATGATTCTATTTCTTCTGTGTAAAATAAGGATATCCTGGAATGATCAGGAGTGCTTGGTATTCATAGCATCTGCCATCGACACATCAACTGTGATTCATAGCATCTATGTAATACACCGACTGTGTCCTCCGTGGGCACAAATCAGAGGACACAGCAACTGCTCTGGTCTAGAATCTGTGAGCGGATTCCATAGTCCCCTCCCAGTGGTGCTTCCTCCCAGGGAAGCCGGGTCCTAATTGTCTCTGAGCACCCCATGGCTGCTGTTTTACGAACTCTATCTCCTCCCTCAACTTGGGCCAGGACCGAGTCCCTGGAACTTAATCCCTATTTCTATTAATTCCATGGTAATCGCATCCTTGCCCTCTGGTAGAGGTCTAATTACACTGGCCTAATTCCACATGTTCCCCAGCCCGATGATAACCAGCGTGTTCTTCTTTGATCTACTAGAATGTTACGGCTCAAGGTGGGCTGGATTTGAGTCTCCACACTCTGGTCCATTTTATTATCCCCTTGGGGAGTCAGCTAAGATTTTGAGACTTGTGTATTAAGAGCACCTCACCAGGCCTTCTGCCCCTGTCTGCTTTGCTGTTAACAGGGTCACCTGACTCCATGTCTCATTTCTGTGCCTCCACACTGCGGGTGGGAAGGGCTGTGCTTGCCAAGATTCGGGGTACAACACAACCTCTGTCAGTCAGGCAGTGGGCGCTCCATGCATGGTGCACACTGTGGGCGTGATTTCTCTGCTGCATCCCTGAGGATAACTGGAGGGGGAACAGAACTGAGTCACAAGAAAAGGATCTGAAGCTATTTCTGCCATTCACTCTCTGTGACAGCAGGCAAGGCACTCAAACCCTCCGTGTCTTGGTTTCCCCTTTCCTGAGGGGTAGTAGGTTATTTCGACGATTACTCAATGTCTGTGCTGGCTGGGGCTGCCACGGGGTAACAGACCAGCGATTTCAACAACAGGAAAGTACTATGTCACAGTGCTGGGAGCTGGAAGGCCACGGCCAAGGTTGCAGCAGCCCTGGCTTCTTCTGAGACTCCTCTCCTGGGCTTAGCTGGTTGCTCTCTCCCTCTGGCTTCACATCATCTTCCTGCTGTGAGAGTATCTGGGTCCTAACATGCTTTTCTTTCAAAGGCACCAGTCACATTCAATTAGGACCCACTCTAGTGACCCCCTTTTAACGATATCTGTTCGGAGACCGTCTCCAAGCACAGTCATGACCTGAGGTCGGGGAGACCGAGACATCAGCAATGTGTGGGGGCCTGAGAGGCAATTCCCCTCCTGCCCTGTTCCCCCAGCGTGAAACAGGGAGAGTGGTTTGTATGTCACTGTACAAGATACGTTGTTGAAACAGTCTGGGGGCAGCTCAGGGCCTTGGTCACTTAATAAGTTCTCATTGTGAACAATCATCCCCAAATTTTCTGCCAGGTGGTGTGAGCACACACCCCTTTCAAGGACACCGTGAAGAACATCTGCTGTCGGAGATACAGCCTGACAGGGCATTAGATGCCCAAGCTCACCAGTGAAAGACTGGGCCTCAGCTTCCTCATGTGAAAGGCAGAGACAATCACAGGACTGTGGTGATAGTGCAATGAGACACCATGCAAAGTGCTTAGCAGAAAGTTAGAAGGCAGTGTGACCCTCGTGTGTTATTGGTTATTTCTTCTGGGTGACCTTTTGGATACCAGTGGCAGATGAGAAGGACGTCAAAGCTAAGATGAAGTCTACATGCTTCAGCTCTGGACTGGGGTTGTTCAGAGTCTCCCTGGTTTTTTCCAGGCACAATAATTCTACTTCCTTTAACCTTTCGTCACAGAGCCGAGTTTCCATCTCTTTGATCATGGCTGTGGCTCTTGCCTGGACACACTCCAGCCTCCGCAAACCCTTTCAGGAGGGGGTGACACAGACTCCGCTCAGCAGTCTGATGAGGAGCTGACTAACTTGAGACCCGAGAGAGAGAGGATGACTTGGGGGCCATGGCGTGTCACAGGCCTTTCATGTGTGCACAATCCAGCCGGCTTTGAAGAAGGCACGGCGTTCTGTTGACTGTGACCAGATGCCCCGAATTTTCCAGGACAGGCTTTTTGGAGACGGTTCATATTTCAGATATTCTTATTTGATTGTCCCCATTAACCAGTAAAATGTCCCAGAAATTATAACTTTTCTGTCTCCACACTGCAGGCCCCAGAGTAGCTGTTACACTTGGACGTAATGCCAAAATGTTCCCCTGGCCTAGCAGGGGACAGATACCAGTTGATGTGCCCACGATGGCAGTCCCAGGATGGGCAGGGTACTCTGACTTCAGAGACTCTTTCCTTTAGTGAACTAGAAGTTACAGCTCACGCCAGACTGTGCAGATAGTAGTTCATATTCAGAAAAAAAGGATCCCTGGACCATCTTCTCGTTTGTCCTCAGCCTGTGGACTGTGATCCTTACAGGTCTTTCTCTGGTGGCCACACCAACCTGTCGTTCAGGGCCTAAGAGGAACTCACCTGCTAGTTGCTGACCAATTGGAAGCTGGTCTTCTCTTCATGCTAAACATATGGTGGCTGCTTTTAGCCCTAAACATGTCACTTTATAATTGTACTATTGAATTTCATCCGGTTTTTGTAGGGCCATGTTTTCAATTTGTCACGGTTGTTTTGAATTTTATTCTTGGCTTTCTGAGTGTGAGCCACTCCACCAAATTTAGTATCATGTGAAGATCTAATGAACGCGTCCCCCATCCTTTTGTTTGTAAGTCATTAGATAGGCCCAGCAGTTAATCCCCAGAGGAGCAGAACTCTTTCAAGTAGAGGTCTCATCACTGATTATGCAATAAAGAATGATTTTTTTCTTTTGGGCTGTAGACATATATGTTCATTGTACAACAGTCACAAAGCCCAGATAAGCCTGAGAAGGAAATAAAAATAATTTTGTTTTCCCACCACGCTGATGTAAGTACTGTCATTTGATGTGGGTATTTGTTGCATAAATATACATTAATCAATACAGATTGAGTGGCATGCATTGTGCTCTGACGTACTTACTTGTGGCTGGGATAACATAGCATAGCCAGAAAGCTAGTTATTTACACTCAGCTGCCATAAAGACACCCCCGAATGAAAACTTTCACTACGTACTGATTATATTAGTAACCCAAACTATATTTCATAAGTCTGGCTCCATGTGTTGTTCCAAGAAAGCAAGGGACAGCATTGTAATTCCTTTGAGAAAGATTCTTCACTGTACTAACCACTTAGAGATCACCGTGTGTATAAATATAGTCAACACTCTGATAAGTTCTGCAGAACAACAAAATCCTATGTCATTTTTTTCTAGTTTAACATGTCCCAAGTTCAATTATCCATAAGACCCTGTTTCTACAAGTACCTATGACTAGTCCTTTGACAAACATTTAAAGAGCTGCTCTTGATATCAGGATCACATCTTGATATCAGGATGAATAATAATTAATGATAATAATAATTTACAAAAAAAATTTACAAAGTACTTGACTTAAAGTCAAAAGACCAGGACCCTCCTCTTCTCTCCATGAGCTTATGAACTTGGATACTTTTTTTTTATTGTAAGGCTCTTTGTTTAGGGGAATGGTTCAATCCCTGCTGTAGCCTCAACCCGGCGTCTCTACCCCTTACAGTGCAGATGAATTAAAAGGAAATTGGCCTGGAGCAATGACAGCATCATTCTGTCAGCCTCCTGTCTCAGGGCAGTGTCACCTTTTATTCAGCACCTTACCCATGCTAGGTCCTTGGAGCCTCATAACATCCTCTAGGGCAGCAGGCACTGAAGGGGTTAAAGTCACTTGCTCTACAGTGATGGCCTTAGGATTGAAGTGCAGGACACCTGTTCTTAGGCCCGGAGCTATACCACCCCCAAGCCAGATGCTGATCGTCAGTTCTGGCCTCTCCCCAAGGAAGGTGATGCCCCTGATCTCCCTTCCTGGCTGGTTTGCCCCCTTCTCCTTCCTGGTGAGCAGTCATTTCCTGCTTCCTATCCTGGGGGCTCCCTTGTCCCCTGTGATGCCCATAAAATGACAGTCCTGTCCTGACATGCACTCACCCTCTAGATCCCTCGGCCACATGCCCATCGGTCACTCTGGCTTGGGCAGCAGCTGCTTCACCGAGCAGGCGAGGCAGGCAGGCGGTGGGCGGCAGTGTAGGTGCAGCTGCCTCTGCTGACCGCCTGCTCTGCTCCAGGAGAAAGAGCTAAGAATTACTGCGTGCTTGTGACTGACTCTCATTTAAATGGCCCATCATCCCTACAGGACATTATGCCTTTGATTTACAAACAACTGACGGAAACACAGAGAGGTCGAGTCATTTGCCTAAACCCTCATAGTTAACGAGAGATGAGCTGTATGAAAACCAGGCCCTGTCCTTCCTCCAGAAACTAAGCACTTAGCTCGCCCGGAGCTGAGGTCTCTCCGCTTCCTTCGCCTCCCTCACTCCTGCTCCCCTGCCCCTTCCCATTGCCCCCACCCAGCTGGCCCTCTTAGAGCGCTCACTGTATCTCCCAGCACCTTGCGCCGTCCGTCCGTATCACACTCTCCCTTCCCTCCACCTGCTCCTGCCCTCCTGTCCTGCCCCTCCCCCAGTCCCTAAAATGTGCCTCCTGCCTCCTATCACGAAGGCGGTGCCAGAGGCCCTCAGAGCATCCCTGGCCATCTGCGTAAGGAAGGGTGGCCTGTTGTACCTGCTTTCGGGCGAGTGTCATGGTGCATATCAGTGTGTAACAGAGACACCTACTGGCTGCCCTGAGCCTATACAGGGCTCAGAACCTTGGCACCTGCTGGGTCCTCATCCCTCCAAGTTCCTCTTAGATAGAGCCATTTGGTAGAATTTTCTCTCCATTCTTTGTCTGTTTCAGACTGGTCCCTAAGAGGACCTTTGTCTCTCCTCCTGTCCTGGCTGAAGGACAAAAGCCAAAGGAGAGGGGCAGCTGTGTGTGTGTGTGTGTGTGTGTGTGTGTGTGTGTGTGTGTGTGCTGGTGATTGAATCTAAGGCCATTGAGTGATTGTAATACTGGTGATTGAACCTAAAGCCTTCACATTGAGCTACATCTCCAGCCATTTTTGAATTCTTATTTTGAGACAGGGTCTCATTAAGTTACCAAGTTCCCCGGTCTGGGCTGGAACTTGCCATCTTCCTGGCTCAGCCTCACGGAGTGCTGAAATTACAGGGCATACCACCATACCTAAAGGGGTGGCTTTGATGGCAGAGCATTTGCCACTACAGGAGACTGATTCAGCCTGAGTTGTCAGGGAGGTCTGGGGAGAAGCCACTTACAGGCAAATGAGCAAAGGCTGAGTTTCCGTGATGCCTCTGGGGGAAAGGAGTGACTCTGGGCAAGGATATGGACGGTGGAGTATGCTGTGCAGGGGGCACCACACTCCTTGGCCACTGTCTCCCCTGCCTTTAGAATCCAGGCCCAGCACCATTTGATGCAGAGAAACGAAGCCACCATTCCGGTTCATTGTCAAAATTTACCAGTACAAATATTGAGCTATAAGGCAGGTGGAGGGGGAAAGATAGCCACTTCACAAGATATCGCCAACCCAAAAGACAGCCGAGGAGATCGGGCCCCAGGTATCCTGCTAAAGACCAAGATCATCCAGCCGACAAAGTGAAGAGAGCCCCTTTGTCCCTCTCCCCCTGCAGAGGACATCGGCACCAAGGCAGGTCAGTCACTGGTGTGATCAGTCCTGACCCTGTCCCCTACCCTTCGTGAATCACCTGCCATTTGATTCCATCCTTTCACTGGGGTTTCAGGCTCCATTCAGCCAGTCAACAATCATTTCTGACTACCCACATTTTCAGTCAACTGCCACATACAGTTTTGAGATTTTAGGAAATAGCAAGAAACTGAATTATGCTCTCCACCTCTCTCCCATGTGGGAGGAGACACTTACTTTGAAAAGACCCTGCCTACTGCTCTGAGTATCTTCAGAGAAGGCAAGTGCTTCACAAAGCCGTTTAGCAGTCGTTTGCACAAGGCCTAAAAACTCGTGATCGTCCTCCAAGATCTAAAGGCACAAAAAGTGAAGGAATGAATCTGTCCATGGAGAATAGTGGTACCAGAGCTTCTTCAAGACAATTGGGTGACCGCTTCCAATGGTGACTGCCAAGGTCACCATGACAACTCAGAAGCTTCCTGGGGGAGGAAGGCTTTTAAAGGGTCTAAATGGTGAAGAAGTTTTGACAGCATAGGAAAGAGGGTAGAATGCGGAGTGCAAGAAACATACCACTTTGGTTGGAAGAGGAAAGCCCCCCAAAATTGGCTTGCGGCCAGTTTGCTACAGGCTCTAAAAACCTGGCAGGGGAGACTGGGCTTCCTCTAGCAGTCATGAGGCAGCTGGGGGTGGTTCTTAATGGGAGATTAATGTGTCTGGAGATTACCGAAGGAGGCATTGAGAGTCAGGAGCAGAGGATAAGCCAATGAGAGAGGGATCTGTTGTAGGACCATATGACCAGTGGATGTAAGACTGTAGAGGCCCTTTGGTGGGGGCACTGCGTGACCAGTGGATGTGGAAGGGTGGGCCTATTGGCTCCTTTCACCCGGCGCTTTTGATAGGGTGATGTTTCAAGCAGGGCTACCTTTCTAAAAGGGGCCAGTGACCTGAGGGTCGTCTTGAGATGCAGTATGGGGGGCCCCAGGAATCAGGAAAGGCAGGCTAGGATGGACAGAGCCGGCCTGCGGACTGAAGCCCAGGGCTGCCCCAGGAACTGAGTGCAGAAAGGCATGACCACTCAGGACCATCCAGAAGAAAGAACTCAGGGCCCTGATGTCATCTGAAACCTTCTAAGAGCAACATTTTAAAAAGTAAAGAGAGCCAGGCATGGTGTCACACATCTGTAATCCCAGAATTTGGGAGGTCAAGGCAGGAGGATCAGGAGTTCGAGGCCAGCCTGGGTTACACAGACAGACCCTGGCTCAAAAAAAAGAAGAAAGAGAAGAAGGAGAAGGAGAAGCAGAAGGAAGAAGGAAGGAAGGAAGGAAGGAAGGAAGGAAGGAAGGAAGGAAGGAAGGAAAAAGAAAGAAAGAAAGAAAGAAAGAAAGAAAGAAAGAAAGAAAGAAAGAAAGAAAGAAAGAAAGAAAGAAAGAAAGAAAGAAGGAGGGAGAGATATTGGTGAAATTAATGTAGTAGTATTCTTGAATTAGTCGGATAGATCCAAAATATTATTTTAACATGTAACCCATGCTTTAAAATTATTACTGAGACATTTTACAGTTTTTCAGACTAACTCTTTGAAATCTGGCATGTATTTTATGCTTAGAGCACATCTCAATCTGGACCAGGTCCGTTCTGCAGATGGCTGGTGGCCACCACACCAGCCGACACTGAGATGCTGTCTACTCTCTCTATGCTTCTGAACTCAGGGGACATTGTCAATGTCTGGAGACACTTAGGGCCATCACAGCTTGGAGCGAGGAGTGCCCCTAAGGACACTGTGAGGCACAGGACAGCCCAACAACGAAGCAGGACCCGGTGCGATGCATCATCAGGACCAGCCCGAGCCCCGCATCAAGCCAGAGGAAGCCAGCGCTCGGCACTGTGTGGCCTGGGGACCTGGGGATGCTCGGTACTACCGACGCTCTTGTGAGAACCCAGCCTCGCCTCAGACAGGGCAGCCCGCCAGGCGCCGCTCTCAGAGCTTCCTGGCGCTTTGTGATACGGCACGGACCACTCCCTGAACCACTCAGATAAGCCGGATTGTGTCCCTAGTGACTGTAGTCCTGCAATTACCCTCCCAACTGCACCCGAACCTCAGCATGGCGGTTGCCATACAGTGTGGGTCCTGCGCTGGCGACTACTCCTGAGGAGAAGTCACAGAGTAAAGCCACTGACGCACACACGTGTGCTAGAGGAAGGCTCAGTTTCCACCTGGGGCTGTACCCAGAAATGAATTTCTATCCATAGCTCCTTCCCTTAAGACAGGTGCTTTGGTCTTTTTATAAAGACAAACTCTCCCGCCTCTCCTTCCTTCCTTTCCTACATATATTTACTGTAGTGCAAAGCTGTGAGCCCGTAAGAAATTCGGACAGATAAGGGTAGAAAGATCAGTGCTGGTTGCACCCACATCTCTGCAGGAAATTAAGATAAACTTAGTGGTTTTCAGGAGAACCACCTCAGTTGATGCCATCAACAGGTGATATGATTTAAAGTAACTCATCATAAAAAAAAAAAGAAGGGCAATTCTGAGTTAAAACCAAGTATGGTGGGGCGTGGTGGTGCACATCTGTAATCCTAGCACTTGGGAGGCTGAGGCAGGTGGATCGCTGAGATTTTGAGGCCAGTCTGGGCTACATAGTGAGTTCAAGGCCAGCCTGAACTACATAGTGAGACCCTGTCTCAATACATACCAAGTATGTATATGGTTTTGTGATTATACACACTTGCTCTGCAGCTAGGAGTCCTGGACTAGAAGGTAATCTTATCTACTTGCTACTTGGGTTATAAATTATTCAACTGTTCATGCCTGTTTCCTTGTTTGTGAAACAGGCAGATACTAATTCATATCCTAGATGGTGGTAGTGGGAATATTTGCCAAATTAGTATGTGTATAGTGCTCAGAATAGTATTTATCATACAGTGAGCATTCAACAAATGTTCATAAGGGAAATAGGCATTTGAGGTTTTCTTCACTGCAGAACTGCTCAGAGCTCTTGTCACCCTCACGTGCTCTGTGACCCTCCTTCTGAGGGTGGAGCATGGTAAAGTAGGCATTATCGCTTAATCTCATATGAACACTGCTTTGCAATGAGCCCTCTGGAAGCAGAGCCTGCTGCAAAGAGAAAATCCTGACACTTTATTTGTGAGGTACAAGTGCAGGAGATGCGGGTGAAAGAAGGGGAGAAGAAAGCAATGCCCAACAACACCTAGGGATGCTCTTGCACGAATGTTGCTCGCAAGTGTGCTTGCTGGGTCTACAGGACTTCTCCAGCGTGGCTACAAGAAGAAACGCAGTCCAGGGCCACCCCCCAGCTCCTCCCTCTGTCCCACTGATCAATGTTTCCTTCACGAGGAGCTGATGACATCTAGTTGTGCCACCTGGCCCCTTGGTGGTCACTCCAGATTCTATAGCTGGAGATATGAGCACCCAGCACTGTCTGAAAGAGGACTGGGCCCGAAAGCTGGCAGGAAGAAGAAGGGGACAGCCGGGGACATTGAGAAGGAAAATGAGTGCATGCCTTGGTACAACCATTAGGGACATCTTCTCTTCATTGATGCCCTGGGAAATATGTTTGCATTTGGCCGGAATGGCTCAGACAACCACATTTCCCATTGTAGCTGGCGGTGGAGGTGAAGGAAGAGACAGAGAAAGTCACCGTGATATATAAAACTGTGATGTGTTTGGGGTGAATCCCATGTGGCTTGGGGAGCGCGGGAAGGGATGTGTGATGTGCTGGGCTGAAAGTTTGGTGGGAGGGGGTGGCCCAGGGAAGACAGAGTGAACGTGGGGGTCAGCAGTGGAGAGGAAGCATCTGTGGCAGCGGGGAGAGATCTAGTTTACTAACTTAGTAGGGGATTCCCAGGACTGTTATTACCAAGTACTGCAAACTGGCTGGCTTGAAACAACAGAAGTGCTTCCTTCCCAGGGCTGGAGGCTGGAGTCTGAAATCAAAATGTCAGCAGGTTTGCACTCTTTCTGAAGGCTCCAAGGGAGGACACTGCCTCGCCTTGGCCCAGTTTCTTGTGGTTGCAGATAATTCCTCATGCTGTTGGCTCAGTTTTGCATCCCTCCAACTTCTGTCCTCATTTCACATCCCCACGCGGCTCTGTGCCTCCTCCTCTAAGACACTCATCATAAGGATCGAGTGACCACCCCGCTCCAATATAACCTCATCCTCACTCACTATATTTACAAGGACCCTATTTCTAAACAAAGTCATATTCAAAGCTTCTGGGAAGAGCAGGAATCTGCAAGGGAGGCTCCTCGATCTAGTACACAAACTCAATTCTCAAGGATGCCCCATAGGGAAGGGAGTGATCCTGGAGGGGCTCAGAGGTCCAAGATGGGGTCCTCTTGACTGAGGACAGACCCACCGCTGTGGGAGGAGGGGTCTGTAGGCCAAGGCTGTGAGGTTGGATCTGGCAAATACTGAGCCACAGATCTGTATCTCCTGACTCCAGGCATTTCTTTTGCAGGGGATGGCGCTGGGGACCAAACTCAGGGCCTTGTACCTGCTAGGCAAGTGCTCTACCACTGGGCTAAATCCCCAGCTCCCAGGCATTTCTAGAAAGACCCTAACGGAACCTTTCTGGGGACGAGTTTTCCCAGACTGAGATGCAGAGGCACCTCAGCCCTTGTACCCAGTGGAGTGACTGAAGCCCTCCGGTCCTCTCGCCCCACCCCTCCTTCTCCAGTGCTACAATACCCACAGAGGTGGGAACATAGAAGGGAGCTTTGCTGCAGAACGCTGGGGTCAGGAACTCCAGGAAGGAATGTCAAGTATGAGAGGGTTCTGCTGACATGATTTAAGGTGTGGGTGGCTGGAAGCTGCAGGGGATTTTAGATTAAAAGAGTTTCTGAAGACACTTCTTCAAGGCCAGTGACAGGAGGGTCCAGGCGCATCTCCTGCCTCCTGCTAAGAAAGCCAGAGGCCAGGACCCTCTTCTGGGAGCTGAGGTTAGAGAGTTTCCCATGGAGCCCCCGATGGGTGGATTCCATTTTTACCCACATTTTTGTATTTTCCTCCTCTAGAAATCAAAGCTGAGGGAGACTCTGGTTTAGGGTGGTAGAAAACAGGAGTTAAGATGGACAGACCCAGGTTTGAATCCCAGCTCCCCCCTTATGAGTTGTGTGATCTGGGGCAGCTGACAACTTCTCTGAGCCTGTTTCTTCACCTATGAAATCAGATGTGGAGACAAATTGAGGCACCGTGCACAGTGTCCGGCATGTATGGCAGATACTCACTGTCGTTGCCCCCACAGTCCTGGCTAGCAGGGCACTAGCAGAGCCTCCATGTGTTGTGCCTCACTGACTACCAATCGAGACAGTATTGCAGATGTGGACCTTATTACCAATAGAACAGATCAGTCAGCTTTCATTCATTCATTCATTCATGTAACAAATAGTTATCGAAAGGTACTATCCGCCAGGCATGAGGGATTTAGCAGTGATCTAAAGAGAGTGCCACAGAGAAGGACCCAGGTGGAGCAAGATGATAGATAGATAGATAGATAGATAGATAGATAGATAGATAGATAGATCGATCTTAAGAAAAGTAAAGCAGTGTGTGGGGCCAGAGGGAATGAAAGGACAGGGGAGGCATTTCAAATAAGGATATTTGAAGATCTCACATTGGGGAAGATCTCACATCAGATGACCTTTAAAGAGAGAAGAGAAGAAAATGAGTAGCAAGCCAATCAGGAAAGCAGAGGAGAGCGAGCCAAGCAGAAAGAACCACAAATACAAAGCCCTTGGGCAGAAGCAGGAATGGCCGCTAGGCCGGACAACCAAGATGCAGAGCACAGTGAGCCAGGCAGGGGTGAGATCATAAAGACGTGGGCCGGAAGTGGAAGGTGCTGTTGGCCACAAGAACTATGGACTTCGTTCCCATTGAGAGGCGAGCCATATTATTAATGACATTTTTTATAACGGACATTAATTGGACTCTTGCCAGTCTTAGGACTAAGCACTTTACATGCATTTAACTCTTACAAGAACCCAATAAGCCGCAGACCATCACTAGCCTCACTTTACAGAGGAAGAAGTTCAAGTGTAGAAACCTCTGTTATTGACCAGGACTCCACCCGGAAGTCCTGGACTCTAGATCCTCCTTCCACCTGGTTTGTTTTTCCTATAATGTCTCCACCCATCCAGCATACTTTGTTGTTACCAAAAGGCAGTGTAAAGACTGAAGACAGTCAGTTTACAGAGAAGACAGGGAGAGTTTACGTAGATGCATCTGTAAGCCCACAAGCAAGGACTGGCTGCAGCTTGGACAAACGTGTGGAACAAATTCTGCCTCACACTCTCCAGAAGGAACCAACCCTGCCAATGCTTTGATTTTGGAATTCTGGCCTCCAGAATTTAGAGAATAAATTCCTGTTGTGTTAAGCCACCTACTTTTTGGTAATTTGTTATGGCGGCCCTAGGAAACAAATGCAGACTTGTGTAGAGTAACGGAACTAGTGCTGTGCTTAGATGACTCAAATTGAGCCCTGGCTCTGTGCCCCCTGGCCACGTACCCGCACAACTCCTTTCCCTTCACTCTATTCTTCAGTGGATGCTTCTGGAGAATGGGTACACTGTTGCCTGGCTCTTGAGGTTGAGATGAAGATGAACTGAAGTCTGAAGTCTGGACCACACAGATTGATGTCTGGAGAAGTCAGCAGCGCTCCTATTAGAGCGAGCTGGGTGTAAGGGAGAAGACGAGGAGCTGAGACGTAGGGTGTGCAAGCTGACACTTGGGACAGGGTTGGAAGTGGCGCTTCCCGAGCCTGGGCTTCTGAGGCTCCAGGGTGTTGCTGGCAAAGTGGCTCCTCCCTGACGTCACCTCCTGCAGAGAGTGAGTCCAGCTCCTGGGCCAGCAGGAGGAACCATTTGGATAGTGAGTCAAGGAGCCCTGGCACTTGAATATTGAGTCACTGCTTCCTGCCAGGAGTCTGGGTGTGTGTGGGAGGGAGTCTTGTGCCAAAGAAGTCTTCGGGCTTCAAAGCCAAAGAAAAGGCAATTAAGTTTATGGTGGAATTAGTCAGGAAACTGTAAAGCAAGGACCTTGCCCCTGTACAGTAGATTCTTTTAGCACCATCTCAGAACACGCTCAACAGTCTGGGCTCTGGTTCCAAGATGATCTTTTCTAAAAATAAATTCAAAGTCTAGACAAGGTCATAGTTACCTCTTTGCCACCCCTGGCTCTTCCCCAGGTTGGAGTATGTGCCCAGTGAGAAAATGAGGTATTCCAGGTCCTGGATTCCTACCTCCAACTCTATCTCCTGTGCATTTATCCTCCACTAAGCCTCTGCTGGGGATGAGGATGAGGGAAAAGGAAGATGGAGATGGTGTGTAGCACAGGCCACCAGTGGGGCCAGGCACAGCAGGGACTTGGCCACCCACAGTAGATTGAATTCATCCTGGATCCCCAAAGTATCAATGGCTGAAACTAAATTTAAGCAACCATAATGCTGCCTGGTGGGCCATGAACCAGGGATAAACAAGATCATTTCATAATGACAAAAGGATCAGCTGATCAAGAGAACACAACAATCCTGAACTTTTATGCTCCTAAAAACAGAGCTTCAAAATACGTGAAGTATCATCAGACAGACCTGCAAGGAGAAATAAGGAAGCTATTGTCGTACTCAGATATTCCAATATTCCTTTCCCAATGACTGATCAATTACGAGGAAGAAAATCAGTAAAGACATAGGAGACTTGAAGAACATTATCATCCAGCGTGGCCTAATTAACTGGAATCACTGAAATGTCCAAGGGCAGAATGAGCAGAATGAGGAAACAAATTGTAGTGTATACACACTGCAGAATATTATTTAGCAATAAAAGGAATGAACTATTTAATCTCAAAATGACATGGATTTCAAATGCTTAGTGAAAAAAAGTGAACCAGAAAAGAGTACACACCATATACACTTATTTATAGAAAGTTCTAGATAACGCAAACTAATCTATAACGACGGAAGGCAGAAAAGTGTTTACCTGGAGAGAAAAGTGTGAGGAGGAGGGATAGAGAAGGATGATTGGGGGCATGTGGAAACTTGAGGGGAGATGGAGATGTTTGTTATCTTGGTTTGTTATCTTGGATGTTTTCATGAGATAGATCCATCAGTTGATTGACCAATAAAATGACAGAGATAAAAATATGTCAAAATTTGTCAAATGATAGACTTTATATGCAGTTTATTGTTTGTTCATTATAACTTAATAAAGTTGTTTTTTAAAATATCTTAAGGATCTCCAGAAGAAGAAAAAGCATCTATCTGGAAACTTTGTTTTGGAGGTTGTATAATTTTCCTGGAGCCCAAGCTTGTGTATTCTGCTCCTGAGATACTGGTAGAAGGTTCCAGACACACAAGTCCACATTCTTGGTGTAGAGTCAACATTGCTGGAAGCCCAAGGTTAATGTCAAGTGTCCGGTGTAAAAATGTCTTCCAAGAAGGGAATATGAAAATGGAGACTTTACAAGCAACTACAAACATTTTGCCAGGGCAGAGTGACATATTCTGTTTGGGCCAGGACTGGGCTTCAAGTACTCGTGCCATTTGGTGGTGAACAGCCCATTCCCCCCAGTGCCTGTACCCCTCTGGGACTATGTAGGGATCGAGACTCTCTGGGGAAAGCTTCTTGCACACAGTCATCTCTTAGTCATTCACAGGCATATCACAGGCATGCTCTGGATGGTAGAGCTCAGAAGGACCCATGGATCATCCACAAGAGAATCAATCTTATTGACAGGAGTTTAGCCAGAAAGGGCCAGATTCAGCCACAGGACCTGAACACCAGATGGAAGATAGTTCTGGGCAGGGCATGCTACTCAGTATCTCTGGTGCATGTGTGAACATCCAGGAAGAGAAATGGTTTTAAGTGAACTAAAAAAAAAATCATCCCACTGTGCTCGCTTCGGCAGCACATATACTAAAATCATCTTACTAACACTAAAGTTCATGTTCTTAATGATGTATCATACTGACCTACGGTAGACCAGGGATCTATGAACCTTTGACCGCAGGTTAGATCTGGCTCACCGATTGTTGTTGTAAGTAACATTTTGTTGGCACACGCCCCACTCATTCATTTACATATGGCCAATGGCAGCTGCAGCACTACAGCCTCGGAGCCTCCCCGTTGCATGATTACCAGAGTCTATATATGGTCCATAAAGCCTGAAGTATTTACCACTTGACCCTTCCAGGAAAAGTTTGCCAGCCTCTGGCCCTACTTTATGGTGTGAGCAATCTATTTATAGCCAGTAAACAATAATACATTTTATTTAAAAGAAACAGATAAAGACGAATGGGTAAACCAAATGTGATATAGACATACAATGGGGTAGTCTTCTGCCCTAAAAAGAAAGGAAATTCTGACACAAACTATGACATGGCTAAATCTTGAAGACATTATGCTGAATGAAAAAGCCCATCAAAACAGGAAAATATCCATATGATTCCACTCGCATGAGATACATGTAGTTGAATTCATAGAGGCAGAGAGTAGAATGGTGTTTGCCGGGAGCTGGCGTGGGGATAATAAGAATGAGTGGTGGTGTTTAATGGGTACAGAGTTTCCGTTTTGCAGGATGCAGAGTCTGGTGGATGTCTGGAGGTGATGGTTGCGGGATAACCTGAATGTACTTAATTCAGCTGAATTGTACATTTAAAATAGCTAAGATGGTAAATTTCATGACATGTGTATTTTACTACGATATTTTAAAAGAAAAAAGAAACACATGAGGTAGAATATCTTACGAACATTTTCAAAAATAAAATACCACATGTCAAAGAATTTTCAGATACCTTCTCTTCCCTCTGCTGGGAAGGACACACAGATGGGACCTGTACGTGCGTACCGAGCATCCGAGGGACGGATGCAATCACGCTGCTCTTTTGTACAGGTGAGACCCATCCATTCATAATGCAAGAAAAGACTGCTAAGCCCGGTGGGTCCTGAAGACAGAGCTCCGCCACCCGCCCTCTGGGAACAGGCTGCCCCGCGGGCCCTGGGCAAGACTCCAAGCCTGGCACCTGCCTGATCCCTACCACTGGGATCCTGTTGGGAGAAGCCAAAAAGACAATGGAAGTAGATGCGAAAATGTTTTTTAAAAAGCTCAAAGCACCTGAAGGTGGCTGGAAGTGTGTTCAGCCCCCAAGAAGTCCATCTGTCTGTGCAGGTGGGGCATTGGTATCATCGCAGGGCGCAGCTGGGAGGGCCCCTGCTCAGGTTGAGACTGCTACCTGCTGGTTTGTGACCTTTGGCAAAGCCTGTCATCACTTCCTCTTGTGTAGACGAGCACATTGGTACTTCTCCGGCAGTCGTGATGTATCAGTGCAGTGTCATGCAAAGCACCCACATGTCACACCAAAGTTGGACCCTAAGACGAGGTTCCCCTGCATCGTCTCGAGCTTCATACAGCAGCCAGCTGATGCACGATAGGCTGGTAGCAGATCCCCCTGAAGGCTGCACCAAAGGCTGGCCTCTCCGACCTGAAGCCCGAGGGGGCTTTTCACTGGGAGGGTGGTCTGAGTGAGGTTAGCGGACACCTGCTTGGGGTGCCTGAGTCACCCACATCTGTGTAAACCTGCCCCATCCCGCACCCACAGCCCCGCCAGAGTGTTGAGTGAAGCTGTCACGAGCAATCCCACTGTTAGCCGACTTCTAAGTAAAACAGAGCTGGGTGGCGCAGCCCGGGGCAGCGTTGCTTATTGTGACAAGCTGATCTTCAGGCTGAGTCGTGGTGTGCGCGCCAGGCATTTGTCAGGATGGAGCCTTCCCAGCACTCCCTGTTATCTGGAGAACAGATAACGGGGCTGAGAAGGGGACGGCAGCACATGGGCAGGCAGCACTTCTGAAGCACAAGACACCCCCCTCCTGGCCTGTTGAGGGACTTCACCCTGCACAGCAGCCTCAGGGCTTCCAGTGTGAGTGGCTGGAGACGAGGAAAAGAGAACACATTTGGATCCTGTCTGTCCCCGTCGCTTGGGACCCAAAACAGACTCCTCTGCATTCTTATAGGGCCGATGGGACGGGGCCCTGAGACAAAAATGTAGACCTGGGGAATTTGGCTGTGACCAGATCCGCTTCCTGTCAGAGCCGGGGCAAGGGGCGTAGGGTGCTAGATTGAGTGTGAGAGATGGAGAGAGAGATGTCTGGGCCGGATGCTTCTGTGTTAGGAAATACAGACTCTTTGGTAGTCATTCTTAAGAACCCTCATGCTGACCCTCTTGACCAGAACAGAAGCTAAAGCATAGAAATAGAAACAATAATGTTTCAGTGGAGAGGTTTTAAAAATTAAAGAAAGAGCAAAAGCAAGAGATAAAGTAGCTGGCCTTGAGCTACATCTTCTCGTCCATCACTCAATTTAGTCAGTGTGCTCCTGAACGGACACACACTCTTCTCCTCTTTGTCGGTGCAGTTGAATTGTCACGTGACACTTTGCTGAAAATATTAAAACCTAGAGGTCACACTGCACCGGCTTGGAAGAGGGAAGACATTCTTTCCTCTTAGCACGAGAGCATATTTGGAATGTAAATGCAAATTCTTTGGAGACAGGCTTGCCTTCCCGGCCAGAGAACGCAAACAGAACATTTGAAAGGAGGTCTCGCTTTAATTTTTGACAAGTGTTAAGAGATACTCTTTGCAGCTTGACAGAAAGGGGGAATGAAAGTCAACTCACAGGTCAGAGCATGGAGGGGGCGAAGAGATGGGAGGGGCTTCCAGAAGGAAGCCCGTGACTCGGTTTCCACCTCTGTTGAGGGAAGGGAGTGAGGGGAGGTCTCTGGGGTAGTCAGGTGACACCACACAAGGACACAGGCACCTCAGGGTCTGGCAAGCAGTCCAAGTTTTTCTAGGGGAGGCGAGGTGGCAGCACGGGCAAGTACACCTGTCGGTACCTGGCACGGGAAATGCATCCACTCTGTGTCTTGTGGTTCTGCTCCATTTCTGGAGGGCTCTTGGGAAGTTGCCCTTGGACAAATCGAGGCAGGAGGGATCTGACTGGAAAAAGATTCCTTTCCTCTTCTGCAGCGTGAGTGAGAGAAAGGAGGAGATGGCTTTCCCCGATAACTTACGCCAGCTCATGGAAAAACAGAGCTCTCACTGCCCTGGGAAGACAAGCAGAGAAAGCAAGGCTCTAAGAGTGGCCACCCAGACACCATGTGGCTGGGACCTGACAATGACTCTTCCCACTACCCTTGTCACAGATGAAGAAACTGACCTTCGGGAGATCCCAAGATTCTTCCATAAGCAAAAGGCAGAACCAAGCCAGAACGCTGGCCGCCTCTAGTGCTTCTGTTGTTTCTTCCACACAGAACCACCTACATATATGAGACTATAAAAAGCTGCCCATTGGCCAGATTAAAGCTACCCAGCCAGAAAAAGACGTGAGACCAAAACACCAGAGCAGGCCAGTGATACTATGGCCAAATGACCCCTTACATTTGCTGATTAAGGACAATCCTAAGCGACCAAGAGTCTGGATGCCCTCTAAGCCCTCGTTAGCCCTTCTAAAGGCACTAAGCAGTCTCCCAAATTCGTCTCTGTGGCCTTTTCTTCAAGCTGAGATATAACTCATACACCATCAAATTTACTCACAAGTGGTGGTACAATTCATTTTTTTAGTATATTCACAAAACTGTACAAATACTACCACTATATAATTCCGAATGTTTTTCATTACTCCTAAAAGAAACCCCACACCCATTGGTAGTCACCTCCTACTTCATCTCCAATCCTCGGCCATGGGAAACCACTAATCTGAAGTCTCTAAGGAATTGCCCATGCTGGACATTTCCTACAAATGGAATCATACAGTACGTCCTCTGTTGTGCCTGGGTGCCTGGCTTCTTTAATCTTGCACGGTGTTTTCAAGGACCATCCAAGATGTACCAAGTACTAGTACTTCATTCCTCTTTTGTGGCTTGAAATATTTCATTCGAGGCCACACTACATTTTATGCATTCTGCAGAATGAGTTACTTTAGGTCGCATCCTGTCAGGGACTTGCCTTTTCTACTAGCCAAGTAAGCCTATCTTACTTGAATTGGGAGGAAAGTTCTAATGCAGGGAATTAACTCTTTCTCGTGCTAATGGGTCCCCGGAGAGGAAAGAACAACTCCCACTCCTACTGCTTCCCAATTTTGATCTCTGGAATGTCAGAACCATGATCCTTTTGAAATGTCTACTTCAGTAATTCTCAAACAGTGCTATTAGTAGCAGATTTCTTTCTGCCACAAAACTTCATCCAGAACTACAAAGCACACAACAGATAAAAGCATAGTCATTACAGCTAAGTGGAAGATGAGTCACCGGACTCCTCCCTGTTGGGTGTCCCCAGGGTACATCCTGGCAGGGCTGGCGGACCCTCAGGACTGGGCACGGCGGCATCTCAAACCCCTGGCCCCATGGCCGCTTGCACCTGGTAGGGTGAGGAAACCCGCACTCTCGGCTCCAGACCTCAAACCAAATCCTATCCAGCTACCCTGGTGAAGCCCAGGTGAGTCAGGAGGGAAAGCGCTAAAACAGCTGAACAGGTGCATTCACTTTGGGGTTGTCGTGACCCCAAAGAGGGTGACAAGCAGCACCTCGAAGCCCCGCTGGGACCCTGACCACAAATCCACGTAGCCTTTGAAACCGTCTCCCTTTAAAGAAAAGAAAAGGGAAAGGGAAAAAATTCCGGAAGGCAGCATTTCGTGTCTCTTTTACATCTGGTGTCTTTAGTGTTAAAACCGCCCACAGAGTCCTCCTCTGCCCCCTTCCTTCCTCCCTCTTCTTCCTCTCCTCTCTTTTTCCCACCACTGTTTTTCTTGCGCACCGGTGGAGTCAGCCTGGCCTGGGTCCTGCCCCTGTGGTCTGGGCCCACAGCAGCCTGCAGAGCAGAGAGGGCCTGGCTCCATCCCATGCCACCCCCTGGGCAGTGCTTTGGCAGAGATTTGAAACATTTCTATTTAAATGACATTTGAACAAACGCGGAGGGGTTCTGTTGCACTTCAATCAGATTCCATGGGATCCAGTTGGGAGCCGGGTCCCTGCGGACAGTGCGCACGGAGTTCCCTCTGCTTTCTGATTTGAATTGCTTTGTTCTCAGTCCAGGGACGGGGAAAGAGGGGGGATGCATTTGGCCGAAAATGAAACATTTCCCTTTTAAGTCAAAAACTTGAACATAGCTTGGAGGAGAGAGTTTAAGCTCCATAATCCCTGGTCCTGAGCAAAGCAGGAACATGCCTGCAATTTCCTTTCTGGAAGGGAGAAGTCAGGGAGACGGCCATTGGGCAGAGCAGCCTGGCGCCCTCCGTGAGGCCACTCGGAGTGGGCATTTCGTATGCTCCCAGGGCCATGGCTCAAAAACTGTGTGCTGTGAGGCAGCTGGCCTGTTTCCTTTTGAAGTCTACACAGATATGTGCAGTGTTTCAACTGCTGAGGACAAGGGAGGAAGGAAGGAAGGAAGGAAGGAAGGAAGGAAGGAAGGAAGGAAGGAAGGAGGAAGAAAGGAGAGAGAAGGAGAGAGAGAGAGAAAGAAACCAACAATGGGTCAGCTTTTCTGTGTCCCCCGCCATCGCCACCTTTCTTCCGCCTCCCATGCCTGGGTGGGTGCCCACAGCACTCATTACCATGCTAGCTACTTCTGATCTTCACTGCACCTGCTGTCCATAGCCTGCACATTCTGTCTGCTGCTTCTGTCCTCGCCCTCAGCATGACAGCATCGAGGGACATAGTCACACAGGCAAATCCGTCAAGCTCCCTAAGTCTCACTTTTCACATCTCAGACGTGAGAAAATTGAACCAGACAATGATCAGAGGTATCATCCAGTTTGAAAACTGTTTGAATTATTAGATAACAGTGCTGGAAAGAATATGAGTAACTAAATTAGAATTTCCCATTTTGCAAATAAAAAATGGCACCTGGCCCCCAGGCAGGGAAGTGCCTTACTAGTTTGCCCTTGCTTCAAAACCCCTCTCTCAGGAGGTCCTATGCCTAACACTTCATTAAACTCAATGGAGATTTGTTTAGTTAATAGGCAACTGTAGGGGAGGGAGGGAGGGAGGGATGGATGGATGGATGGAAACCACCAGACTAACAAAATTTATTTTTCCTGCCTAGGGTTCCATATCTGCTATGGTGTGACCCTTTGTGTGCCCCCCACCCAGCTCATATGTTGAAATCTAATCACCACCGTGTATTGTTAGGTGGGGCCTTTGGGAGGTGATTAGATCATGAAGGCAGAATTAGTGACCTTACGAGAGAGGCCCAGACAATAGCATCTCCTTTCTACCATGTGAGGACACAGCTAGAGAGTGTCTCTTATGAAACAGAACATAGGTCCTCACCAGGACCATTGCTGGTGTCAAGATCTTGGATTTCCTAGCTTCTACAACTGAGAAATACTGTTGTTTATAAGTCACCCAGTTTGTGATATTTTGTTATAGCAACCTGCATAGACTAAGAAGCCATCGTACTAAAAATGACCAGAGGCACGGTCAGCCCAGCTGCCCCACTGACTCTTACCCCTGCAGGTCTCACTCAACTGTAGGGTTGCTTCTTCAGGCCCAGCCTTGCTGCTGCTTTGCCCATTCTGGAGGAGAGGGAGATACTTTACATGATGATTTTGTGTTTTTGCAACCCTGAAATTTTTTCCAAGGAAAAAATTTTCAAACTTCTGATTCAATTTCTCCATGTTAGTAGTTATGTAGGATGCTCACTATGTTAATTAGAACTCTTGTGATTACAAGCACAAGAACTAACTGAATCTGGCATAAGCCTCATGAGGAATTTATTGTTACATTTAAACCAAAAACTTCAGGGGTGAATTGGCCTCTGTGTAGGGCTGAGATCAGATCTGTAGACAATGTGGTCAGAAAGCTTCTATCTTCATCTCTCAGCTTTGCTTTTTTTGATTTTGGCTTCATTCATGGGCGGGTTTTAACAGACGGAGGCTTAGAAAGACTCTGCACACCAAGAATCTCCAAGCTTATTTGGTGGTTATTTGGTGGTTTTCTCTGACTATCATAGTGAAAAGAGTGTGCGTGTCTTTCCCAGTCATTCTGGCTGAAGTCCCAGGGGGACTTTTATCGGTCTTATGTGGGTCCCAAATCAATCACTGGGACCATAAAATTGTGTTGAGTCTTCTGACTGATCAGACCACATTGATGGTGGCGGTTCATCAAGAACAAGCAAGAAATATTTCCAAACACAGAAAAGGAAGGTTCCAAGGAGGACGTAAAAATGCTGCCCAGCCACCTGGTCTCATATCGTCTGCCATAAGCTATAGCTACGTCTGTGTAACTTTACCTTCAGAAAAGTTAAAAGTACTTAGGAATAAATTCAAACAAGGAGGACAAGCAATGTAGCTCAGTGATAGAGCACTTGCCTAGCATGTGGAAGGCCCTGGATTCAATTCCCTGTACTGAAAGAAATTTTAGGAGATGTAGGTTTTTTTTAATTCTTTATATATTCTGGATATCAGTCCTCTGTCTGAGGAACAGCTGGAAAAAAAATTTTCCCATTCTGTAGATTGTCTCTTCATTCTACTAATTGATTCATTTGCCATACAAAAAGGTTTGTTGTTGTTGTTGTTGTTGTTTGTTTTTTTGTTTTGTTTTTAGCTGGCTTTGAACATGCACCCATCTTCCTGCCTCAGCCTCCTGAGTGCTAGGACTACAAGCAGGCACCATCAAGCCCAGTTATACGGAAGCTTTTTAATGTGATGTAATCCCATTTGTTGACTCTTGCTGTTATTTCTTGTGCAATTGCGGTTCTGTTTAGAAAATCATTTCCTATCCCTGTGACTTCAAGAAAGGATTCAAGGGGTCCAAGAAAAAGGAAGGAGGAGAGGTGAGGGGGAGGGGAAGGCAAAATGAATAGAATAAGTATATGCTATGTACAGGAACCTAATAATATCAATGAATGTAAATATTATATGTCATAAACATTAGCTAAGACTAATAACATCAACAAGAATCAAAATGAGGAAAGGGGAATTAGAGGAGGAAAGAGGGAGTGGGGAGGAAAGAGAAAAGGATTAAAAAAAATAAACAAATGTATTATGTACGTGCACCCACTACCCAAGATGACTTTAAATTGTATGTACTGCAAACATGTACTAATAAAAATTTTAAAATTAGTAAAAATGTTTAATCAAGATGAGAGATCTTCACACTGAAAACTGATGAAAGAAAGCGAAGATCAGAAATAAATGGAAAAATACTCCATATCGAAGATTGGAAGATTTAATGTTGTTGAAATGTACCCCCTACCCAAAGCTATCTACAGATTCAATGTAATTCCTGTCAAAAATTCCAATAACATTCTCTGCAGAAATAGAAAAAAATGCTAAAATTCATATGAAATCACAAAAGACCCTGAATAGCCAAAGCAAATGTGATCAATAAAATCAAAGCCGGCGGCACCATTACCTGATTTAAAGATCTATTACAAAGCTGAAGAAATCAAAACAGCACACTATTGGCATAAAAATAGACATGTAGGCCAGTGAGTCAGAATAGAAGCCCCAAAGTAAATTCACACATATATGGTCAATTGATTTTTCTGAGACAGAATTTTAGGCCTCAGAGTGGCTTGGTGTAGGAACTCTGTTCACAAGAGTACCGTGCAATGACCGTCCAGTCAGGTTCCCTCACCTAAAAGTGTCTTGCAGAAAAAGAGGAGTGGCTAACGGGGTGAAGAAAGTCACGGAAAGAAGACATTATGCAGAAGCCAAAGAAACTCTGAGACTGCGGGAGCTTTGATGTGGCAGAATCTGGGAAGAAGGAGTAGAGGATTCCAGTAGCTCTTTGTCGGTAGCAGCAGGAGTCTACTGGCCAAGCTGCGGATCCTGAATAGATCAGGTCACTCTGTGGCATCAACCAGTCACAGCTGAGATGTTCCAGTTCTTTGTGAGGCCTGGCTTGGACTGTGGAGCCAGTTCCTGTCTCTCTCATTCCCCGTGTAGCCATATCATAGAGCCTCTTCACTGTGGGAACCTGAACATGCCCCTATTCCAGACAATGTAAAAGGACATACCATACACTATATCCTGCTCTCCCTCTAGCATGTGCATGCTTAGGGTAGGTATCTGATTTCATAACGCAAGAGAACTACGATGGAGACATTGTACACCTCAGTGAAAAATCTCGGAGGGGTACATGCACTTTTGTGCAAGGAAATATAAAAAAAAATATTATGCAGACAGCAGGGTCCAAACAAATGATGACTAGGAACCCGAATTCTTCCATCTACTATCTGGGGTGTGATTTTAAAAATATATATTTAATGTTTGCATTAAAAAAATTACTACAGTAAAAGACACATTGCCATTAATCCCCTCAAAATTCTTCTCCTTTCTTCAAGCACACCTCGTCATTCCTGTCACATTCTGCAGCAGTTCTGGGAGTCCTCTTTCGTGAGAGTCCTTAATTGCACTGTCTGGACTACTCAATGTAGTGAATCCATTCAAAATGTTGACCTTTTACGGTCATTTTGACTTTGGGAAAGGATCAGAAGTTGCATGGTGCCAGATCCGGGGAATAAGGTAGATGAGGACACACTGCAATGTTTTTATAAAACTGACTTTCCATTAGATGGCACTAGACAGCAGCGTTCACTGTATTTTTTATCACACCCCGTAAAGACACTCATGAAAGAGGACTTCCAGAACTGCTTCAGAAAGTGGCAAGAATGACGGGATAAGTATGTTCGAGGTGAAGGAGAGGCTTTTTGTTTTTAAAATGAGGATTACTAATAATGTATCTTGCAATGGTAATAAATTTTTTATTTAAATATACACTATATATTTAGATCACAACTCATAGAAATTATTCTTTAAAAGAATACTCTCTACAAAAGACTTTAACATGACTTCACAAAAGAAGAATATCCAAATGCCCTTTAACACACAAAAGGTATTTAACTTCAGGTACTTAAAACAATGACGTACTGCCACCACATACCCATCAAAATAGAAAATATTGAGCAGTAGTGAAGAAGAAAAGCAAGTGGAAACTCTTACACACTTTGGACAACTTTTTGATGGTATCTACCAATGTAGAATATATACATTTACTCTGATAGAAGTGTGTCCAAAAGAAAGACATACATCTGTTTATAAATAACATGAAGGGGGAAAAGAAAGAAAAGGAAAAGAGAGGAGAGAAAAAGATAGATCAGATCAAATCCTTATTGGCAGAATGGGGGAAATTCTACTCTCGAATATGATAACTGTACCCTCTCTGTGGGATACTAAGATAAAAATATCCACTCAGTAAATACCAAATTCTCCTCTATATACTCACACAGGACAAATATATCCATTCAATGAGCATGAACAAACTTTACGTAGATATCATGGATAATCTCATAACCCACCATATAATCCATTTATATAATGTTCAAAAAGTTTCACCTGGATAAAGTTTGAAAATAGGCCGAACTAACCTAAAGCGTTAGAAGTCGGGGTCATTGTTACCTTTATTAAGGGGGAAATAATTGATTGTGGGTGTAAAGGGGCATCTGGATTTCTCTTGGACTGTCTGTTTCTTGATCTGGGAGCTGGTTATGTGGGTGTGTTCACTCCGTGAAAATCCATTTACAGTTGCTGTATCCTTTTCTCTATGTCAAATTTCAATGAAAATGTACCTTAAAAAATACTGCCTAGTTTAGGAACTACACTGAGTAGATCAGTGTAGGCCCAACTCATGTGCCTCTGTCTTTTAATAACAGTTCGATTCAGTTCTTTCAAAATACAATCCTTTCATTGTTGTACCAATATAATCCATTGAGCCACACAGTTTGTCTTTCACACTGTACAGACGGCTGTGTCCTCCGACCCCACACTGGCCGGCCTTCCATGGACTCTTCCATTTACTGGCAAAGCCCACCCTGCTCTGTACCCGTGCCTTTGCGCTTTCTAACCCCACCCCTAGATGCTTGGGCTAATTCTGTGTGTAGCAGAGAAATTTGCCCTGATAGACAATGTGATGAATGAAAAAGGCATACATAGGACCTGGAGTCAGATGCATCCGCAGTATTACCACCTTCTGCCACTTTGGACAAGTTGCTTGTTTCTTTAAGCCTCAAATTCCTTATATATAAAATGCAGTAATGATAGTACCTACCCCACAGGGCAATTTTGAGGAGTGATCGGAATAATATAAAGTGGCAGCAGCCCAATGCTCACCACATTAAGCTCTGTTAAAAATGTGAGCCAGTGTTGTCATTGTTGTGGTGGAGTTGGAGAAAAATTCAAATCAATTTCCTTTTCAAACTTCAAAATTAGGGTTGGAGGTATAGCTCAGGCATAGACTGCTTGCCTAGCATGTGCAAGGACCTGGGTTCAAGCTCTAGCACCACACACACACACACACATACTCAGACACACACACACACATACACACTATTGCAATTAATGTTTTATTGCAAGTAACATGGAACACAGAAGAGAGCACCAAGAAGCAAACAGAAATCACTTGTGGTAACTACTGAAACAATTTTGTGCTATGTCTTTTTACTCTCATACTGGGCAGAAGTAATGGCCATAAATTCCAGCCTGCAGCTTCATTCGGGCAACAGAAAGAACGTTATTTCCTCTAACTCAGCTTGATTTCTGTTCCCACTACAGGCAGGAATGCAGTTTCTCTGGTTCAGCCCCCTTCGTGAGAGAGAAGGGTGAGGGGTTGGGGGACAGGGCATGTGGTGCATGGATGGGTGCCCGATCCCTGGGCCACGTCTCCAGCCTCCCTCCCCCGGTTCCCTCTCTCCCACTGGCTTTCTTTATGCACTGCTCTCTACTGCACTTCCCCTCCTGGAGGCAAAAAGCACCAAAGTACTGAACTTTAATTCAGAGGATAGGAAGGGTAGGAGGAGGTTTATCAAAGGCTAAAAGGAAATAGAGACACAAGAGTATCCCTCAGTGTTTTAAAAATATTGTCCACACACACACTGGTGTAATTCAATCTTGTGGTCCAGTTTTTCCACCTAGCAATGCACTATGATCCCATCCATGTCATTATAGCATTTTTATTAAGTATATACTATGCCATTCCATGGAGACGTAATTTACCTCACTGTGCCAGTGTCAGAGAAGGGGACCCTTTCAGAGTCTACTATAAATGACATTTCAGTGAACATCCACCGAACATGACTCTCAAACTACAGGTCTTAAGGTAATAGTAAGAACCTCGATAAGCCTCAGTTTTTTGATTTATTAAATATATGCAATCCTTTGCAGAATTGTTGGAAGAAATAAATGAGATAATATATGTAATGCTCTCAGCAAATACATGTTTAACAAAGAATGATGAAGATGACTGTGATGATGATGAGGGTAACAGGGTTTCTTGAAACTCCGGGACATTTTCCTCAGGATAAAAATTGTAAAACTTCTGGGTTAAAAAACTTGCACATTTTCTACAGTTTTCTGGTGAAAGATTCGATTTGTCCTCCCTCATGCCCTCTCAGAGCCCTCTGTAGGGTGATGCCCTGTCTCCCAGCTCTGTGAGTGTTCGCTGGGAAGGGCTCAGAGCCCCACGTTTTTATCTGGCAAGTTGTCCTTGGCCTATGGGAGCCACTCAGGTGGGACACGTCTGAAATGTCAGCCCAACTCCCAAAGTTCAGTCCCACTGGCTGACTGATACAGGGTACAAAGCCAGCCCCCCGCCTCAGGGAGAGACCACCCGGGCGTCATTCACAGCCCGCGGCTCCTACAGGGTCAGGCGAAGACCAGGCAGCATCAGGCAGCCTCAGCTCCGCTGGCCCCTTCCCCGTGCCCATCCTGCCTCCTTCCCTTCGGTACAAGGTTTTCACCCCACAGTAAATCATTTTCATGAGAGTCCCGGCTTCTGGTGCATCTGTCCTGAGAGCCCTCCTGATAGTGGGGTCAGGGCCTTACAAGATTTATATAGCATCACTCTTTACAACTACCAGACAATACAGCCCTGCAGGATGTAGGGTGTGCTGGTAAAACGAGGTTCTCCATCCCAGAAAACCCCTGCTCAGAGTGGTTATGTCTCCCCAAACCCAAATACAGAGGATGCCCTCACCCAGGAAGCTGGATCAGACAAGTCGTGCCCTGACAAAGGAGCCAGTGTGAAGCAGCTGCGTGGGGCTTCGCTGCCTGACTCAAAGAAAGGCCACAAAAGCCACGAAAACAGAACTCAGGGCGGCCAGGGGTGGAGGGGCGTGTGGGCAGGCTGAGGGTGGCCGGAGACGTAGTTACGACAGAGTTCAGACTGGGGCCAAGGTGAAAAGCCAACATCCCGGCCTGGCACATTTCACAAGGAAGCGCACTGATGAGCCAGCCACCTGATGCTCCCACAGCACAAATAATAATAATGAAAACACCTGCTACTGCCTTTGGGTTGATCAGCCAATATCTTTAATCTTTTCGCTTTCCATTTCTTTTTTCCCCCTTGATGACTGAAGTACCCACTCTGTGAGGCCTTCTGCTGGATCCACACTGGTAATAGTGACAAGACTTTGATGTCCTCCTCATTCAACAGAATGTTGTTTAGTTCAAAGTGAAGAACAGAGGCAATTCTTTGCTTTTAAATTATTAGCTCCCTAAGTCTTCTGTAATGATATAGTTTGACTGAAGTGTGCAGTTTATTAACTACATAAAGACGACATTATAAGAGCAGAGAAAGGCCGCTGCGAGTTTTGCCTTTCAGCCTGGCAGCGGGGGTCCCTGATACTTTGATCTCAATCAATGCTAAATGTCTTTGTGAGATAGAGAGAGGGCTGAAATTATCTTTGGCATGGCGGCAGCATCAATTATGCAAGTCCTTTTCCTTATGAATTAAAGTGTTCTTCAACCTCTACCCTACTTGCTGGCTTGGGTGGGTTTTTCCTTTTTTTCTTTTATTGTTGTTTTTCCAGTCAGGAAAGGCACTTGGAATAAATCTCCAGGCGTGTGCTAATCATACTCCACTGACCTTTGAAAATCCACATCCACTCCTCCTCCTCCTCCTTCCTAATTGCTCTCTCCACCCTCAGTTCCCAGCCCCGGTCCTCTCTGAGGTGGCCCAAAGGACTGTTCAGAGAAAAGAGGGCATTGTTTCTCCTGGGCTTCATGCCAAAATGGTCAGCAGAGACCAATGAAGTAGCCCCTTGACAAGAAGTGTCAGTTTGAAATTCAGTGAAACAGAGGCATCCACAGCCTGCTCAGAGCCCTCCCAGCTGACCTCTGCTTCTCACTGTGCCTCCCCAGGAGTGTTCAACTCTCAGACTGCCCTTGGCATCAACACCCCATTCTCCTCAACATGCCTGCCTTCCGGGATGTGATCTTCAAACTGCACTAAGGTCCTTGAATGGGTCATCAAACCAGTTTAGTGGACGTGTAAGGGAAGGGAATGGAAAGGGAGGGGAGGTAAAGGGAAAGGAAAGGAGAAGAGAGGAGAGGAGAGGAGAGGGGAAGAGAGGAGAGGAGAGAAGAGGGGAGGGGAAGAAAGGCGAGGGAAAGATCAGAATGTATTTGATACTGTCATCCTTCGGTACCTACAGGAGATTGCTTCCAGAATTCCCTAGACTATCAAAGTCTTTGGATGTTCAAGTCCCTTATATATTTGATACAATTTTAATTTTTAAAAACTAAATTAAGAATTGCTGGGGTCAGAGATTTAGCCCAAGTGGCAGAGCTCTTGCCTAGCAAGCACAAGGCCCTGACTTCAATCCCTGGCACCCTTCCAAAAAATTGCCTTGTGACCTATTACAGTTCCTTGCATAAAATGCCATTGTATTTGCATAGAACCTACTCATGTCCTCTCTTACACTCAGATCACCTCTAGATTACTTCTCATTCCTAATACAATGTAAATGTTTTGAAAATAGGCTTTCTTTACTATATCATTTAGAGAATAATGACAAGAGTCTATATATGTTTAATGTAGATGCAATGTTTCCCTGAACATTTTCTGATCCAAGGTTGGTGGAATCCACAGACAGAATTTGCATGTACAGGGCTGACTGTATCAAGATAAGTTTGTTTCTTGAAATTTTTGTTTCAGATATGAGTACACTGGATCACTAAATATCATCCTGTCCCCTTACTCTACTGGGCTGGGGAGACGACTCCAGAAAGTACTGTGAGGGAATGAATGAAATGAGGCCAGCAGGGAAAGAAGCCAAGGAATCCTGTGTTCATACTTGGGCCACACTGTGGGCCACTGGCTCTCCAGCACACCAGGAGCCCTCAGTGACACCCTGTGGAACATGCCTCAGAATTTCCCACCAAAGGTGAGGAAGCTGAGTGCCGGCCCCAAAACACCCAACCTCTGTAGTCAAGATCTTACTGGGGCATTAGCTCCCTAGCACTTCTAGGTGGAAAAGGGAGAGACACCATCCATGCCACTAAAATATTTTTTAAGCCTTCTAGACTTTTCTGAAAGCTCCATATTAACTTCAAATATAAACTTACTACATTCACCTTACCATTTAGTAATGTTGGTACCACATGAGACCAGGATAGGTCAAGGAGCCCAGCACACGCTGATCAGCACCAGCTCAGCTAGGGCTTGTCTATAGTCTTCCTATCAATCACCTTCCCTGCACCTCCACTTAGTCACTGAACTCTGATTTCATCTCTTTAATACACCCAGAGTTGATACCTCCTTTCCTATCCTATCCATGTCCTGCCTGGATCATGGCGGTGGGCGCAGAGCCGAACATCTGTCTTCTTTTGTTACCACCCTAGGGATGAAAGGCACATTTTAAAAGTATCTGTTCTAGTTTTTCCTAGGACTAGAGGTTCCATTTGACCCAGCTATTCCCCTTCTTGGTATCTTCCTCTCAAAATTAAAAGCATCATACCATAGCAATATATGCACACCCATGTTTATAGCGGCACAGTTTGTAATATCGAAACCTTGGAAACAGCCCAGATGCCCATCAACCGAGGAAAGGATAAAGAAAATGTGGGTTTTTTATGCAATGGAGTACTGCTCTGCCATAAAGAACAATAAGCTTGAGATATTCTAGGTAAATGGATGCGCCTTGAGACCATACTCATAAGTGAACTAAATCAGACACACATTTTTAAATACTGCATTGTTTCTCTGGTATGAGAAAGTTAAAGTGTAAATAAGGACTAAAATGTATTACATTGGGAAAGGGAAGAAATTGTTCGAATGGGAAGGGGAATGGGAAAAGGGGAAAGGAACAGAGGGACACGAGATATAAGGAATAGAAGGAAAAAATGGAAACAAAGCTTTTGTAAATAAGGAGGGAGGAGGGGGTGAAAGGAGGGAAGGGGAATGGGGAAAAAAAGTGTCTGTTAACTGAAGAATGAGACTTGACCTTGACTGGGCTGACCACAGGGAGGCCAGCAAGGAGCCTGGGGCGGGAAGGGAGCGGGCATAAAGTTACCTTGGGGAAGGCGACACTTGAAATGAGTCTTCTAAAAAGGTGGATGAGTGTTTGCCAGGCAGGCAAGAGGGAAGAAGAGCCTGAGAAAAGTTCTGAATGAAGGAAGCCACGTGATGGGTTTAGGGAATGCTGGCACAATCCCTGATTAGAACAGAAACAGTAAGACTGTTACAGTAAACACAAAGCTTGGTGTGATGGGCAGGTACCAGCTTGGGAATGACTTTGGCTGTCATTCTGAGGAGTTGGGGCTCCATTCTGTAGTTCTCATGGAACCACAGCAGGATCTAAGCAGGGTATTAGCATACTCAGGTCTGTGAGTTCTTTCTATCTTTCTTTTTTTTTTTTTCCTTTTTTTGTACTGGGGATTGCACTGAGCTACATTTGCAGCCCCATTTTATTTTTTACTTTGAGAGAGAATCTCACTGAGTCACTAAGTTGCCCAAACTGGGCTCAAACTTGCAATCTTCCTGCTTCAGCCTCCCCCAGAATGCTGGGATTACAGCTGTGCATCACTATGCCCAGCTCGGGTCTTATGGTTTTAAAAAGCTAATCCTGGAAGCTGACATTAGCCTGATTCCAAAACCAGACAAGGATCCAACTGAAAAAGAGAAGTATAGGCCAATCTCTTCAATAAATATAGATGCAAAAATCCTCTACAAGTTACCAGCATACAGAATGCAACAAATTGTTGAAAAGGTCATACATCGTAACAGAGTAGACCTCGTCCCAGGGCTGCCAAGATGGTTCAATATTCTTAAATCAATAAATGTAACGTGTCACATAAACAGAAGCCAGGACAAAAATTGCATGATCATCTGAAAAGACTCAGAAAAAGTCTTTGACAAAATCAACATTCATTCATGATAAAAACCCTGAAGAAAGTATGTAAAGAAAGACCTTATTTCAATTCAATAAAAGCCATTTATGACAAACCTACTGTCAACATCACATTAAATGAGGAAAAACTGAAAGTTTTCCCTCTAAAATCAAGAATAAGAAATAAAAGTGATTTGTATAGAAAAGGAAGAAGTCAAATTATATTTATTTGTGGATGACATGATGCTCTACATAGAGGACTCAAAAATCCACCCAAATACTCCCTACAGTTAACAACCAAATTGAACAATGTAGCAGGATATAATATCAACCTATGAAAATCAATAGCATTCTCTTACAGCAATAATGAACTCACTGAGAAAGAAATAAGGAAAAAAGTATCATGTACATTAGCACCAAGCAAAATTAAATACTTGGGAATTAACCTGTCTAAGGAAGTGAAAGATCTCTACATTATTTTGAGAAAGGAGATCAAGGAAAACAGAAAATGGAAAGAGATCCCCTGTTCCTTAGTCAAAATAGCCATACTTTACTGCCATAACAGATGCACAGATTTAATGCAATCCCAAGCAAAATACCAACAGCATTCTTCACAGCACTGGAGGAAACAATCCTAAAATGGAACTAGAAGAGACGCACAATAGCAAAAGCAATCTTAGATAACAAGAGTATAGGGAGAGGCACCCCAATCCTGGATTTGAAGTTATTTTACAAACTACAGTAACAAAAACAGCGTGTACTGGCACAAAAACAGGCATGTGGCTCAACAGTAGAATAGAGGAAGTAGAAACAAACCGAGACCCGTTCAGCCATCTCTGACGACGGGGCCACAACCGTACACTGGAGGAAAGACAGTCTCCTTAATGAGTGGTACTGGGAAAAGTGGCTGTCCACATGCAGAACACTGAGTCTAGACCAGTAAACTTCATCATGTACCAAACTAAAATCAAAATAGGTTAAAGATCTAAGTGTTAAAACAGAAACAATCTGCTGTAAGATAAAATAGGTAAAACTCTTGAAGTCATTGTGTAGGCAATTGCCTGACTTTCTGAACAGAACCCTGAATGTACAGGAAAGAGTATTGATAGTTGACAGATAAGATCATAATAAATTAAAAAGATTTCACACAGCAAAAGAAACAGTCAACGGAGGATAAAGAGACAACCTACAGAATGGGAAAAAACGTTTTGTCCTTTATTTTTCCAGACAGAGGAATTATATCTAGAATATATTAAAAGCTCAAAAAAAATTAGACCCCACAAAATGAAAGATCCAATCAAAAATGGGCAAGTGAAATGCAGAGACACGTCAGAGAAGAAACACAAATGGCCAACAAATACCCGAAGAAATGTTCAATATCGCTGGCCATTAGAGAAGTGCAAATTAAAACCACACTGAGATTCCATCTTACCCCAGGAAGAATGGCCATCATCAAGAAATCAAATAATAACAAATGCTGGTGAGGCTTCAGGGAGAAAGTAACATTTCTACAATGTTGGTGTGAATGTAAACTAGGACAACCACTACAAAAATCAGTATGGAGATTCTTCAAAAAACTAAAACTAGAAATTCCATTTGACCCAGGTATTCCCCTTCTTGCTATCTTCCCAAAAGGGTGAAGTACATCATATTATAGTGATACATGTAGATCCATGTTTATAGCAGCACGATTCGTAATAGCTAAATCTTGGAAGCAGCTTATATGTCCATCAGCAGGTGAATGAATAAAGAAATTGTGGTATTTACACACAATACAGTACTACTCTGCAGTAAAGAAGGAAAAGCTTGAGACATTTGTAGAAAACTCGCTGCACTTTGAGACCATAATGTTAAATGAAATAAATTGGATGCAAAAGTTTAAACATCATACAGTCTCTCTTACATGAGAAATCCAAAACATAAATAAAGAGCAAAATAAAGGTTAGGTAATAGGTAGTAGAGAGATAGATGTTTCTTAAATGGGAAGGGAATCAAGAGGTGGAAGGGAGGGGAGGGGCATAGAATGAAAAAAGAATTAGGATGTGCTATGTATGTGTACCAACACCCTAAAAGGAATGTAATCATTATGTACTGTAAACACATACTAAAAAGGAATGAAAATAAAACCTATGAATTGGAAGGACTTGGAGTAGAGAGTCCAGAGATAAGGCAGTGGGCTCTGCCAGAGATGACCATGATTTCAGCAAAGATTACACCAGGATAAAGAAATGGTTGTACCTGAGGTAGAGAAAGTGGATACTGACATATTCTTTTAACACTAACTGATCAGCAGGTATAAAGAACCTTAACACGTTTCTTCTCATTTGACCAAGCAATTACACTTCTAAAAACCTTTGATAAGAGACATCCATAAAAATGAGAAATTAGAAATACCTCAAATGTTTGACAAAATGGTATTTCTTAGATAAACTATGCTGTATCCCTGTAATAGAATACAATCTCATTAAAATAATGTAGAGAAGGGGATATACTGGATGGAAAAATGTTTTTGACAAGTTAAGTAGAAAAGGCAGGTATTTAACTGAATGAGAGGTACATAGAACTCACAGCAAGTCTAAAAACCAGTCTCCAATTTAAATGCATTTAAATATTTTTAAAGAAGTCATTTACAATAATGTCTAACGTTTATCTGACATATGCAGTAGAAGAATATTCTTAAAAGTAATCACAGTAATTACCTCTGGGTGGTGGGGTTTGAGAGTTTTGGGATATTTTTACTTTTTATTTGTATTTTCTTTTTTTGTGTGTGTCTTCCTTTCTCCCGTCCTTCTTCCTTCCTTCCTGCCATCCATCTGGTCTTTCTTTCTTTTTTCTTTCTTTGGTTTTTTGAGTCAGGGTCTTGCAATATAGTTCAGGCTGGCCTTGGACTTCTGTGTAGTTCAGGGTGGCCTTGAACTAGCAGGGATCTTCCTGGTTTAGCCTCCCAAGTGCTGGGATTACAGGTGTGCACCATCACTCCTGGCTTGTAGTTTCAATCTTTCCAACAGTGAATTTGAATTGCTTTCATCAAAAGAAAATTTTTTTTCTTCTTAAATTTTTAAGGGACGTTTAGCAAAGATGGTAAAGAAGAAACAATAGTGGCTACAGGAAGATACATGGTTTAACATTTGACTTCAATCTTTATTCAGGTTACAAAATCATGTGTTTCAACTGTGTAGAAAATGTGAGCATTATGAAGATATATTTTAAAAGCATTATAATCACACGTTATCGTGTCTCTCAGAATCGATTCCTGGGTGATGGACACTATGGTGCTCTACTCTGATCTCCTGGGCCCCTTTTCCCATCTCTGGAGCTCCTCTGCCAGTTTCAATGTGGTTGCCCCCTAACCCTCAGCACCCAGCGCCTCCCGCAGGACTGGCGCAGGTCCCTGGAGCTGCTTTGCCCAAGCGTGTAGCCTATACCCAAAGGAGTTCAGACCCGGGGAGGCCTAGCTTACTGCAGTTGCCCTGTGACAGGAAACGGAAGCTACTCTCCAAGGTCCTGAGGGCTCGCCTGCGTTGCTTCTTCCCGTTTCCCGTCCTGCACATCGCGCTCCCTGACTGCCTTCCCCTGGAAGCTCTTTTCCAATGAACCACTTACACATGACTCCTCATCTCAGGCTCCACGTTTGGGAAACCCACCTAAGATGCTGCCGTTGATGTTGTAACTCATGAACTTGCATTCTTCATGTTACACACTCACCATGTGTTTACGGCCCTGACTCGCTGGCTCTAGGAAAGATTCGGCTGTCATCGTCCCAGCAGGGCTAGAACAGAGTCATGATCGGCCATAGAATTCACGGTGTCCATGAGATTAAAACGGTAACCGTAATGTCTGGGGAGAAACAGAGGTAGTTAGGGCACTGAGTGCAGGGGAAAATTTGTCCTGTAGATTGCGGAGAACCACACTGTCAACAGCTTCCTATAATAATCATAGTAACAAATCCCACAGGATGGTGGCAAAAAGCCAAAGCAGTATGGTTGAAAGATAGAGCTCTCTGATGCTCTGATACAATCCAAGTATTAAATTCAGCATTTGATCAGGGTTTGCAGAAGCAAACGCCTAAGAGGGACAAGACAGATAATGTAAATAATGCACTGTGTAGGAAAAAAATAATTAAAGGGCACATTTCGTGTGTAAGGGAACCGCTACTCAGCTTCAGTCATTGCCATATGGGAACATTGCTGCCAGATATTCCAGATTTAAAAAAAAACTGGGAATCAGAATTCACATATAAACGACCTCAATTTTAAAATATGGAAATGAATTCATGTTAGTTTTGAAACACTGAGTCAAACAAAGATGACCATAAGCCAAATCTGCAGCTACTACTATAAAGGGGGAAGAAAGCATGATCTTCAGGAGAGTCACCAAAGAACTATCCACAATTTAGCTTATTTTGTGATTTTCCCATTACTGAAAGCGTATCATCTAGTCAGTTTTGTATTCTGCTATTTTCATTTATCATTCATAAGCATTTTATCATGTTATTGAATGCAGTCCATAAAAATAGTTTCAATAGCTACAGTCCTTAGTTTGTCTCCATATTTGATGATTTGGAATGTTGAACTTTTTCCTTCAGTAAATAACAGTGCATTTCAGATGATTTCCTCCAACTAAACTCCTAGATGTAGAATTACCAGGTAAGAACTTTTTAAAACCCTGAATTCAAATAATGACTCATCAGTTTTGTTCTGTGTATTATTGAGTAACAGTCTACTGACAAATATACCAAAGCTTATCCATTCTGTTATTCATGGACACCTTGGTAGTTTTCAGATTTGGCTTATTATGAATAAAGCTACTAAGAACATTCTGCGCAAGCCTTTCGGGAAACATATGCTTTCATTTTCCGAGGAGAAATACAGAGGAGTGGAATTGCTAGCTCATGATATAGACATATGTTTAACCTTTCCACAAACTGCCAGTCCCACAATCAATGCATGAAAGTTCCAGTTACACATTCTCTCCACATTAGTCCTGACCTTTTTGCTCCATAGGGTGTCTATAATAGTATCTCATTATGGTTGTTTTCTGTTTGTTTGTTTGTTTGTTTTGGGGTACTGGGGATCGAACTCAGGGCCTTAGGCTTGCTAGGCAAGCGCTCTAACCACTGAGCTAAATCCCCAAGTCCCCCAATATGTTCTTAACTCGTCTACTAGCTATTTGCACAAATTACTCTGTGAAGTGTCTTCTCAGATCTTTTTTCTGTTTTTAACTGGGTTATTTTTCTCTTAACTATTGAGTTGTAGGAGTTCTTTTCACATTCTGTACCCAAGTTCTTTGCCAAATAGCATGTGTTGCAAATATTTTCTCCCAATGTATGAATCTTGCTACTTATTTTCCTGATGGTAGCTTTTTGATGAGCTGCAGTTTTTAATTTTTTTTTTTTTTTGAGACAGGGTGGCCTTGAACTCACTATATAGCCCAGGCTGACCTCAAACTCACAGAGATCCTCCTTCCTCAGCCTCCCTAGTGCTGGGATTATAGGTGTGCACTACCGTGCCCACTGTAGTTTTTAATTTTGTCGGGTTTTTTTGTTTTTTTTTTTGGTTTTTTTTTTGGGGGGTGTTTTTTTTTTTTTTGGTTTTTTTTTGATGCTGGGAATCGAACTCAGGGCCTTGTGCTTGCAAGGCAAGCACTCTAATCACTGAGCTAAATGCCCAGTCCCTGTAGTTTTTAATTTTGATGGTATCTAATTCATCAAATTTTCTTTCATGATTTTTGTTTTCTACATATTTTCTAAGAAATGTTTGTCTATTCCAAGGTCATGTAGGTATTGGCTTATATTTTCTTCCAATATCATTATTGTTTTAGCTTTCATGTTTGGATCTGTGACCCATCTTGAATTGATTTTATGCTTGATGTGACGTAACGTTTAAGATTTTCCCGTCTAATACAAATAACTATTTTTTTCTGGCTTGGTTTGTCTTACATAGGTTTAATATGAAAATTCTTTCCCATCCTAAATTTTTTTAAATACTTTTTTCATTTTAACATAATATAATTTTTACATATAACTCCTTAATTTGCCCGGAATTTCATTTTCTATTTGTTGTGGGATGAGTAAACAAAATTTTTTTCAAATGGAAGTAATTTTCTAGCACCATTTATTGAATAATACTCTTTTCTTCTAATTTTTTTTTACAAATACACTATTAGCATTGTATATTAAATTGTTACCCATTCCTTTAACTGTATTTTGACAATCATCCTACAATTTATACAAGTACTAACATGTTTGTAGTATTGTAACTTTGTCTTAAAATCTGGAAAAGCCAATCTCTCCCCCTTGCCATTCCTATTTTAAAATATTTAATAGTTCTCTTCTGTATGTTTTTAACCTAAAACCTTCAAAAGTTGCTTTAAATCCATTAGAAAATTAACTGTGGAAGACAGATACTCATTAAATTCCTTCCATTCAGAAATATTATCTGGCATTTAATTTATTTAAGACATCTTTTAAATTTCTCAAGTGAAATGTGGTGGTTTTTTAATTTGTTCAAATGTTTTTTCTGTTACAATTATTTCTAAGAATCGGGGTTGAGGAGATCTTGTAAATATAACCTTTTTTATTATTATATTTTCTTACAGGTTATCGTTGGTTGGAAGATTCTGAAATTTTTATTTTATTTTTTTCAGTGCTGGAGCCTTGCCCATACTAGGCTAGGACTCTACCCCTGACCTACACTCCCAGCCCAAGCCTGAGATTTTTCTGTTGTTATAATTATCCGGCACAACCAACCATTCTAAAAGGCCATAATTACTTGCATGTGTAGACATGGATTCCACATGCTAGGTCAGCCAGCCTGGATTCCAGGTGAGGCATCAAGTTCAGGTCTACTCCACATGTCTCTATCCAGAAATGCAGAGACGCTTGAGATATGTTCTTCTCACGAGAGAGGCCAGAGCCCCAAGAAAGTTTGTCAGATATTCGTGCTCTTGAGGCCTCACTTGCAAACGGGCGCTTTATCACTTTCTTACATGTGCCCTTGGTCAGGCTGCATGGCCCACAGGGTGGGAAGTAGAGTATATGCTGCCTTCTAGGAAGTTACAACACGAGTGGGAAAGAAAGAAAGAATTTTAGATGGGTAGTAAATCTACCATACAGGTAAAATAGAAAGTTACTGAATGTTGAATTACTGTCCTCTTATAATCGCCCTGCTAAATTCCCTAGTTTAAATAATTTTTAGTTGACTACAGAGGTTTCTACTTATACATTTACAGTTGTTATACAAGTGATATTTTTTCTCCTCTTTTTCCAACCCGTCTCAATACTTATTGCAGTGTTAAGCAATATTTTCAAAACAAGGCAATATTACAAAGATCAAAATAAAGCTAACTGTAAGTAAAATAGCATAGTATTTGGTGCAAAGGTAGCAGAAAAAGTCTAGCAGGTTTTTTTTTTAGCAAAATACAGATGCGACTGATATAATTTGAAGAGGATATACCAAATGAACTTCATATATACTTTTATAATACAGATTGGATTGACATTTATTTAGTATTTTAAAATTTTTTCGTATTTCTGGCTCCCTGAGGAGACACTTGGTTCCAGAGGGAAGGACTGGTTTCTTGTTTATGCAGCGTACAATTGATGCTTACAGCATGGGTATGTGAATGAATGAATGTAGGTTATGCTCTGACTTCCACAGGTACCCGCAGATGTGGGGTTTTTTTGACATCTGCGACTAACTTTCTTTATGGCAGACTATTTCTCTGGGATCCATTATGACCTTACTTTGCATCCCAGACCTGGATCTGATTCCACCAAGCACTGCTCTCTGACGGTAAATCTTGCTTGTCCTCTTGACTGGATTAAGAGGCCTGGCAGATTAGTGCAGCACACTTTCGGATGTGTCTGTATGGTATTTCCTTAGATGACTGGCATGGAGGCCAGCAAACTGTTGGGGGGGTGAGGACGGGGGGGTTCCAGCCTGATTGTGGTTGGCACCATCCAATAGGCTTGTACCCCAGTTGGAATGAAAAGGCAAGAAGGAGGAAGTCGGCCTGCACTTGCAAGCTCATCTGCTTGATCGGGCGCATCCTCTTCTGGTGTCACGGCCTGTGGATTTCAGATGTCAGCTTCTTCAGCTTTTCAAAGTGAGCTCATACCAGCGACTCTCCAGGGAGCTTCCAGGCTTTTAATCTTGGGTCGGCACTGCGTCCTTGATCCCTCTTGTTCCAACATTTCCTGTGACTCAGACAAAGCAGTTCTGGCTCCCCCGACCCTCTAGCATGCCGACAGCCCTTGTGGACTATCCTGCCTCTGAACCTGTAAACCAGTCTAATAAACCCCTTTTCATAATTACGTGCATATGGATTTTCTATTGATTCTGTTCCTCTAGAGAACCCTAACCAACGTATTCTCGTTTGCTTGCAAATAATCCCTTTAATCCTGTTCATTCTACCACATCCCTGGCTCTTAAATATTTGTTTCTTTCCATTTTCACTGCTACTTCTTTGGTTGAGTTGATCCATTTTCCATGTATTTCCTAACGGAGCTTTCAACCATGGAAAGCTTACCATGTCTTTCTGAATTTAACATCTTTTGGTGGCTTTTCAGTCTTCCTTTTTAGAATAGTGCTCATGGGTCTGGCTTGCCCCTTTAGCTTTATCTCTGTTTCTTCCTTTCCTCGCACCTCTTTCTGGCCATATAAATGACTGATGGCATTCTGAAAGTATCAGAAAAGCTAAGGATTAGAAGAAGTGATTGGGAGCTGTGTGATTTTCAATAGTAAAAGGAGGAATGTGTGAATGCTAAATAACCACCATGCTTATTATGTATGAGTGGAATGGAATAATTAAAAGTATTTGTAAGGGAAAGTTCAGGAGTACTGAGATATAGATAAAATATAAATGACCGTAAATATGTATGAGGGAAGAAAAACTAATATTTATTACTTTTATGCCCTTCATCACACATGAAGAGCCAAGTAGGCACACAGGAATGTGAACAAAAAGTTGTTTTTCCCCCTGCCTACTACACAAGAGTGATGCTGAGAGGGAATTTCAACTATGCCTTGGGAGAAGAAAATGAAGTTGAAAGGAAATGAAGTCAGAGAAAACATGACTCACAAGATCAAATATTTAGAGTCAGCCTGTATGGAGAACGGATGTAAAGACATAACATGGACACATAAGTTAGTACAGAATTCCCCATTCTCTAGGAGTTTGCTCTCCATAGTTTCAGCTACCTGCTGTGATCTGAAAATATGAAATGGAAAGTTCCAGAAATAAACAATGTGTAAGTTTTAAATTGCACACGATTCTGAATAGTGTGATAAAATCTCACACCACCCCACTCAATACCACCCGGGACTTGAACCACTTCTAGTAGCACCTGTCCGCCAGTCAGTCCTGGCCATCTTAGTTACCAGATCAACGTCCTGGTGGCCCAGTTTCTGTGTTCAGGTAACCTTTATTCTACAGTGGCCCCAAAAGTGTGAAAGTGGTGATGCTGGCCATTCAGATATGCCAAAGAGAAGCCATATAGTGCTTCCCTTGAGTGACAGGAAAACTCTATCTTAGGAATGAATGTATAGTAGGATCTAGTATGACACGGTCCAATCCTACGTTTCCAGGCAACACTGGAGGTCTCAGAATGTATCTTTTGCCAATAAGGAGGGACAATTATAGTGGGTCTGAGGCATTTGCCTGTGAATACTTGTGACAGAGCAGTTTTACGCCACAAAATGCAAACTCACAAACCACAGGTTAGTCCGGCTGCTCCCAGGGAACCCTCCACCTTCCCTTCGCCCATGTTCATTCCTGCGCTCCTCGGTGGCTGTTCCTACCTTCACTCTCCCCGAGGCACTGCCACTTCCTCTCCTCTGGCCCCTAAGAAGCCACTGGAAGAGAGCGTCCCCTCGCCCACACTGCCACTTCACCTGCTCCCCGTGTCTCTGCCTGCGAACTCTGCACTCTCCCTTGTCACCGCTGTCTGCTCCCAGCAGAATCTCACCTTCCCCTTGCCCAGCAGATCTCAACCCTTTCGCCCACCCAGGAGCGTCACTACAGACTTTCTCCTTCTCTCGTGTATCGTCTTCTCCCTCCTCACTTCCTGACCTTTCCCATCAACTTACAAGCATGCTGTTATTTCCTCCACTTTGAGCAAGAAACTTTTTTGGCCCAACTTCCCTCCAAGCTACTATCTAATTTTTCTTTGACTTTTATAAGGAAATTTGCAGAATGTTTTCTTTATGTACTGCCTCCTGTTTCTCCCTTACTTATTCCCTTGGACCCAAACGGCATTGGGCCATTGTGTGTCCCTCACTGCAAAGAAACTGTGCTTCTCAAGGCCACCAATGCCGTCCACGTCACGACAACGGTGGAGAACGAGTCCACAGCTTGTTTGACCTATCAGCAGCACTCGAGACAGCCAGTCACACCTTCCTTCTTGAAACACACTCTTGCTTCAGGACATGGTGCTGTCTTCATTCGCTTCCTTCTTCAGTTGCTCCTTGTTAGGTTTCCTTGTTGTTTCTTTCCCAGTGACCTCTCCTCCAATTGTAGAGTGCCTCGGAACATCCCTGGACTTTTCCTTCTCTTCCATCAGTACTCACCCCTGTGATGATGTCATCTCTATGTTTTGAGACAGGGTCAGCTATGTGGTTCAGGCTGGCCTTGAACTCAGTAGGTAGCCCAGGCTGGCCTCAAATTCACAGTGGTCTCCTGCCTCATCCTTCAGAGTGCTGGGATTACAGGTGCACACCACCACACCTGGCAACCCCCAGATTTTTAACTCCAGTGCGAAGCACTACTCTGAGTTCTGGACTTTTGGGGAGTTTAGTAGGCATCCACATTTAACAGATTCATAAGAAAACCTTTGTTTATAGTATTTTTATGAAAAAATAAAACAGAAATTCATAATGAAATAATACGAGACTAATAATAGTTAATATACTGTGTATCATTACCTTCAAAACGGTTACTCAGAGTACAAGATAAAAACGAGAAAGAAACTCTTGATCTACACTTCCCCATAACCTCTTCCTAAAGCATCCTCAGCCCAACAAAGGCCATGACATTATCTGGGTTCCAGTGGCCAAAAAATTCTGGGGTTATTCTTACTCTCCCTGTGCTCACATCCTTTAGCCAATCCTCCAGAGAATCCTTCGGTTTTCATATCAAAGCATAATCAGAACTGCACCTTCCTGCCCCCACTGCCAGCCGTCTGTTCTAACACTTCTCACCCTGGTGTCTGTGAGCCCCTAAACACCCCCCAATCCCACTTTTGCTCCATCATCCTCAGTGCAGCAGCCACAGGGAGTGTGGCAATCGGCTTCAGAGAGCCAGGTCATGTTGCTCCACACTTGGTGACCTCTCAGCAGCTCTCCCCTCACTTTTGAATGTCTTTCCTCACAAGCGTTTCTTGGACCTGTCTTCTCTGGCTGCCCTACTTGACTCAAATTTCCAGCCCTTCCTCTCCACTCCCAGTCTCCTTTCTGCTTTTATTGTCTGATTTAGCACTTGATGGCATTTGCGTTAAGTCCTGGCTCCTCTCCACAAGCTAAGTGATGGAAGAAAGGGCATCTCTGGAATCTGCACAGAGGAGCAGTTTGCTTGTGGAACCCAGCGCCTGAAGGACTCCAATGGTCTGAAGGGGTCTCCTTTCTTCCTAGTCTGCACAAAGGCACAGGAAGGGGATGGCAGTGTGGTGCACTTGTTGTGGTTAACTTGAGCAGGAACGCCCAGCTGGACTGAGCTGGTGTGGTTGTGGGTGTAAAGGATCCACCTGAGGATTGTTGCCAACACAGCATAAAGGAGAACGGGAGAAGAAGATAGGGGTTAGCTGTTTCCCAGGAGAAGCTCTGTTGTGGCTGGTTATCTGGAAGGGAACTTGACCCTTCTCATCACAGAAGGAGCTCAGGGCCTTGCTGTCATTGGGGATGGCTGCTGTTCGCTTCAGGGGAGCTCTGGTCTTCATTTCCACTGCGAGCATCATAACCCAGGTCCAGTATAGATTTCTGCAGCCTTTTAGTGCAGACACAGATGTACACAGGACTCCCAGCCCTTGATTGGAACTTCCTGGATCTAGTGCCTCGGTAGACATTCAGTACTCTTCCTGCATTTGGCTTATGGGTGAATGTTATAACTTGTAAATGTCCTGTATTAAATCTGTTCTCTTGCAAACCATTGACTCTAAAAAAGTAACTAATACAGACAGTGAGGTGACATTCTACATATAATCAATGACCTTTTCTGTCTTCACTCCCCTTGAAGTCTCGTCTAGGAAGGAGCATTCATGCAACCAGTGTTTGGCCCATGATGTTTGAACCCATCCCCACGGGCTTCTGCCACATGGATCTTCTGCCTTCTTCACCATTATAGTTCCTGTTATAGTTTAGGTCTAAAATGCCTCCTCAAAGTCTCACATTTGGTGATCAGTCATGGTTGGGAAAGGCAGATCATTGGCAGTGTGACTCATAAGGGTGTGTATTCTAGTCCCATCTCTTCCCTTTGCTTTCTTTCCAGCTGCCATAACATGAGCGGCTTCCCTCCACCAGGCTCTTCCACTGTGCAGTTTATACCTTGGCGTCAACCAACCATGGACCAAACCTACTGAAACTGTGAGCCAAAACAAACCTTTCTACCTTTAAATTGTGGGTGCCAGGTACTGTGTCTCAGAGATAGGAAAGCTGACTTGTTTCATCACTGGCTTTCCTCCAGATTCTACATGTATGCTTTTTCTCTTTTCTCCCCTTCTTCACTCCTTAGTATCCTCCTCTATTTTTGTCATATCCTCATGAGTCCTTATCTTCTCTTCTAGTCTTCCCTGTGGGGGACCAATCTGGCATTTTCAGACTCAAGGCCATGATCTCTTTCCCTATTCCCTCCCTCCCTCGATCCCCCTGGTCCCTTGGAAGGGCAGCACTCCATCTCCATGGCTGTTGACTTTGCCTTCTCCTTTCCCTGAGGTCAGGTTCAAGGCCCTGCTCACCTGCTCTGACTGTTCTTCCCAACTCCACACTTTCATGGTGCCTAGACATGCCACTCTAGTCCTTTATCTCTTCGGTCCTACAGAGATAGCAGAAACTGACTGTAGCTTCATTTCTCAGTCCATCCCACATCCCCATACCCCCCATCACCTCCTTTCAAGTCAGCCTGACCTCCTCTGCTCAGTTCTGAGATCAACCTGACCAAAGCACAATCTCCTATTAGCCCTCAAGTAACCTGGACACCCTTGTTGTTCTTGAATGCAATCGCTCTCTCTCCCTGACCACAAAACATCTAGCTGTGCCCATCAGTTGGACTGCTTCCCTTCCCCTCCCAGTCACTCCATGTTCAACCTAAATTTATCTGTGAACACCCAGATTGCAGCAGGGGGGTAAGTCCCTCCAACTGAGATGCGAGAGCAGTTCTCCAACTATTGAACACATTCCGCTTGTCTTATTTCAGCACTTGCTTTACTGCCCTGTAGTCTGGGAAAGTCCGTGAGGACTGCGAGGCATTTGCATCCATGAGCACAAACCACATAGTACGTCCTCAAGAAACAGGTGTTGAATAAATGCGTAAATTTTGAGCAGTGCTGAGCTAGCCCATGTCTATTTATAAACCACATTCTTCCTCAGCTCTGCTACCAAAGACACACACAAATGTCTCATTTGTGCTTGTTTCTCAAGTCAGTCCACACATGCACATCCCTCATTATGATCCATCTGACTGCTCTCGGTTCAGACTGAGATCGCTTGCCCTTAGGGTTTCGAGCTGGCTCCCTTAGACTAGAATTGCAGCTTAGCTGACTTCTGAGAATCTCGTTCTCTGCCCTTCTGTCCCAAGCATTCTGCTTCTAGGACAATCCCCAGACTCCGGCACAGAGGCAGAGCTTGGTCCCAAGGCAGTGTCCCCTTAAAACCAGCCAAAGAGCAAAAGAAACCCTGCCATCCCGGAGATCAAAGCTCTGTGCGGCAGGCTCACCCGTGGCCTAAAGCCACGCTGCCATGGCAACATGAATTTTAAGCAGTCACGGCAGAACCTACCTCTTCTGTCTCAGCAGCCCTGAAGCTGGCTCTGTAGCTGGAAGGCCCCACAGCGAGGGACCAGGGTGTGTCAGGGGTGTTGGAGGCATTTTCTTGGGTCAGGACGGCCTACCCTCACAGCTGACATCCTGAGGCCTGATTGGACAATGGACAGGAAGAAGGCTTCACATTTAAATTTCCAGAGACAGACTCTATTACCAGGGAGGACACAAGGGCACAAGCAGCCTTGAGGGCAAAACCCCAATAAGGAGGCTGAAGAAAGCTCCCTCTTCTCTCCTCTTCAAAGACAGGCTTTTCTGCATCCCTGTAGAGTCCCGAGTCCCAGTGACATCACGCTGTCACCCGAAGACAAATCACATATTAAAGTAACACGAAGTACAGTGTCACTGATAGCATGATAAAGATTCTCTGACTTTTGATTAAACCTTACACCGGAACAACAGGGGCACCCAACACACACCCCAAATCCCACCACGGCTGGGTCACCTTTGCAGGATGGGATGGGCTCCTCGGAGGCCAGGCAGGGAGGCCCAGGCCCAGCAATCTCTTAGGTCAAGCCCACTGTCCCTATCCTCCGAGGGTGAGGAGCTGACAGTGCACCACAGCCTCAGCACTCTTGGCCTCTGGAAGAATGTGCTCAACCCCAGGCAGTCGCCTGCTGCAGTAAATGCCAGCACAGACCACATAGGGTATTAGTAACAGTTCTGGCTGAGATGTGAAGAAACGATCAACCTCGTACATCCATTGTTGGAAGCAATCTAAATTAGTATAGGCTTTTAAAAAGGCAATTTAGCATGGTGGATTGGTCTTAAAATATACACAGTCTTTAACTTGCAGCTCTGTTTCTGTCTTGGGAAGACACAAGAAGAATGTACAAGAATATTCATCACGACATTGTTTTCATGAAAAACTGAAAACAACTTAATGTTCATCTTTAGAAGAATAATCAAACTATGGTACATGATTACTGCATTAGTCTCCTAGAGCTGCCATAACTAAGTACCATATACTAGGGGCTTGAAGCAACAGGAGGCTGATCTCTCACAGTTCTGGAGGCTGAAAGAAACCAAAGTGTTGGCAGGGCCACGCTCCTTCTGATGGCTCTAGGGAGGGATCCTTCTTGCCTCTCCCAGCTCCTGGTGGTGCCCAGCATCCCATGATGCTCCTTGGAATCTACCTGCATCACTCCAGTCTCTGCCTCCATTTCACATGTGTGTCTTTGTGCGTTGTCTCTTCTTGCAAGACTCCAGCCTTTGGGCTCAAAGGCCCAGTCTAATCTACTATGACTTATACTTCAGTACAGCCGCCTTTCAGGATGACAAAAGGTACAAAAATTCAGACCAATGGTGGCTGCGAAGTTATTGACCTTTTCTCCTGTTTTGACAAGAAGACTAGAGATAAGAGGGAGATATGAAAGTAAAGTAATAAAAGGGCCGACAACTAACAATATTAGTCTCAGTGTACAAAGTGATATGTCTGGACATTTGCTGTATAATCAGATTTGTATCTTAACAACACCCCGAATCCTAATTGAGTGTGGTGTGGTCTTGGGGTTTGTACAAAGCTGAAGCTGTGGACGTGACTCCTGCCCTACAGAAGTGCCCACTGTTGAAATATATTGAGACGAGTTGTACAAATATAACTCAATGAACACAACAGTGACAGAAAGTCCCAAGAGTACAGTGTTACCACAATGCTTCAAATTCCCCTCTTCTTGAAGCCAAAGAACAAGGAGAAAACATTGAGGTTTGGCAGAGGAAGCTAGGGCTAGGAACTGTGCAAAAAAAGTAGAAAACTCTGTAATCTAGGTTCTGTGTGTGTGTGTGTATGTGTGTGACTGGGGAATAAACCCAAGGCCTTCACTCTGAGCTACATCCCCAGTCCTTTTTTTCATTCTTTATTTCGAAACAGGGTCTTACTAATTTGTTAAATTGCCCGGGCTGTGCCTGAACTTGCAGTCCTCCTGCCTCAGCCTCCCAGATTGCTGAGACTACAGCTGTACACCACCATACCCAGCCTGTAACCTCGGTCTTTCTAATATTAAATTAGTAACATGCACAACAGAAGCCCAGAATTTCAGCTCAACCCTTTGGGCCATCCTGAGTACGAAGTGTATTGTGTTCCCAAATGTGTAGCCACCATTCCCTGCCAGTCTAACAATTCTCTGCTCCTTTCTCATCTCCAGCCAAACCCTGACTCCCGGACTTCCAGAAACTGGATCCCAGAAGTGACTGTCACTTTCATTCTGCACCTTCTCATTTCTTGTGGATAATACTGCAACATAGAATTTTGCATTTTATTGAAGGTTAAGTGTTTGGGGATTATTTTCTTATGCTTCTGACCATCTCTACCAAATGTACCTCAAAGAAACTGAAGCTCCCCACACGTGACCCTAGGACATACATACAGCCACATTCTGGAGCCAGCAAGACATTTTTGAGGCTCCTCTTTGCTAACATACCACCTTACCTGCAAAAAGTAGCAAGTATTCGGAAATGAGTAAGATGCTTGTTGTAGGAGTGGAGACACTAGGCATCTGCTCCAAACTGTAGACCTTCTGCGGACCATCCTTTCTTCTCTTTTGAGGTCCCAGCCCAGTTGACAGACTCTGCCTCTCCCTCCGCTTCTCCCTCCGCTTCTCCCTCCGCTTCTCCCTCCGCTTCTCCCTCCGCTTCTCCCTCTGCTTCCTTTTGCTGAAAACAGTGAGACCCACATTAGCCAGTAATGAGCTTTTAGTTAGAAAATCGTGGCTTTACTTTCATGAAGAGACAAACACCTTTAAAAAGAGAATCAGATTAATTGAATAAATCTTTTACTAGGTGGTTCTGAAAATTCCGGACCCTTTCATTACGAGCCCCATTGAGCAAAGCCATCTGAAAATGCTCGGTGTGGTTGTTTAGGGTGAACAGTAGCCCGACTCTTGACTGGCACAGTGCTCCTCCCCAATGCTCACATCTGTTCTGTGGTTCTCTGGAGCAGTGCTACTTAAAGTGTGGTCCAGGACCTGTAACATTAGCAGAAATTGGGAGCTTTGTGAAATTGTAGAATCTCAGGCCCACCCAAGACCACTTGAATCAGAATTTCAGGGCCAAAATCTGTTTTAAAAAGCACTCCAGGGGTCTTCCAGGATGATGGTGGAGCACTAAACAGCAAGTCAACCTCTCCAATATTCAGAGTCCACACACTAGAAAATAACAACTTGGAGAAGAGAAGGAGGGAGGTCAATTCCCAGGATCCAGGAAGGATCTGAAGAGAAAATTGGAGCCCACATAGAAAGTGAAGAGACAGACCTCAATACAGAAAAAGGAAGGGGAAATCTACACTTTCTCTGTGATTTCTGGCTCATGGCATGAGAAAGAAAGATTGACTCTACAGAGACACAGTGAAAGTGGGTGAATTCAGAGGCTTCCAGGAAGAAACATATCCGTGGAATGTAGCAGTGGATGCTGTGTGCTACAACATCTGGTGAGTGACTCCAGTCTAAGTGACTTCAATGACCCCTGGAGACAGTGCTTGGTCTGACATCATTTTAGGGAAGAGCCAATTGAACCCAGGACTCAGAGCAGCTGTAGGTTGACTTCAGCTCAGGGTTCCCAGTGTTAGCAACCCACAGTGACTGGGTGAGGGACAACCACAAGAGACATCCAGGGTCAGGGAGCAGTGGTCAGACTGGCAAGAGACACCCAGAGTGTTATAAGCTAAGTGACTCAGACCTTAACCCCATGACCAGAGACCAGGATCAGCCTAAACTTCTATGGATTTGAAAATACCAGAACCAGCACCCTGTCCTAATCCTACTGAAGGCTTGCTGGGATTATCTAGCATGAATCTGGGCTCTGACTGCCTCCTTAGTCTACCAGTAAAAGCAAAGTCATGCCCTGAATTGGACATTACCACAAAACTATAGATCCCAGAAGATAACCACAGGCTTCAAACCACAGAGAAATTGCTTTTCTCATGACTTGTGGGCTTTGTTGTTGTTGTTGTTGTTGTTGTTCTGTGTGTGTGAACATTGTTTTTAGTTTTGTTTTGTTTTGTTCTTGTTTCTTCCTTCTTTCTTTCTGTCCTGTCTTCACCAGTTTCCTGAGGCTTGAGTAATCGTCTGTCCTTCATCCTTGCTTCTAATCTCTTTCCCTTCTTTCATTTCTCTATTTTTTCCTCTTATCCCTTTTAGGTTTTCTTCCCTTAGGCAAGATTGCTCTACTGAGTGGATATTTGCTATATATTATTTTTTTGATTTGTCTGAGATTTTGTTACATAACAATAAATCTTGTGCCTATGGTTAAAAGCAACAAATTAATAGTTATCTCAATTTGTCATTTTCCAGTCTGTGCTTGATGCTTTTGTTATTACTGATTGTACTACTTTAGCCAAGGTGACATAGTTACTGTGATCAATTCATTTCCCCTTAGGCCTAGATTGTCTAGGGGTCATACGCAATAGTATCATCCAGCACCAAAGAACTGGGTGCTAGGCCAAACAGAAAGCAATCTTTCATCCCTAATAAATAGAAGAGACAGGATCCTGGGACAGACTATAAAGCCAGCTACACCTAGAAGACATCTCTGAAAAGTAGTTGTTTCTTCAAGAGGTCTCTATACTAATAATAAAGCTACCTACCATAAGCAAATTACAAGCCTTAATGCATAAAACAAACAAAAAAATAGAAAACGAGAAAACATGGAAACAAGATGCAGCCCATAACCTCCAACTCACCCAAGGCAAATCAAGAGGGCATTGAGGTGGAAGAAATCAAGTTACCCAGCTGAATTTTATGGAATGGTAGCAGCAGAAGTAAAAAATAGAGCAATTAATTTCTTGACAAAAATAAAACAGAGGTAATTAGAGAGATGATGACCATAACGAAGAAAATCATTAGTGAATCTAGAGTAGATACAGACAAAATGTAGAGGAGCTTAGGAAAGCATGTGAACTATGAAAGCCCAACACAGAAAAGAACTGGATTCCATAAAGCAGACTCAAATAGAAATCCAGAAGATTAAAACTTCTACTGACAGTGTACACAGCAGAGTCAATCAACATGAAAATAGAATATCAGATCTAGAAGAAAAGGCTGTGGTTGGCAATCATCAAATGAAAGATCTATTAAAAATAGCAAGGGACAGAGTTGGAGATTTAGCTCAGTGGTGGGGCTCTTGCCAAGCAAGAGCAAGGCCCTGATTTCGATCCCCAGCACCCTCCCTCCAAAATAGCATGGGACCATGAAAAATCAACCCAACAGCTGCTAGATGATGCAAAGAAGACTAATATAAGATGAACTGGAATCAATGAAAGAATCAGAAGATAGCACAAAGGGCATACTACTTCTATTCACAGAAATAAAACAGAAAACTTTCTAAGCAGGGAAAAATACTTAAGATATAGATAAGTGAGGGATATAGAATTCCAAAAGTCATGATTAGAAAAAACCTACACCAAGGTATATAATAGTCAAAATTCCAGCAATTCAGCACAATAACAGAATACTAAAAGCTGTCAGAGAAAAGAAACAAATCACCTATAAAGGAAAGCCCAAGAGAATCTGAGCAGATTTCTCAACTCAAACCCTTAAGTCAAAGAGAGCTTAAAGTGAAGTTTTTTCAAGCCCTAGAAAACAACCTCCAACCCAGTTTGATGTAACCCGCAAATTTATCTTTTTAAACTTGATGTACAAATAAGATACTTCCATGATTAAGAACACCTAAAGAAATTAATGACCACCAAACCAGCACTCCAAAAAGTTCTGGAGGATATTCTAAGAAAAGATAATGAAGACAATAATTCCAAGAGTCCCAACAGAATTATCCATCAGGCAAGGCAAGCAATTACACAGAAGGGAAAGAAAGCTAACCCATAATAGTAAAATATGACAAGGATAAGTCAGTACATAACAGTTATAGCCAATTATAACCATTAATGTGAATAGTCTCAAAGCACCAATCAAAAGAAGCAGATTGGCAGAATGGATCGAGAAACAAGATGCAATATGCTGCATACAAGAAACACATTTAACTCAAAAAGAAATGCATAGATTGAAAGTCAAAGGATGGAAAACAATACTCCATTTGACAGGAACCCAGAAAAAAACAGGGGCAGATAGTCTATTTGCAAAGCAGATTTCAAGCCAAGACTGATCAGAAGAGACAAAGAAGTCACTATATAGTTGTTAAGGAAACAGCCCAAGAGGAAGCGATGACAATCATATATGTACCACATACTGGTGCACCCACTATATAAAACAAACACTAATGGATAAGGAAAAATCAGATAAGCACTAATACAATTGTAATGGGGGACCTTAATATCCCATTGCCACAAATAGACAAAAAACTAAACAAAAAAATCAGCAAAGAAATAACAACTGAACCAAGCCTTTGAACAACTGGATTTAGTAGATATCTACAGAGTGGTCTACCCAAAAATAAAATACACATTCATCTCTGCAGCACACAGGACATTCTCCCTAAAGACCACATACTATCTCATGGGACATGCTTAAGTGAATGCAAAGAAACTGAAATTGTACCATGCACATTATCAGATCATAGTGTAATGTAATAGGAAATAAATGGCCCCCATAGTGAGTTCAAGGCCAGCCTGAACTACATAGAGAGACCTTGTCTCAAAAAAAAAATCATACCACAGTGATATATGTATACACATGTTTATAGTGCACAATTTATAATAGCTAAATCTGGGAAGCAGCCCATATGCCCATCAACAGATGAATGGATAAAGAAAATGTGGTATTTATATACAATGGAATACTACTATGCCATAAAGAAGGATAAACTTGAGTCATACATAGGAAAATGGATGCACCTTGAGACCATAATCTCAAGTGAAATAAATCAGACACACAAGTTTAAATATTGCATTGTTTCTCTTGCATGAGAAACCCAAAGGGTAAACAAAGAGTATAACGGAGGGTAGATATTGGGGAGTAAGAAGAACATGTTCAAGCTGGAAGGGAACAAAGGAGTGGGGAGAGGAAAGGGAAAAGGGAAAAAAGATAAGGAAAAAATGGAAACAAAGTTTTTACCAATGCAGGAAAAGTGTTGAAGGGAGGGGAAAGGAATGGGACAAAAAAGAAGAATAAGGACATATTACGAACAGATACAAACTCCCAATGATGAATGCGATCAATATGTATAACAAATATGTGTACTAATAAAAAATATTAAAATCTTTAAAAAGTAGCAAGTATTCCTCTAGCATCCACCAAGTCCCGGGTACTACTCTGAGCTTTTTATGTAAATTAACTCATAATCTTCCACACCACTAGGAGACAGTACTACTCTGATTATTCCAATTTACAGATGAGAAAACTGAGGTTTGGAGACTTTCAATAGGATGCTCAGGGTCTCTCAGTTAGGAAGCGTAGAACCTGAATCTGACCCGATGCCCAGGGGTCTCGGCTGTCACACTCTGCACTCCCTCCTAACAGAGGGTATTGTTATTGTGAATTTCAAAGTATGGACCCCATCTAAACTCTGCATCCTTGAGAGGAGGGCCTGATTTTATTCCTTAAAGTGTAAGAAAAGCCTAGTGGGATTTCCACGAAGCTCGGATAGATGGATGTATATACTGGGAAAAGGGGAAAAATCTCCCTCTGTCAACTTTTTTTTGAGACAAGTTCTGTTTATCCAGTTCAGGCTGGCCAATATGAACTCTCTATGTAGCCCAGGCTGGCCTGGAACTCGCAGCAATCCTCCTGCCTCAGCCTTCCAATTGCTGGGATTACAGGAGTACACCACCATACCTGGCTCCCTCTACCAATTTTTGTTAAGTGGTTGAGGACCTGCTAATTCACTGACAAAAGAGAGACCCTCACAGAAGTGGAATCATACCGTATTTTTCTTTTGTGATTGACTTATTTCATTTAGAAAAATTATTTCAAGTTTCACTCATATTGTAGCATGTCAAAATTTCTTTCCTTTTTAAGATGGAGCAATATTTTATTATACCTTTTTTATCCATTCCTCCATTAATGGACAATTGACTTACTTGCACTTTGGAGTTATTGCTAGCAATGCACCTACGAACACAGGTATTTAAATATCTGTTTGAGTTTCTGCTTTTGATTTTTTGGGATACATACTCAGAAATGGAATTATTGGATCATTTGATAATTTTATTTTTAATTTTTTATGACCCATCATACTATTTTTCCATGGTGGCTGCATCAGTTCAGGCTTCTACCAGCAATGTATAAAGACTCAAATTTCATTTTCTGTTTTGTTTTGTTTTGTAATAGCCACCCTAACTGGTGTGAAATGATATCTTATTGTGGTTTTAATTTGTACTTCTTTAATGATTAGTGATCCTGAGTATTTTTCATGTGCTTATTGGCAACTTGTATATCTTTTTTATAGTTTTAACTCATTTTTATGGAGTATAATTGACAAATAGAATAATATATCTGAGGTGTACATCATGTTTTGAGATACATATACATTGTGAGGTGATTACTACACTCAAGTGAGTTAACATATCTATCTCCTACATCCTTAAAGCAATTCTTCATTTCCTCCACTTAGAAATATTTTATAATAGCACAAAATTTTTAAAACTATTAAAAAAAGAAAAATGTTCTCATGATCTCACTACCAGAGATAGATTAAAATAATTAAGTGAACACCATTCTAGACAGTTTCTTGATATCTCTATACATTAATACATTTTTAAAAATAAAAAATTGGCAATGCCATATGAGCTGTTTTGTGATCTGCTATTTCACTTAACAGTGTAGTGGACCCTTTTTGCCTCAGTAAATCAACATCATAACTGTATAATTAATAACTCTTTCTTCTATTCCTCATTACTCTCCTTGACATCCCCTCTTATTTCCTTTGTATTTGTCTAATAATAGTCTCCTTTCTACTTTCATGTCCTCTTTTTTGGATTCTACACGCTGTATTAGGGAAAACATGCAATATTCCTGAGTTCAGTTTATTTCACTTAACATAATATATTAGTTACTTTTCTAGAGTCAATAGTTTGCAAGAGAGTAGATTTAACACATGACAAGTACAAGTTACAGTACTCACACAGAAGCCAAATGCAGGAAGAGTGCAGAACATCTACCTATGCACTAGAGTCCAGGGAGATCCAATCAAGGGCTGGGAGCCCACAGCAATGTCCCATGTACATCCGTGTCTGCACTAAAAGGCTGAAGAAATCTATACTGGAGCCAGGATGTAATGCTCACAGCAGAGATGAAGACCAGAGCTCCCCTGAAGTGAACAGCAGCCATCCCCGAAGACAGCAAGGCCCCGAGCTCCTTCTGCGATGAGAATAGCTGAGTTCCCTTCAGGAGAACCAGCTGCAACAGAGCTTCTCCTGGGAATCAGCCGGCCCCTATTTTCTGCTCCCGTTCTCCTTTATGTTGTGTCAGCAACAATCCTCAGGTGGATCCTCTATGTTCAGAATCACACCAACTCAGTTCAGCTGGGCATTTCTGCTCAAGCTGACCACAACAGTAAATCCACCACTCATAATGATCACCATTTCCATCCATTTTCCTATAGATGATATAATTCCATTTGTCTTCGCTACTGAATAATGCTCCCTTGTGTATATTTGCTACTTTTTTTAGTCAGTCATATATTGATGGGCACCTAGGCTGGCTCCATGTGTTAGCTATTGTGAATTGTGTGCTGTACTAAACAAGAATACAGATATCTCTATAGTATGCTGACATGAATTCCAAGGAGTAGATACCAAGGAGTGGTACAGATGGATCAAATGGTAGCTCTATTTTTAGTTAGTTGGTTTTTGTTGTTGTTTGAGGAACCCTCATACTAATTTCCATAGAGGCTATACTAATTTACATTTCCACCAGCAATATAGAAATATTCCTTTTCCCCTGCATCCTCACCAGCATTTATTGTTATTTCATTTTTTGTATTCCTGATGATAGCTATTCCAGCTAGGGTGAGAGAATCTCAATGTAGTTTTGATTTGTATTTCCCTAATGACTAAAGATGCTGAAATTTTTCTCATATACTTCTTGGGCATTTATATTTCTTTTGAGAGCTATTTGTTCAATTCATTTACACATTCATTGATTGGGTTATTTGATTTTTGGTATTAAGTTTTTTGGGTTTTTTATATATTCTTGATATTAATCCTCTGTCGGAATACTACCTGGAAAACATTTTTTCCCCATTCTTTAGGTCATTAGTTGTTTCACTTTGTTCACTGTTTCCCTTGCTGTGCAGAAAATTTTTAATTTTATTTAGTCTCATTATTATTATTTCCTGTGCTATTAGCACCCTATTTAGGAAGTCTTTGCCTGTACCTATGACTTCAAGGGTTTCTCTTATGCCTTCCTCTGCAATTTCAGTGTTCCGTGTCTTATACCTAGGTCTTTGATCTATTTTGAATTGATTTTTCCACAGAATGATAAGGACCCACTTTCAACGGTCTACATACGGATACCCAGTTTTGCCAGCACTATTTGTTAAAGAGGCTGTTTCTTCTGCGATGTATGTTTTTGGCTCTGCTGTCAAGAATCAGATGGCTGCAGTCATGTTGGTTTAGTTCTGTGTCCTCTATTCTATTCTGTGGGTCGATCTGTCTATGTTTATGCCAGACCACACTGTTGTTGTTATTATGTCTTTGTAGTATAATTTGAAATTGGGTTCTATGATGCCTCTAGCCTTTTGCTTAGGATTGCTTGGCTTTCTGGGTCTTTTGAGTTTTCACTTGAATTTCAAGTTTTGTTTTGTTTTGTTTTGTTTTGTTTTTTGTCAGTTCCCATTTGCATATCTTCCTTGCAGAAATGCGTACCTTCCTTCCTTCCTTCCTTCCTTCCTCCTTCCTTCCTTTTTTTTTCCTTCCTTCCTTCTTCCTTCCTTCTTATATATTCCAGACATTAATGCCTCACATGTGATAGCTTTTACATTTTTAATGGTTGGAAGGAGGAGGCAGAGGAAGAGGAGGAAAAAGAGGAGGAGGTTGGAGGAGACAAAGACTTGTCTTGGAAGATATAAAATTTTGCTAGCTGGCCACTTATTGAAAAAGTTTGCTGAATGTAAGATGAGAGGGGAAGTTGGATGCAGGGAAGAGAACAGAGATATTGTTTTATCTTTTTTAAGCATTAGACATAAGTAAGCCAAAATATTAACCAACTGACAAAATTCACCAATTTTAAGTGATGTGTACATGGATATTTGTTCTATTACCTTTTATATTTTGCTGTATTTTAAAATTCCCGAGAGAGAGAATAAACTACATTAGACTTCAGTTGAATTTCTACCACTTACAAGTAGGGAAATCACAAGTGCAAATTGGCGGTGGTGATGTGGTTGTCCACAGCACCGAAATGAGGATTAAATGTGAGCAGGAATCACAAGGGGCCCTTTAGATGTGAATCTGTAAGCTGTGAGTGTCCAAATCCCTGACTTCCTGAGATCGGGCCCTCTGGGACAAAAGTTCTTAGTGGCTAGCTGTGGGTCAAGGCCAGAGCATAGAAGTTCGCAGATGGACTATGCAGCTGCTTCTCTCTGAGGGTGCTGTGGAGGCGTGTGCTGTGGTCAGCTCAGGACCAGCACCCAGCTGGACCCAACAGCATCCCAGTGCCTCACCTCACACACTGAGTCACCTGCCCCTAAACACTGTTCTCCGTCAGCACCGTGCTTCTCAGCCACTCCTGGTGATGATTTCCACGTGCGCTGGGTCCTGGCTTCACCCTGAACTACTGTTGTCTTGGGATCTGGGTCGCGTCCCTGCCGCACCCAGTGCCAGGCCTATGTCCATGGCGTTGTACACACGTAGCGCACAGACCACGGTATACTCACGTGGCCCTGGGGACTGTGCCCATGTACTCCCCCTACCGAGGACTGTTCTTCCCAAGCCAAAGGAGCCAGCACCTCCCCACCATCAGCTGAGGAGTTGAAAAGCTCACACACACACACACACACACACACACACGCGCGCGCGCGCGCGCGCGCGCGCACGGATGCACCCACTTACGACCTATGCTGGCCTGGCTGCTCTAGAGGTCTCAGCCTTCTGGCCCTTCCTCTCAGCTAAGGAGTCAAAGGCAGCAAGGCTGCGCTGGCCTCCAGTCCTAGCTGGCAGAGCTTGACAGAGATGACCGTTGGCTCAAGGATGGGATTCTCCTGGCCTCACTCCACTGGGCAAGGTTGAGGAAACTTCCTTTATGCTGAAGTTTTTCCACGGAGTCTCAACCTGCACCCAAAGCCACCAGGGATAGAGCTTTGCCCCTGGGTCCCATCTGCACACAGCAGTGAGGGGACCCACAGTCACCATGGACCAGGCAGGCAGCAAGGAGACCCAGCACGAGGCTTCCTCTCATGGGTCCCCACCTGGGCCAGCTCCTGGGCTCTGGGGCCGATGACAGGAGAACAAAGTGTCCAGTTCTCTCACTCCCCCTCACCAGGTCTGCCAGGAAGGAAAGCGCCCTCTCCATCCTCTCCCTGCCTTTCCAGCAGCGGCCTCTGAACTCAAGGGAAAATCCCGCTGCCTCTCTGGGATCCATGAGCCTCCGACTCCCTCTTCTGGTGAAGTGAGAGGAGGAGCCAGCCGCCCTGCACGGAGGGCTGCGCCTCTGAGTCAGAGGTGTTCCTAGGCCCTTGGGCCTCTCATCCCTCCCAGTCCATCTGCTGGGCACCACAGACACCTCGGGAGTGCAGTCAGCACAGGCTCCTCGATGGTCCCAGCAAATAAACAAGGAGCAGCATGGCCTCCCCTGGAGCTTAGTGAATGCACAGCCTTGCACGGATCCCAGGATGCCCCCCCCCAGAGGACAAAGAGGCAACCACCCTGAGGCCCCTGGAAAAGCTTGCTCTGCTTGTCGATTGTCAAGAGAAGGAAGATAAGCACATTCCTGGGACACTGACTAATGTAATGAGATATTAAAGTAGGGTTCTTTCTGGCCCCTTTTCTGCTATGACCCTGAAAGCTGAGCATAAACAGTAGCCACCAACCACCTGCCCCTTATGAAGTAGTGTACTGGGCAGGCAGACAGGCCCAGAAAGGCAGAGGTCCGGAAGTCATAAACCCACCCGGCGGGCTTTGCCCTCTCTTAGGCTAAGTGACAGTATTCCCAGGGTCATATATGTGTCATACATGCTTCCAGATAACCCCGTGTGGAAGGTCGCATTGCCACACCTAGTTAGCAGAGGAAATTAAGGTGCCGCCCCAAGCTGGAAAAGGACCAGGCAGGACTCTCACATCCCACACCCTATGCCCCGCCAGAGACTCACAAGTCCATGTACTCCAGCTTGCTTCAGAGCAAGAAAAGCAGCTCCCTGAGGGAGTGGGCTTCACTCCCAGTAGCTCACTTGCGGGGTGATCTGCAGCTTCACATCTGCAGTGTGAGTGAAAAGCCACTCCACCATGGAAAACAGTATGGCCACATTTTTAGACATTTACCAAATATTTAGCAAAAACGAAAGAAACACACACACAAAACCTAACCAGTCTTCTTATTCCCTTTTGCTTTATCTCTTCTATTCCCGTTTCCAATATATTTTCATCCCCCCTAAGACCATGTAATAGTTCCCGTGTGGGAGAGACCAGGTGTCTACCAATAGCCATTCTCCTCATCTTCTTTCCCAGTGTTTGAACCTCTGGAAGTTTGACTGCTCATAAATTTGTCTAACTAAAGACTACATGTCCCAGACTCCTTGCAGCTAGGAAAGGCCACATGACCAAGTTGTGGCCAATGGGATGGGAGAGGAAGTGATGCAAGCTACTTCCGAGTTGTGAATTTAAGAAGTAGCTGCCTACATAATGCACTTTAAGAATTTAACTACTTCCCCCTCGTTATGGGGGTGGGGGCCCAGCTTCAATCCCTGGGTTACAGCAGTGACTCTCAACCTAGTCTGGACATTAAAATAGCCTGGGAAAAGCTCTTTACAAGTCCGAAAACCAGGAACTGAGTCCAGGGATTCTGACTTGATTGGACAGAGGATGACAGGGCATCAGATCTGTCAAGTTTCCCTAGTGGTTTCTAATGTCCAGGCCAGATAAAGAATCATTATACCTGTGACTAGAGATTGGATGGCACCACAAGGTTTAAAAAAAAATTGTTATACTTGAATTTCTAGTCTTCCTTGGACTCTATTCATTCAGGACTATCTACCTGTCTTTGGGCAACTATGACAGAGACACAAAAACGCCTTTGTATTTGAACCATTTCCTTCTGGGTGCTATTCTGGGTTCTTCTGGGTCTGTTTCTTACTGATTTAAGGCTACACCTTACCTAATCCAACCGGAGGATTCTGAAGCCTTCTATCCTTGCTGCTGGGAGCCAGGAAGACTCAGTTCTCAGCAGGACCTTGGGGGCTTAGAAGTGGACTAAGCATAAACACTAGTATCCAGATCCCGGTTGAGTCCCCTTAATTCTTGACATACTGGCTGGTAGCAAACTAAGGGTATGGTTTACCTTCACTTTTAATCTCATTTTAGACCAGCTTTGCAAATAAAGGCATCTATTTAACCAACCCATTCCTCTACCAAGAAAGACTCACACTACTTCCCTTACAACCTGGGAGATAAGTTTCCTTAGCCCTCGATGAGTGATTGCTCTGTGAGCCAAGTGGAGTAGATTTGGTAGAATCTAAAATGAGAAACACCCCTGAAGTATAGAAGATTCTGTGGTTATCTTACAGGGATCAGCAAGTCAGAGTTTGGGCCATATACCTGCTCAAATTTCATTTTGTTGCTGTTGTTTGTTTCACAGGAACAGATTTAAACGTGGAGTTATGTTCCTTGGCCTTTTTAAATTTTTATTTTTGAGACAGGGTCTCACTAAGTCACTAAGTTGTCCAGGCTGGCCTCAAAATTGCAATCCTTGGCCTCCCCGAGTGCTGGGATTACAGGCATGTGCTACTGTGCCCAGTTATCCCAACACTCATTTTTAGAAGTGTGAAGAGCTGATTCCATAGCCCCAGTATTTATTGCTTAAATAAGATAAGCTGTCGGAGGTTAACGGCAGGTCAGAGGCTCTTATCTACTAATCGGGTTCTGATGCAGCTGAGGGTTCCAGGGAAGGCACTGAAAGTGTGATTTGTGAGGCACTGGGATTTTTTTTTTCTCCTTTGAGAGTTTTTCATGTGATTTTTAAGAAAAGTTTTATTCACCACGTAGCTCTTAATCTCAACCCACCGTCTGCACCAATTTTGTTTCCAGCAGGACCTTTGGGGCAATTCTTCAGGGCTGAGGCAGAAACGAAAGACAAAGGTGTCATTTGCAACCTCTAGTCCAGGGTTTCTTAACAGTGATGCCACTAATATTTTGAACACATGATCTTTTGTTGGGGGGGGTATTGTAGGATGCTTAGCATCACCCTCAATCTCTACCTACTAGATGCCAGCGGTAACCCCCACTCTCCACCCCAGTCATGACAACCAAAAATGACTCCAGACACTGCCCAGTGTCCCCCAGGGGATGAAATCAACCTGGTTGAGACTCACTAGACGAATCTATGGGGCAAGGAGTTCTACTCTCAGGTACATGCCCAGGCCAAGTGCAGCACTGGGCATACGAAGAGGGTCTCAGTTAATAGAGCTATGCTAGATGAGTGCTTGGGAGAAGAGGTGGGGGGGCAGCCAAGACCCACACCTCTGGAACTGGCTGCCAGCCTGGTACAGCAGACGTGAAAAGGGTGTTCAGAGCTCCTAATGTAGATGGACTGATGGCCCAATCGCGGCAGCACATGGTGTGCCAGCACATCCTTGTTGGAGGACCGGGCTTCCCACAGCAGGCTCCCAGCCAGTGACCACAGCAGGGGTGTCACAGCAGGGCCATCCGCAGGATCTGCGAGGCTCTTCTGACAGTGACTTTGACTCAGTCTGCCCACGCGATGGCCTAACCACATCTTTCCTGGAACTGTGCCGCCATCAGAGACTTTCTGGTCCCTACCTCCTTCCCCAGAGGTCAGACCTGCACCAAGGTCTGAGCCTCCTGCCTCCTTCTTCAGTTCCACCCACTGTCCTCTACAGGTGTTTTCTCCAATATACCCTGCCTTGGTGCCAACTTCTCGGAGGATCTGGCACTCCAGGAGTGTGTCTTCCCCCAGCTGTCCCCCTGGAGCTCAGCTGCCAAAAGCATTGTTCCCAAATCCATCTATAGATTGGGATGGAGCTCTTGGGAAGACTCAAAGTTCCTCTGACACTGAAGAAGACATGAGTTTAGCTCCTGAATAACTATTAAAACTGGGCACATGCTAACATTTCAATCTGAGAAACTCTTCCAATTCACCCTTTTATTGGTTTTAAGGCAGCAGGGGACTCCTGGTCCACATGCCTTTCTGGCCAAGCAAGGCAAAGTCTGGAGAAGGGAAAGGGTGGCCGCTGGGAGCCAGCTGGAGCACTCTTCTCCACATCCTGTCTGGTCTCACCAGCCTCCAACTTCATCCTGATGTACTTTGGTTTGAGAGCAAGTGCACTCCATGGCCCTGTTTGGCACTGCCTGCCAGGAGCATCTTCCTGGGCCCGGGCACCGGCTCAGCCTGCCTTTCCCAGGGCCAGGCTCTCCCAAGGGCAGATGACCTCCTTCTCTGTGTCCCGGTCCCCAGACTCTCCTGTCCCCATGTCGTCCGAGTCCATCAAGAAGGGCCCGATGTCTGTAGGCACATCCATTTTGATCTGGAAAAAGCTTCAGACACAAAAGAAAAGCAAGCAATGAGAAGGCAAGAGAAAGCCTAATCCCCAAAGGAGCCCGACAGCCCTGGGGAAGACTAGCCCATCAAGGGCATTTATCGAAGTGTGTGTGTGCAGCCATTGGCTAGGGAGTCCCCCTTACTGGGGATTCCTACTTTCCTGCTAAAGGAAAGATAATTCTGAACAGGCTTTATTTTCATTTTTGAGGGGCTTCATTGTGTAGGGTTTTGATGAATTTGGGATGTTCCTGTAGGACATACCAGTACATAATTCTTAACCTCTTTAAACTGCCTTATACCTGTATGTGAAGCATGATGGTGGCCACCAAGCTAGCCCGTTCCCTCAGCAGAGCCAGTGGGGAAGATCAACAGACACACTCACACTAGACCTGACCCCTCCTAAGGCAACAGGGCCACCCTTCCCTCTTGCTCCCTCAGGTGACAGAGGCAGGGGCAGGTGACAGCTTCTGCTCCTCACTGTCCTCCATGCACACTGCACAGCAAAGGCCATGCTTCCTGCGTGTCCATGGTAACCTTCCTCCTCCAAGCGCAGGCACAGCCAAACTCAGGAGCAGGGTTATTGGTTCAGAGTGCCCTGACCCACGAGGCTGGGGCTGGTTCTTGGCTTTACATTGTCTGCAATCTTGCTCTCTGTCCAGACATTATCAGGCCTCCTCTGAGTCTCTGCCCTGGCGGGCTGGGTCAGGACACCCGGACTTCTCAGAGGTCAGACTTGCAGGACTGCCTGGAGTGGAGTAGAGAGGGGCCTCTGCTCAGGCAGACTCTGGGCACTGTCAGCGTCACAGAAACTGCTGCCACAATAAAGATCCCCGCCAGGTCCTCTAAGGGAATGTGCAGCTGGATGCGGGAGGGTGTGGGCAGGTGTCCTTGGAGACCAGGGGGTGGGGGCAAGGGCGACTAAGATGAGGGATGGAGCAGGAGCTGCTGGAACCTGCCTTAGGATCTCATCACCTGTGGTTCCTGCAGCAGCCACCAACCTCTCCTGCCCCCTTACAAATGCCTCAGTTTTATTAGACTAATATGCCTGGGAGGGGGCAGGGTGGGGGAAGAACACAAACAGGGAATTAAAGACGAGAAAGAAAGACACCTGTCCCTTCTCCTCCTTCTCAGGAAGATGGAGGACAGGGCTGGGTTTGCAGAAGCTTTCCGGTGGCCCAGGGAGGTGAGCAGCCCACTTGTGGTTCTGTTCTCCAAGGTCTTCCTCATGACCCGGCCCCATGGTCCCGGCCCCAGACCACATTCACACCACAGAGCTTCTTCCACACTCACAGCCACGTGGTAGACACACACACAGCCCAAGCCCCTGCGGCTTCTTACTTGGTCACTCTCTTGGCTTTCAGCCTTGGCAGCTGCTGGCCCACATCCCCCAAGGGCTGCACCTTGCCGTGGGACACAGCGGGGCACTTGGGGGAGAGCCGTGCAAAGACAGGCGAGGCCAGGCAGCCCCGTCTCAGGAACCTGCCAAAGGACAGAGCTGCACGGGCTTTGGTGGGGGCTCTGGGCTGGCCGCAAGCCCCAGGGCAGTCGGCGGAGGCCTCGCTGCCCTCAGTAGCCAGGGGTCCACGGTGGGCAGCAGACCAGCTGGTCTCCCCCTTGGGCTCCGACCCTGAGGAGCTCTCCAGGGCCACTTGAATGGGCGAGGGGCAGATAGTGCTGCTGGGCCTCCGGATGAAGCGGCTGGGTGATGCGAAGGGCCTCCGGGGGGATCGGCAGGAGGGGGAGAAGGGGCCGGAAGGAGAGGGCGGCACGCAGGTTCCAGTGTACACTGCCAGGTGGGGGCTGGGAGCCATGTGCTGACCTGGCTGTAGAGCAGAAAGGGAGAGAGCTCAGTGGTGAGTGTGTGGGCCCAGTCACCGGGTCCCCAGCTGCTCTCTGCTAACTCAGCCCCTTCCGATGGCAAGAGTTCAGGCCTGGTGGGGCTGCCTCCTGGGGAGTTAGGAAGGGTTCCCAAAACCACATGTAAGGAAGGCACAGCCATCCAGAAGTCTCATCCTAGGTTGTCCCTCCACCTGTCTGTCCCTGAGTCCTGGCCACAGTCCCCTAGACAAGACAGTGGTACCTCAGGGCACAAACTGCCCTCCTTCCAGGCCTGGGGTGCTGGAGTGTAGCCAGGCTGAATTCTCAACCACCCTCATTCCAGTCCCCAGATGAAAAATGGCTCATCCCCACCACACTCCTTGTCACCTCATCTCCATCCTTGGCCTCAACCTCAAGTCTGGAGGCATTTAATGCTTTGACAGAGCCATGGAGGTGGTACAAATTGTCCCACCTTGTGCCTTGCTGCCTCCTCTGGCCATAGACCTCATCTTGTCCCGAACCCTGCCCACGTCCACCCTGACAGCACCTGCAGGGCGGCCCAGGCTCAGCACCCGCCCAGCCCTTGTAGTTTGGGAGGAAAGGCTGGCTGTGGAACCTGGGTGTGCTGGCCAGAAGGAAGAAGGCAATATGGGGCAAACGGTGGCCCAGTGGACGGAGAGGAAGGCTCTTGGCCTCCCTGGGCTGCTATGGCGCAGCCCCGAGTGCTCAGGCTGTATGGTAGACGTGGCACATCAACTCACAGAGCCCGAAGGAGCTTTGTCCAAGCCGACAAAGGAAAGTAAGATCTGGAGTTCCAGTGAGGTTCTTCCCTTTGTGGCAGACACAGCCCATTAGCTCGGGCTCGCTGGGTTCCCCGCAAAGGCCTGCCATGGCCACATGCCACATCAAAGCCCAACGTGGCTGAATTTTGATGTTCTGTAGCAAGTGGGGTGTCTGGGACAGTTAGACCAATGACCCCACCGAGAGAGAATTGGAAACGGCCACAGTGAACAGATCCTCTTTGAAACAAACACTGGGACATCCTGCTCAGAGGGCTTCAAACCACCTCCCACCCCGGGAAAGCACCACCCCACTGCTGAGGGAGGATGCCCAGCTCCCGGCCGGGGCCGCTAGCTTCTGCAGAGTGAAGCCTGGCTTCTAAGACATCTGACGGGCCAGGCTCACACTGAAAAGGGGACGCAGATACACCCAAGAAATGTTTTTAGAGGAAGAGAAAGGCCACAGGCCACAGGCCGAGAAGGCTGGATGGGGTGGGGAGAGTCTCCATTCCCCATGTGGGCTCCCCGACATCCAAACATGATCCTATTCCCACAGGTGGGGAGCCAGAGCCGAGCCCAGGGATGCTGGATTATTCCACTAAGAATGAACGTTATTTTTGAAAATATGCAGTGAGAGCTCAGTAAATGCAAGGTGCTGGGCTGAGCACATCACTCATGATCACGGACGATTGCATTCACTCCTGGAACTTGTCAGAGAGGCACCTCAACACTACACCCATTTTACAGATGAGGAAACTCATCCTTCGAGAAGCTAAGGAACTGTGGGTATCGAAGGGTGGCCTTGACCTCATACTTGCATACAAGTCCGTGTGCAGACTTGCTGGCCAGGTGTCCCTGGGTGGGTCGCACAGCAGACACCTCAGATTCCCACCGGGTGCTGGTTACAAACGCAGATCCTGGCCCCACACAGCCCCACGGAAGGGGCGCTGTGGGGGACTCAGGGGGCACATGTTCTGACTGACACCCCAGGTGCCCAGTAAGCATCTAACCACCCTTCCCTTCTGCAGGGTGGTGCAGCTCCGCCTGGGATCCACTCTTCCAAAAACCGTAACAGGAGAGAAAGCCGGACCCAGATTAAGGGTGTGGAAGACAACTGTTAGGTGAAATGTGATTACTGAATAATGTATCAAGCATCTACTTGATGTGCCAGGTACTCTAACTAATCTACACTCCACTTTAGAGAACAAAAAATTGAGGCCCAGAGTGGTTCATTACCCTCCCAAGCGCTTGTGACTTTTACTGCAGCATGTAGAATTCTAAGAAGTTCCCGGGCACTCAGTCCTGCCCTTGAGTGTTGGTGCAAACTGTCAGGATGGTCACTCCCAAGACTGACTTTTATAAAAGGACAATATCTGGGAAGCGTGACCTTACCGTGCCGGCCCTTTGAATCTGTGTCCAGAGGGTAGGGGCAGAGGTCAGAGAGACCCAAAGCATGACGGAGATTCAGCAAGGCAGAACTTCTCTGCTGCTGGATTAGAAAACGGAAGGGCCTATGGCAAGGAATGTGGGGTAGCTTCTGGAGCCAAGAGCAGCCCCCACTGACAGCCACCAAGGAAACAGATCTGAGTTCCTACACCCAGGACCAGAGTCCTGCCAACAACCTCTCGTACTCTCAGTAAGAGTGCAGTCAGCCTGGCCACGCCCTTGCATGTGACCCTAGGAGCTGGGTTGCTACATATGACAAGAAGGTTTGGGACCTCCTCAGATTCGTATATGCTGAAGTCCTTCCCCATCAGCTGATGGTGTTAGGACACGGGACTCTGGGAAGTGATCAGCAACGAGATTGATTGTCTTATGAAAGACACTCCAGAGAGCTAGCTCGGCTCTTCCACCAAGTGAGGACACAGTGAACAGGTGACGTAGCTAAACTGGACAGCAGGCCCTCGGTGTCCAAATCTTCCAAAGCCTTGATCGTGGATTTCCTGCTAGGAAGCCCAAGGAGCCCTGCTCCAAGTTTCTAACATTCCCTCTCTTCTACAGGAAAGGGCAGTTCTGCCTGGGAACAACCCTCCCAAGAATCATAACTATGGGGGCAGTGAGGGTGTGGAAGACAACTGTCAGGTGAACTAGTGCGGCTGAATAATGTACCAAGTACCTACTTGACATGCTGGGTGTTCTGTGACTCTACAACCGTCCCATTTTAAAAAACAGAAAATTGAGGCCCAGGAGGATTCTCGTGACTAAGACACCAGCCAAGTCTCACCTAGACACCTGTAAGTTGGTAAATACTTACGGTTTGTGGTCATTTGTCACAGAGCAACAGAAAACTAAAGCCATGACTACATGAGAAGCTGAGCCCAAGTCTGTGCGACCCACAAGCCCCTGCTGTTTCTACCGACCTATATGCTGCCATCTCATTGCCTGTGGAATTCAGAAAGGACTTGAGAGCTAGACAGTGGGGCAAAAATACCCAAACTAGGAAATCGGTTTTATCAAATGAGGTAGAGAGGTGTCAAAGTGGTACCACCCCCCTGCTGGGTTCATTAACTTGAAACCCACTCCCTTATAATTTGTGATAATCTCCTATTATAATCCCACTTTGAAGAGAGAAATACTGAGGTTCGCAGAGCTGGTGCAAACTGACCAAGATTCTACATCTTATGGCCATATGTCCTCCCCTCATTCTGTGCCTTTCCCATCTCTCCCTCCCCTACTCCTCCCCTAGCATCTTCTGGATTCCAGGATGAATGACAAGATAGGTAAGGAAAGCGGTAAGTATCTTTTTTCACTTACCTGGCCTGATACGGTCCTTTCTTCCGAGCAAATGGCCATTAGTCCAGGTGGAACACGATACTCTATGCAGGATGCTTTTTTTACTCTTTCCCACAGGTAACTACAGACCCCCATCTTGGGCCCTACACAGAGGCCTGGGGCTTATGCCTGGAGACCCAGACCCGCCAGCCCATGCCCCACCTCGCGTTGGCATGTAGCAGCAAAGCAGTTGCATGCAAGACATATAGCAAAGAAACGTGACGGGACACAGACAAAGTAGAGGCAAGCTGGATTTTGTTCTGTTGTGTACTGCCTTTTTATTGTGCAAGGGAACCAAGAGAGGGAGGAATGGAGCATGAAATGGAGCGGGTACATTACATGAGAACCCAATTGTTTTAATAGACGGCAAAGCAGATGGTGCAGAGATGTGATGCATTTTTCTATCCACAGCAAGAGGCTGAGAACTTGAAGGAGATCCCATGGCCTGAACTCCCTTCCTGGGGGCGGGCAGGTGGGCTTAAGTGCCACACTCAGGGTCACCACCAGGAGCGCAGTATCCCATTTACAACCTGTTCTCCCTTTCCCACCTCCCCAAGAGCAAACAAGGAAGGCCGGCTCCTTGGGGGGAAATCCACTTGGGCTTGGATGACCTTGTCATTTCTCCTACAAGTCAGCCCAAATCCACTTGGGCTTGGATGACCTTGTCATTTCTCCTACAAGTCAGCCCATTTGACACTGTCCAGCCCGAGACCTTCCCCTTTGGAAATGACCCTTACCTCAGCCATGAAATTCGAGATCACAGGACTGACCAGTCACTCCACTGGTCACTCCAAGAAGTGGCACGACATCAGCTCCTTACCTTCCCCCAACCTTGAATGTCTCCTCTTCTTCCCTGGAGAGCTGGGACTCGAACCCAGGGCCCCACACATGCTAGACAAGTGCTCTCCTCAGCTACATCCTCATCCCTTTTTCATTTTTGAGACAGGTTCTTACTAAGTTGCTTAGACTTGCCTTGAACCCGAAATCTTTCTGTTTCATCCTCCTGAGTAGCTAGGAATACAGATGTGCACCATCACACCCGGCAATTATTCCCTTTCTTACTTCCCAATCTCCCTGGAGTCATTCCTTCATTTGGTAAACATGGCCATTTCAGCCTGCCTTTTAAAATGCTCCCTGCCGATCCTCTGTCTTCTAAGTTACCACTATTTCACTCATCTTCATCCCAAACTTCTGGAAACAGTCACCTATACTCACTATCCACCCTCTTTACTTCTGGCACATCCTTTATCCCCGTAACATCTGACTTCTTCCCTTACTTGTCCACTGATATCACCCCCTCAGATGTCCCCAACACTTTCCTAGCTCCTAGCTCCAGTGGACTCTTCCAGTCTTCAGTATACTCAACTCTTTGATTACGCAGGACAGGACAAGCCATGCTGCGGAAACTCAGACTCTCAGTAACATCTTATCAACACCCACATTTTGTTCATATAACATCCAGTGTGACGGGAGGCCTCCTGCATGTCATGTCTGTGCTACGTGGAAGGCGATATAGTCTCCAAGTCCCCAGTGGAGCCCATTGGCCAGAATTGGTCTGACGTCACCACCCAACCACAGGGGAAGGCTGGAAAGTGGAAGGGGGAGACACACGGTTCTATTGTGTCATAACTATGGACCACTCACTCACCTCATCTCCTCTGCGGTATGTTCTAACTGCTCTTCCACTCCCATCCATCCTAACTCTTTCTTCTCTTATGGCCTCCTCCAAGATTCTCTCTCAGCTTTCTTTTCTCTCCCTGAATTCTCATCCATTCTCACATCTTCAGCAATCGCTTCCGGGTGAATGAGTCCATCTAAAATGACTTCTCTTCCATGATAAGGAATTATTCAAACCAGCTTTCTTTTTCATTGGAGCGCTTATCTACCATCTACTTTCTGTCTCTTTCCACTGAAATGTAAACTTGATGAAATCAACGCTAACCGTTTTATTCAGTTCTGCATCTTTCATGCCTGAAGCAGGAATGGTTTAGAAATCTCCTTCCAGAAATATATTTTCAACTTCCTGTTGGGACCTCAAAGTCAGGAGGAGAATCTAGGTCAAGAAGGATCTGAACACTTTATTTCATGACATGATAGAATTCTCGAAAAGAAATCTTTCTTTTTTTTTTTTTCTTTTTTGGCTGGTAGTTGTCAGATGCTTAGAGCAAAAGTTAACAATGTAAGATTCAGTTATGATAACACAGTCAGAGGTATACTGTGCTCAGCCCTACTTTAAAAACTGGTTTGCTATCCATCCTTTTGAAGTTCCCTCATCTGGTATTTTAATACTGTAAGTTGCCTCAAATCCCTCTGGAAGGAGGGAGACCAAAATTATTAACCATAGCTGTCTGCCTTCTACCCAGAAATTCTATTCAATCTTTGATGGTCAGTTTCCTCAGAGACGATGCGTCACTCCCTCTTCAATATGTTCCTTCCTTTTGTTTGCACCACTATGAGAACTCTGGTGTCTTTCATCTGTGAACTGCATGGTATTTGCCAGTTTTCTGGGCCGGAGCTCCTTGAAGGTTCCTGAAGCCTCACACTGCCTGGTATGGAAGGTCTCAACAAATGTTTGTTACCTGAATGGTGCATTCGTTTTCATCTAGGCTTCCAAAAGCTTCCTGTGGTGTCCCTAACAACTACAACAAAGTCCAGCCTTCTTCTCATAGTCTACTTCTCTCTTGATGTCGCTGCCATCTTCAGAGGATCAAAGTTTCAGGGTCTTCAATTCCTTCTCCAACATCACCCTGGTTTTGATCAGGTCCTGTCTATTCTGCCTCCAGCAAGTATCCCCTTCCCTCAGAAGCCACCAACACACTCTTAAACTGGGCCTTCCTCCTAATGCAGACAGGGAAAAGCTTCTCGTTCCATCTCCTCTCCTCGAGTCCTCTCCTCCCAGTCTGATGAAGCTCATCAGACAGGCAGGGTACCAGCTAACCTGAGGGCGCAAACACCAAGACACGATCTCTCCTGTTCAGAAGTTTTACAGCCTTGTGGGGAAAAAATACACACATCAACTGATAGTTTGCAATTAGCATGCACAGAGGCATGAGCAGGCTGCAAGGAGAACTAGAGAAGTATTGTCTAAAGGCTGAGTGGAAAATGGTGTTCCACAGTTTTGGTCTCTAGACCAACGCCGTTCACAACTCACCAGCAACAGAGAAACATCCATGTTCTAGCTCACAGAATTCATTGTATACCTTCAACCTGCTCTTTCACATTTGCGTCCGTGGACCCTGTGTCCTGGGGCACTGAATGGTTAGACAAGTTGTAGCCTGCTCAGGGGTACCTGGCTGAGGGGCAAGTGGGGCTGAAATCCCGCACAATGCTGTAGAGCTGTGTCTGTCTGGAGGGAGTACGTCTTCCTAACCATACACTCTTTCAGAGTGAGCAACAGCCCTGCCCGGGCTCCATTCACATGACCTTTAGTGCCCGCTCCCCAATTTCTATTTGGTGTCACCCTGCTGTCCTTCAGGCCACATTGCAGACAACACCTCCTCTGCTTCTCTGGCTCCCCCTGGCCAAACGACTCTCTCGCACCTCTGGGCTCCTCTGCAGGCTGCTCACCACTGTTTCTACACCCTGCGTCATGCTCCGGCCATTTGCATCCATGTACCTTTGTCAGCACCCCAAGGGAGGAGGCCACCATGGCCGTTGCTGTCTCCACCACCCTCCACTAATCCCAACACAAAAGTGGTTAAAATACAGCTGTGTAACTGCCATCCAAGAGCAAAGCCATGTACCTTCCTTCATGGTGATAATGTTGAGACCCTTATTTGCTCATTCACTTAACAGAGAGTGGTCACCTACTTTGTTCATATGCCTGAGTCTCCCATAGATTGTGAGATCCTGTGTCTGACAAGGAACAGGTCTCCAGTGATTTGTGGGGACAATCTAGTGTGTGCTTGACACAGAACACATAATAGTCTGTTGGAGGATGAGACAGGAAGCACAAACGTGGTGGGAGTGGGATGCAGGATGGATGAACCAAAGATGAACGGGATAGTCATTACTCTGAAGAATTCATGATGTAGTCTGCACCCCCACCATGTTGACCACCATTTTGCTACATGTGTTGACCTCAACACATTTGAAGTAACTAGAAAGAACAGCAAATATTCTCTGGTTCCATGCTTCTCTAACTTTCCCACTAAAGTAGGCCAAACAGCAAGAGAGCTGGGTAAACATGCTCCCCCAGGAGTCTGAGGGCAGAGCTTGGACCTGTGCAGCCACGCATGGAACATCTTTGATGTCTCAAATTTTATCTTCAAAAATTCATGAACATTTTGCATTCTATTTCATAATCTATTCATAATTGTTTTAATTAAAATTTTTAAAAGTTACCTAACTTTCCTACCATCTCCAGTCTTTGAGTCAAATGGGTGCCCCAGTCCTGGTATTCCTTTGGGATTCATAAAGTCAGCTTGAAGAATAAATCTTGTCCCAATCTTTCATTTCATAAATGAGGAAGAAGCAGAGATGTCCATGACTTGCTAAATACCGCATGGCTACTTCTAAAACAAAACCAGAGTCCAGGAGGCTTTCTCTAAATCCAGGGCTCTTTCCATCCACCTGTCCACCCATCCATCCATCCGTCCATTTGTTCTTTCATTCATTTTTTCACTCGTGTAATATATATTTGTGCAGAAACAGGTAGGTGTTAGGCCTCGAGTTCCAAGTGGCAAATGAGATAAATATGGTTCCTCCCCTCGTGCCACTCAGTTTATAATTGTTCGTCACCTGAATTTTCTGGTGGGTACACCCTCCAGAGCAGGGGACTCCAACACTCTTCAAAAGAAAGAGGAGCAAAGGACACCCCTTGGTGCTCCTCCAGAGTGTCAGCTAGTGCTGGCTAGTCAAACAGGGGACTGTAAGCTCCCTCCTTTGGGGATGAAATCATCTTGCTAACATGAAACAATGACCATGAACTTCTTACACTGTCCTAGGCCTGGCCTGCTGCTCCTCTCATCTACTTGAGTACATTTTCCTCCTGACCCATCCCGTACCACCCACCGGACCTTTTAGCTCACTTGGAGCTTTTCCCCATCTCTGGGCCTTTGCTCACATAGTCGCCTCTCCCTGGACAGTCTTCCTGCCTGGTCCACACTCTTTGATCAACTCTCTGTCATCCCCACCTGCCTATTACTGCCCCGAAGAAACGTAGTCTCCACACACCCCATCCTCCCTATGATAACACCATATCCACTTCCTATATAATAGTCAACAAGGTTGTTATTATATATTTTTGTGTTGTTAATTATAACTTCCTAGAATCCATGTCTTTTGCCTTGAGACTTTGCCTTTCTTTAAAAAAAAAAAAAAGAGGCAGAATATATTTCCCCACGCCTTAAGTCTAGGCTGGTTTGGGGACTTGCTTTGGCCAATAAAATGAGGTGGGAGAGACCATGTGAAGCCTTATGTATTTCTACCAGCATCCATGAGATTCTGCCATCATCATGAGATCATGTATAGGCCGGGCTGTTGGAAGACGAGCGACAAGTGATGCAGAGCAGACTCATTCCACTCATCCCAGCCTAGACCACCTTAGACCCACGCAGACCTATGAAGGAAGCCAGCCAAGATCAACAGAGCCACAGAGGTGAACCCATACACGTGAACAATGAACGCTATGGCATGCCACTCTAGTTTTGTGCTCACTTTTTATATAGCAGCAGCTACCTGCTGGTTTAAAGTAGTTTTTGTCAGGCCTAGACTATAAGCTCCATGGAAGAGAACCAATGTCTTTTTTTGCTGTCGTTGTTCACCAGTGATTTATACACAGTAGTTGCTCAGCAAACATCTAAACAATTGAGTGTTCGTGCTGTGAAGGCTGGTCTCTTGCTTACCTCTTGTTCTCTCTTTTGCAGGTATACTGGGGAAGCCTGACTTCAAAAATGACCTCTAGGCCTCAGAAGATCAGATCTGAACTGTTCTCTCCCTCCATGCCTGACCACAGAGCTGCCCTAACCTATAGCTAGATAGGAGGGAAACACCAACATCTAGAAAATATCTCAAAAGGATATTTGATCCCATCTCCTGAAAATGTCACAGATGTCCACTATCCTTCTTCCCATGAAGAAAGACATAGATGCTTTTGTTCTTTAGCCAAAAACATGCTCCTCTGCAGCTCATTTCCCCTTCACTGACCGGGCGTGACTGCTCCATTCCTACAAGCTGCTGATGGCACGCAGTATGTGCACAGGGACAGGGACACAGGCGGAAGACAGCCCACGAGCTCTCCCCTGCCGGCCAGGAACGCCAGGAGGAGAACGGGTGCTAGCGGGGCCTTCCCGGGCAGACGGAATGGGGGTGTCCAGGGAAAGGCTTTCACAGAGCAGCCCTGCAGCCACCACTCGGGGATCCCACCTTGCTGTAGAAGCTCAGTCTAAGTTGAAGAGACAGTAGGAAGAGCTTCGCAAAGCTATTTTAGACAAATGTCCCTGATAGAAGGATACTGTGGGGGTGGGGAGAAGGTGTCTCTGTAATTTTCCAAAGCGAATGGTGGTACATGATGGTTCTCACTACAGGGATTTCCTCAGGTAAGACACATAAGCACACGGCATCTGAGTCAGGTAACCACCCCCATCACCAGCCCTGGCCCTTGGTAACTTGGAGAGAGACAACAGCTCTAGTGGCCCGAGTGTTGAGAAGTCTGCCAAGAAGGAAGTTAGAAGACTCTGGGACAAACCTGTTGACCGTACTGTCCCACTAACGGGAATGGACTCTGCTAGACTCTGGCTGACCTCGTTGAGTTTGCTTCTCCCGAGTGCATCCCCCACCCCAGGAACCACAGATCTACTTAGGAGGAAGCTCTCTTTTGAGTTGGCTCCTACGGTCCAGCTTGCTCATGACCTGGGTGATATCCACTGTGTTGGCTGCTTCTCGAGCTTTGGCTTCCTCTTCCAGCTGCCTCAGAATGACAGGGCTCGGGCTGGAGCGCAGATGACGTCGCATAAACGGGAGGGTTGCGCTGCAAGGAAGGACAGATTGGTGGCTGGCAGAAAACAACATCGCTTGCCCAGTGACACTGTCACACCTGCTGGGAGTTGGAGCTGGAAGGCCAGCATCTGGATTTGTCCCCTAATTTCAGCAGTGAACCTCAACTAGGGTCCTGAGAGCTACATGTCCAACCTTAACTCTTCTCTCGCACCTTGGAGGATGAGCCCAGAGTGAATACGGACTGCCATCAGACTGTAAGTTAGGTACAAGGAAAAGGACTCTACAGATGGTGAGGATGACAGGCATGCCTTCTACAAAGTTTAGAAATTGGTTTTTCATCTTAACATCCTGAAAGATCTCCACGAGAGGAGGAGGCAAGGCAGCCTCGGGTAATGGAAGCCCAACTGTTCCAGCCCCAGGGCAGCGTCAAACTATTAGTTTTCTAAAGCCGAGGCCTGGGAAGGCCTCAAAAGTGGGACTGTCCGAGATAGCAAGGTCCCAATGGCCAAAGAAGGAGGAAAGGGCTTGAAGAGGGGTGGTGACCTGGAGCTTTGGTCATGCACACCATCTTGGAATGAGTCAGAACTTTCTTTAGAAGTCAAACAAGGATTCCTGGGACCAAGCTCTCCACCATGTCCTCAAGAGCCAAGACAAAGCTTTAGGTGTCCAAGTCAAGCAGAAGAGGCTGAGTAGCTGAGACACTTTGAGGACATACATGGCCCTGGGAACCAAGCTTTTCAACAGCAATAGATTGAAGACTTATGTCCCACCCCCAATTCCTGGACTGAGCAAGCCCGTAGGACTCTCGTTTCTACCCTAAGGAGGTGGGTGACTCTCCTGCAGGAAGCATTGCCTGAACTGGGTGTCTCACAGTCCTGCAAAAGAGAAGGCTGGAGTGTATACCTAACTTTTCCTGGAAAAATCAAGCCTTTTAAATACATCGTCTTACACCTGCAAGTCATGGAACATACACCCACTGCAGTTCCTGCGCAGGTATGGGGTGAAGCGTCATCCTATACAGAAGCACGCAGGGGTGGCTCTCACTCACAGTAGGGATGACAACAGTCCCAGCCAGGGCACCACCAGTGGTCCCTGCCACCCCAGGCTCTCAGAGCCCCGGCTGAGTCTGGGAAAGATCCCAGCTGGATTCTCATGTGCGCCCAGACACCTCCCGCCCCACCCCTGCTGCTCTCTGGCAGGACGTCTGAGGCTCTTCTAGCCCTTTCTTGTGGCTTAAGGGAGAAGTTTTCAAGTCCCCAGGGGTACTGAGCTCCCTTCCTCACTCGGCAAACCTAGAACAGCACCACAAAGACCCTCTTTCTCTCCTGTTCATAATGGCACCATTATCCTCAAGGACGAAACCAAGTTGGGGTTTTTTTCTTAAGCCCCTTTGAAAAAGGCTCTGCTCCAACTGCCCCTTTTGAATTGACTGCAGAGGCTGGACGGGAGCCCGGGACAGGCCCTCTGGACATTCACTACCATGGGGACAGGACACACGGCTGGCGGTGCATGAAAAGCCTCTGCCAGAGTCCCAGGACTTTGTTCAAGCTGCCATTTGGTTACTCTTTTGAATCCTCAGTCCCTGTATTTTGCCCCCAAAAGGGTTCAATCTGTCTGCCCAATATTAGATCATTTATTGTACCAATGGATCTAAAAGGTGTAGTGATGTACATCCAGTGAAAAGGAAGATGAACAAGTTCATGGACTTCTACAAAGTAATTCCTGAAGGTAGCAAGAACACTTGGGATGTCACTCTTCTTTTCCCCTGTGGATCTAACATTTTCTCTGGGATACAATTTGCTATTCTAAGAACTCAGAACAATGCGGATATAAGAACGTAGCTAAATGAAGTCCCATTCATCAATTTGGGGGTGGAGAAGAGTAGAAATTAAAAAAAAACAAACCAGTGAGATGTCTCCATTTATGATAAGGGTAATTACTGTTCTGATAATCAGGACTCTTTCAAACTAGCATGAGGGAAACAAAACTCATTGGAAGTAATTAGTAAGGAAATCTTACTAGGGTAATTTCAGGGCATTATGAAGGAAATGAGATGCTATGCAATACTTCCCAGTCCCCAATATTGTCATCAAGCAAATATCAACAGTGGCCAATTGGCCGGAAGAAACTCCCGCTTCTCCCTCCGTAAACTAAACAGCAGACAGCAGCAATTGCAGACAGCTCCACTTGCCTTCTCTTGGTGGTTTCCTGAGGCTCTATAGCTTTGGCCAGCATTTCCTTGTAGATCGGGGATTTTAAATAGCGAGCATAAGAATCCTGGTGAAAGCAAGAGAAAAACTGGTTATGATAGGGAACGCGCCAAATCAAACAAATATGCTTGCCACCCTCAAGCTCTCACTAGGCAGCAGAATGGCAAAGAGCAGATTCGTCTCCTCACCTGAAAGATGTTCAGGGAGGCGCTGAGAGCGGTTGCTCCCCGGTGTGGGTTGCAGGCCAGGATCAGCATTGCCTGAGAACTTCTTACAAATGCACAGTCTTTTATTAGTATCCCAGAAGGCAACACTCCAGGCCCATCTCGTCTGGAACCCCAAGAATGGCGCAATCTTGGGCTTCAAGGCCGCAGTCTCCACCCCACACACCAAAAGCCTCCTCAGAGTCATTCACTATGTCATGAAGCCCGTAGGAGACAAGAAGACCTTAGCTTCTCCCACCAGGAACCGTCCTCCAAAAAAAACAGAGTCCTGCATGTGAGACAGGACAAAGCCCTCCGCAACAACGCAGGGACCAAGTGTAGCAGTAATAGTTAGGAGAGCTAGGACAGAGTCTGGGAATGGGGATCCTGGAGCCACTGAGTCACAGCGAGCTTGTCGCCAAGTAAAAGGCCTTTAAGGACCTTTCATGTCATCACTCTTTCATTGTTACTGTGACTCTTCCATTGTGGCTAGTAGCTGGCCTCCCTAAGCGTCTCTTAAAAGACTATGAAAACTACATTTTTAAGGATCAAAACATTGCAAAATGCATTAAGAAGGACAATCATGAAAGAGACTGCACTGTGGATCTGCTAGTAAGGTAAACACAGAAACGCTACTGACGGGGAAAAATGGTAAGAAGTGGCTAATGTAGCTTGCTGAGCATTTTAAATACTTCTCTGTTTTAAGAGTAAATATATTTCCTTAGGATGTAATAAAAGACTCACTAGAAAAAAAATCAGGGAAAATCACAAACATTTGCCAGTCAGACCCACTCATATCACACAACAAAGATGGCAGAATACTTTGCCATAAAAGTCACTTCGCCGTAAAAAAAAGTCACACTTCACCATAAAAAAATCACACTTTGCTGTAAAAAAACAGTCATACTTTTCCATAAAAAAAGTCACACTTCACTGTAAAATAATCATCACACTGAGAAATCAGAGTGGCCGAAGGGAGCTTGGGCGGGGATAGCCCTGAGTAGGAACCAGACTAGACAACTTCCCTACTTGGAGCCTCCAATCCTAATTTCCTAAGCAAGTGGCTGATTTTCTTTCATATTCCCTTTATTTTATTTTTAACACTTCCCTGACAATTCCCACTTGGCATTCACATTTTAATAATCCGGAAGGGAATCTGAACACTCACGGGGTGGCGTTACAGTCATTCCTAATCCCCCATATGTCCCATTTGCCCAGAGCCATGAGAACTGCCACCATGCCGTTGCACAGGCCCCGAATGTGGTCTCAGGGCTCCATTAGCGCAGTGACTGGATACCCATCGCCACTTCGGCTGACTCTTCAGGCTTGAGTTGGCCTCTGGAGCAGCAAGCTTAGCCTCCCTCACCGGTTCTCTCTGAGAATAAAGTCCCACGTTTTGCACAGTGACTGCAACTAATAAGCCTTCAACAAACGACAGCTATTATTAATTCTACTCTCACTGGCATAACTGATGCTCTCTGCAGAGGGAGAGGCCCACAAGATGCAGACAGCTTCTGCACGCGTCCAGGCTCTCTGGCCCTAGGAGGACCCAGCCCAGGAGACAAGTGGAAACAACAGTAGCCGATTTTGCATCCCACCACCAGCCAAGTGGTATCCACATGTCACTCCGCCCTTTTGACCTTATCTGAAGAACTTCCCAGGCAGCCAGGGAGGGAAAGGCTGGCAGCCCCTGCGCACAGTCCACACGGACCCCACCTACCTTCTTCATGAGCATGTAGATGTGGGTCTGCGCCGCGTCCAGCACATAGCGGTGGGGGTGCCTCAGCCCTTTCACCGTGATGTCCATGGTTTTGCCGTCTATGTTTATCCACCGCCTCGCCCCTGGGGCCAGGAACAGTCTGAGGGAGGGAAGAAGTGTTCACGAAAGTAGGACGCTGGAAGTGTCGCAGCTGCGTAGGAAGGAAGGAGTGACATAGCAGGTTTCCTGGGATGAGGCTGATCTATTTTTTAGGAGACACTAAGGAGTCTGAAGAGGTTGTTAAGCAGCTTTTTGTAGACGCAAGAGAACAGCCACGCCGGGACAGGGAATGAGAGTGCCCCACTGTTCCCAGCCTCCGGGAGAGAGACCAAATTGTCCGTATGTTCCTAGCCAGAAGGGTAAAGAATCCACTTCCAATTTAACCTCTTCTGCCTACTTTTTCACCCAGATTTGGGGGACAGCTGGTCGGCAGACTAAGACACCACTGCACAGGTGTTTTAGGAGTCTCTGCTCTCCCTTGACCCCATCTAAATGGACCCGGTGGTGAATCTTCAATGCAAGTTGGGGGGCAGAGGTGTGACCCCTGGGCAACCAGGCCAATGGCACCAAGCATGGCTGTGCTTTCTGAGTGCTGTGACTACCTGGGGTTGTGGGTGCCTTAGTTGTTTCAGGTTAAAGACACTCACATGGATATTCTCCTGCCCTCCTAAGATATACAGGAGAATTCAGAATTTCAACTAAGACTTCCCCAAGGGGACACCTGGGGAGGAAGGTGGCTAAAGTGACTGCAAAACCAACGAGCAGGGGCTGGGGATTTAGCTCAGCGGTTAGGGTGCTTGCCTCGCAAATGCAAGGCCCTGAGTTCGATCACTGGCACCAAAACAAAAAACAAAACAAAACCAAAAAAAAAAAAAACCCCAGCAAGGCCCCTGCCAGAGGGAGTTTGACTTTAGGAGCTGTCCATGTATTGTGAGCAAAGCAGTCTTGTGCCCATTGTTCCCGGGAGGGAGAGGGGGGGACGGGGGGGGGCAAGACTGTCATTCGACCTTCACAGACCAGAGTCCTCCCGCCCTACCCAAGTCGCCCCCCACCCCCAGTTCTCCCAGTGTTCAGGTCCCTCCAGGGCCAGGAGGTGAGCAAAACACAAGAGCGCAGGAGCCTCTAAGATGAGAGGTGAGGCCTTAGCTGTTCCTGTCCGCGATGCCCGTGCCTCTCTGAGAACAGGCATGGTCCATCCTGAGTCCACATGCAGGAAGGACGCCAGCGGGACAAAGGCTGAGTCCTCGGCAGGGAGTGGACCACAAGTTCCAACCACATGGCCTGGGCCTTGGGAACCGCAGGGCAGCTGGGAGGGCAAACTAAAACCACTGAGTTCTCCAAGCCTGAGACTGGTGTCCACTGCGGCCAGTGCACACAGAAGGACCCATGGGGGGGGATCTGGCACAGCAGGCACCCCCCAGGCTCGGGGGAGGAGTGTTGGTGGGGAGTGTGGCTCTCAGCAACCTCGGTGGCCTCATCCCACCTTCCCTCCCCCTCCCCTGCCCACTAGCAGCGGGTCTGAGCCTTCCATACTGGGCCTTTGGTTCTGGGGTCATTTGAAGTAGGGGCCTGAGGAGGGTTAGCCTTGCTGCTACATGAGCCATTGAGAACCATGAATGAGAAATAAGAGATGTGCTGGGCTCACTGTCTCTTCCCCTCATTGTCCTCTTATCTCTGACATGGTACGTGGACTAGGCTCTCCCCACGTTGTCTCACCTCTTTCTGTCTCTGTCTCACTTTGTGTATTACACACACACACACACACACACACACACACACATACACACACACTCACCACCTAATGAACCTTGCACTGTAATTCAGGACAACTTGGGGTTTTGTAACCCCAAGACATTCCCACCAGAGCAGGGGACCCCCGAATCCATCTCACCTTACCAGGCTGCATCCGGAGAGAACCTCGAGGCTTCCAAGTGGCAGGAGTATTTAGGGTGTGGCAGGTACAGGGGCTGACGTAGCCCAGGACCAGGTTGGCCGCCCGTGGGGGACCACCCTCTCTGGGCAGCCCTGCCCCGCACTGGGGAAGGGACTCTCGGCAAGCCGGCTGAGCCTTACTTGTAAATCTCCTCTGCTTTCTCCTTGACCTTGGACTGATCGCCATACTTCAGGTCTTCACAGGCTTCCCAGAATCCCAGATTCTCCCCTGCATGGGGAGGAGGGGTCCGCACGGACAAAAGCCAGACAGGACCGAGTGGAGAGAAGAGAAGAAAGGGGGAATAAAACAAACGGGTTGGCCGAGAGGATTCAGTTCTGCAACGTGGTACGCACCTCCCCTGCCAAACGAGCCAGCACCTCTGAAATAAACTAGACTGGCAAGCACCACATTTGGGGCAATACATTCACATAGTGGGTGCCGGTCTTTCCTCCAACAGCATACGGCTCAGAGCTCGTAATAACCCCCCAAGAGGCTGCTACATTATTTTTACCCTACAATTTATCTGCAGCAAATATTGCCTGAACAAGCTCATGTATGACAAGGCTCGTAAGCATGTATGACAGCGCTTCGGGCTTTTTCCCTGAATGACTGAGTTTCCAGGGAAACTCAGGTGGTCTCCAGTTTCCATCTGTGTGTGCAGACCACCTTCTCTAGCCCCTCCCCAGCCCAGAGGCCCTTCCAGGATCCTTCCATCCCTCAGGCGTGACAGTGAGGGACGGACCTCAGGGAAGGCCTGGCCACAAGGCAGATTTAACTGAGTGTTGCAAAAGCCAGAGGGACTCCGCTCCTGTCCGCAAAGAAGGAAAGTCAGACCCCTCAGTTCAGCTTATAATAAATGTCCAGAAAGGGCAAATCTGTAGAGACCGGAAGTACATCTGTGGTTGCCTAGGGCTGGAGTCAGGGGAAAAGAGCAGCGGGAAGGAAGTAAGGAAACAGAAAATGACTCTAATGGTCAAAGAAGTTCTTTGAGGGGTGGCAAAATTGTTCTGGAATTAGATAGTGTCAATGGATGCAGACTTAGTGACTACTATGTTTAAAAACACTCAACTATGCACTTTAAATGGTGAATTTCGTATTATGTGGATCATATCTCAATTTAAGATTTTTAATTAAATGAGTAAAGTGGGGCTTCATCTGCCCTTTTCATATATTAATCTTCATAAAGATATTGTCCATAATATGGTTTTAATAATATAGGGAAATTTCTTCTGGATTCTCATTTCTTTCTTAAAGCACAGTAGGGTGAAACAGACTCAGCGTGTAATTTGTCATTTAGCCACTAGATGGCACCATTCTCACGGCTTCACTAGTCTGCTTTCTGTCCATCTGTTCTGGGGCTTATTATATTATGGCAATTAGGCTTGATTAGAGAAAAGATTTTCAACAATCCACATTATGATGTAATAATCTGCATCAGTCATCCCTATCAAAAGCATGTCCAGTAGGATTTGTTTCAGGAGCAATTCCACAGAAAATTAGGTCTTTCGTACTAAGCAGCTAAGTCTCAGAGTTCAAGTATGAAGCCCCCAGAGCCAGGAAGTCTATAATAGCAAATAAACCCCATAAAAGGAAACATAAAAGGAAACAAAGGTGCTGAAGCCAATTGAATGTGCAGCCTAGTGAAATTGGTTCTAATCTGGCCTCTTGGTTTTCTCAGATGTTTTTCAGGGCAGTATATTTTATTTAAGAGGTTGCAAGCATCCATCATGATGAAAAACCCAGAGATGGGACATAAAACATGCCCCTACCCACTCCATTAAAATCCACACACTCCGAGGCCCCGAGGAAATCAGGCCGGGAGCTAAGGCAGCGGGTCTCAGTCATGGTTACACCTCAGAATCACCTGGGGATCTTTCAAAACTTCAGCGCTTCCAACCCAAACCACCCCAAAAAGAATCTCTGGGGAGGGATGCATGCAAACGTGTGAATTAAAACACCCCCCAGGTGGACTGAATGCGCAGAACCTGGAGCTAAAGAAGGTCGGGCTGGAAGTCAAAAAGGGAAAGCTTGCTTGTTCCACACACAACTCATCTTTCAATTTCCCTGGAGAGCTCTACCTAGAGGCTGGGGTGGAGGGGCAGGACCTCCCTGGGTGATGAAGAGGTGGGCAGCAGAGAGGGGGTGGAGCCCTCAGGAATGTAAATGACGCTGATGTGGGTTTTGTTAGCAGACTGATTTTTCTCAGGCTGCAGGGCCTCTTTCAGCCAGTGTTGTCCCAGGCATGAGTCTTAATGCTGTAAGGAGGAAGCCTCGTCTAAGAGCTTTTAGCAAAGCTACAGAAACACGCACTGAGCAAACCCTGGGCTAGACATCAAAGAAGTGTAACTCAAAGGAAATCCTTTTAAATTAAAAGAATGTAAAATGCCCACCACTGAATTCTTTCTTGAGAAAGTACTGGAAGCTCTGTCGACCCTTGGGGTCCCGGATCAGTTCGCTGAAGTTGAAGGCCCACCGTTCCACTCGCATCTTGGTTGGGATTTCCACCCTGCAAGGACGATGATTCGTAAACACAACTTCCCAAGCAAGGCAGGACCAAGCAATGGCCGGGGTGGGGGTGAGGGACTGGAGTTCCCACCAAGCTCCACTAGTCCCACAGTCTGGGCTCCACCCGGGCCACCTCCTGTTCCTCCTCCTCCTCTAATCCCTGCATAAACACACAATCCAAGCAGCACCTGCTGGGAAGATGTGGCTTCAGACAAGTCCCCTGGTGCCTACGTCTAGGAAACGAGCTCCTGGTGGTGAGGGGGGATCCACGGTAGGAGCTACATACTCGGGCCCTACTCTTTTAGCCTTCAGGGAAAAAGGACTCAGTGGCCCCCTTCAAGGCCTGGAGACCATCCTGTGAAGGGTCAGGCTGCCATCACCGGCCAGGACACAATTCTAGATCAGCATTGGTGATGGATGCTGTGGTCTCAGCCACCAGCCAGGCAGCAGCCTGCCACCCGCTGTAGCTGCTCTTTCCCCATGAATGTTTACAGCAGCATTATTCTTAGGAGCTAAAAGGCAGAAACAGGTGGACGAACGAACAACATGTGGTCTATCCACACGACAGCCACAACTCAGACACAAATAGAAATGAAGTACCAATACATGCTACACATGGATAAACCTTGAAAGCATTATGCAAAGTGGAAAAAGTTAGTAACAAAAGACCACATATTGTATGGTTCCTTGTATGAAAGATCTAGAATAGACAAATCCACAGAGACAGAAAGTAGATTGACTAGTAGTCGCCCAGCCCTGGAGTATGGGGAGTTGTGAGGTGATAGCTAAAGACTTTGAGAACTCTTTGGGGGTGATGAAAATATTTTTCAGCTAAATGTAATCATTGCACTACCCAATGACTATAATAAAAACCACTGAACTGTACAGTTTAAAGGGGTAAATTGTACAGTACGTGAATTCCAATGCTAAAAGCAATTTTTAATAAGCCCCAATATATCAAATACATACAGTTTGGCATTTAAGTCCCAGAACTGCGTGTCATCTGTTATCCAAGGGTTGCTAGGGAGGCAGCCTGACATGATGGCATCATTGGATGAGAACTGCTCACTATACTTGACGATCCTGAAAAGTAAATGGAAAATGATTTCCTAGAAGCTCAGTACCAAGAAATCAGATGCGTGCTCAGGCTGATTGTCCCGTATGTCCTCTCTTCCTGTATCGGTTTAGTCACATACTGTACTTATTACTGTCTTCTTAGGAAAATGTTCTAATAGTCCCTGGGATTGGCAAGTATTTGGCACGATCTATCTTTATTCTACTTGAGAAACAAAGTGCTCTCTCCCAATCCAGTCCTTTTGTCATTTATTTCTCTGTCCCTAGTTCATCAAAATATGTTCACATCTTATTAGGAGATTTTAAACTTCAAAGCTGACGCAATCTGCCTGCATCTTGGCGCTCTTGTTGTGGAAGCATGAGGTTGCCACAGAATTACTGAGACTTTGCCACCATGCTGGAGCCACCCTTTATTGGGATAATCCCCTGATACTTAAACCAATTATTGAAAACTTAATTGTGGTGTGAATGCTGCACCCATTGTAGTGAAAACCTGTACCCATGGGTGCCGAATGGGGTCCACAGTGCACGCCAAAGGCACCTGCCACAGAGTCTGTCCATGGCCGAGGATTTGGAAGGAACAGGAGCCGTGGCCCAGAGGGAAACCAGGGACCCTGGTTTGCAGAGCTCATGGCTCCTGGCTTCCCTTCTCCCATGCTGCTCTTTCTTCTTCAATAAGACTATAAGTGGAGCAGTTAGAGGGAGGAAAAAACTGGTCCACAGGTCCAAACACTAATGATGTAAAATTATGGTAGTGAGGCCTTGAGACGGTTTTTCCAAGACGGGAAAGTGGGTCTAGGAAGTACCCAGTAGGCTTCATGTCACCTTCAATTTTCTTTCCATTTGGCTTCATGAAACTTGTTTCAGAGTAGTGTTTAGAGTGTACCATAGAGCAATAATCATCATCACCATATTCAATTATCACATAATCCACCATCATCCACCAGGCAAAGTCACTGAAAAATCTGGGCGGGGCCACAGGACACTCTCTCAGGGAAGGTGGCATATTTGCAAACTGTGATTTTGATGAAATGCGAAAGATCTTTGAAGATTTTTACAAGAGACTAACTCTTAGCCATACGCGAAGGAAAACACTGTACAAAACAGCCTCTTTGATCCCTACAGGACCCAGCGCTGTCGTTTGAGTCTTACACAGTCAGAATAAACGATTACAGAATAAGCCAACTTTATGTGTGCAGGAAAATTCAGGATGAGCAAGGTGTTTCTAAAACGAACTTCACATTTGAAAAGGATAACTGCTTCTCTTCAGGAGGCTCTTAAACCCTTTTCCATCTCCCAGATAATGCACCGCTGCAGGACTGGATTGGGTAGCCTGAAAGTTCAATAGATAGATTTCCAATAAAGCCAAATTTTTTTAAATCAAAGATTAGTGATGGAAGCCAGGTTTCAGGGTGCTCGCCTGTAGTAATCCCAGCAGTATGGGAGTCTGAGGTGGGGGACTGCGAGTTCAAACCCATCCTAGGCACCTGAGCGACTTAGCGAAGCCCTGTCTCAAAATAAAAAATAAAAAAAGGGCTGAGGATATAACTCAGTTTGAAGGCTCTGGGTTCAAACCCCAATAGAAAAAACAAAAACAAATAAGATTAGCGATGGACATTTAGCAGCACAACCCACATATCCTTAATAAATTTGAGTGGATGGTGACAGCAAAACACGCTGTCCCAGAGTCCTGCAGCGTCTAGTCCGTGGACTTACAACTCATCCACTTTTCCCTTCCACATATCAGTGAATTCCAAGGAACAGGAATTTTGTAGACTCTCACCCACTCTTGATCTTGCCCAACCCAAGATGAAGCCTAGAGACTTACTCTGAGTGAAAAACTAGAAAATAAACCCCAAGAAATTGGGTTTCTACTTCAGTTCTTTAAAATCTTAGGTCAGTCAGTCCATGACTTGTCCAGTTTGCCTGAAAGCAGAAGTTCTCCTCTTGCCTACCTACTGCTCAAACCTCAGCAAGACTAACAAATCAGGGCATACCCTCCAAGAGACACTGAAGACTTCACGGTGGACCTCATTAAGGCCTGTTGGTAATACATGATCTGAAAGAGAGACACAGCAGTTAAAAGATGTCCAACTCCCCACACTTACTTGTCACTAACATTGATACTATATATGGCTCCCAAACTAGAAGCCGTTTATCCATAACAACAACCCACCCCACTCACTCCAGTACCATCAGGGCTTAGGCCCACAGTAGATATGTAATCCCATACTCCAAACTACTGGCCTCCTTAACGTATTTTGTTTTGGTCTGCTAAAAGGCACCCACTAGGGGGAAAAAAAGTCCTAAAAGCACTAAGCTGAGACACGGGGCCAGATGCTTGACTTTTCCCTCAATACTTCTGGCTGACTGAAGTAGTATGGTCCCCACCAAAGGGGACATTCTCAATCTTTCTGGTTCTGCAGCTTTGAAAGAAGCAAGCCATCCCTTCCTTACCCCACTCCTCAGAAAACCATTGACACATCCCCGCTTAGTGGCCAGGGCTTCCCAGGGCTCTGTCTTGGGCCCTGTGTAGAAGATTTGCTAAAATAGGTAGTTTGTCTCCTTGGATAGATTCTGGATGGCCCTGTAGTTGCAAGAACAGAACCCAGGTTGGGGACAAGGACACTGCAGTATTTATTTCCACAGCTCTCTCTGTCCATCCCTCAAATATGTGACTTCAAGGGGTGTTTCACATCCTGAGTCTCTGTATCAGCCTCATTCAGATCTTACAAAGATCCTTTGTCATTCTGTGCTGTCCATGAATTTGGAAACCAATGTGTGAACGTTACACACGGTTTTCATTTCATTACCAAAGACAGAGCATAAAGTCAAAATACATATTATTTGTTAGAGGATTTTAAATCAAACTTCATTGGAACTGGGACACTAATTACCTCTTTTCTGACAGCCGTGATTGTTTGTTTCTGTAAAACAAAAAAGCAAAACCAATAAACCAATATCATTAAAGTATCACAGCTCAAATACCCATTCAAAAAATAAATATCCTTCTTCATGAGGAAACTGCCCCTCTTTTCCTACACAAAAGGTAGGATTTCCCCATCACTACAAACTCCACCCTATTCTGAAGACCAAGTGCAGTTTACCACTATAATTTTCCGCTGCTCTCTTGAAAACCAAGATGAATTAAAGACTGAGTTTGGGGTGGTCCCAACTCAGTGGTGTCTCCACAACTGTCCGTGGACTGGGAGATAAAGAAGGAAATCTTCACTTCTCACTGATACAGAATGAGTGATAAAGATGGACAAACTAGTGTGGACCTTGAACGTTTCTTTTCTCACAGCGAAGAGTTCTAAATGAATGGTGACATTCACTCCCAGATATTTATAACAATTTGACCAGTATCGCAAATTGAAACAACAATAACAACAACAAAAAGCCACACTGTCAAAACTAAAGCAAATACTTGAAAGCCCAGGGTCTACTGCCAGCTGGGTCCCAGAGTGGAGCAGCAACGTGGGACAGTCACACCAACCCCACCCCCTTGCTGAAGCTGCCTAAGCAAGTTCCTGCTGGGGATGGGCCTCTCTCTGGACTTCTTAAATTGAGGCGCAGAAAGGATGGCTCCAAGAGGGGCTCCATATTTTGGCTCTTAGAAGCTCCCAGAGATGATTCAGCTCTGTCTCCAGCTGATATACTTCGATCTACAACCTGAGGGGGCAGGCCTCCTTGGCACTACTTCTCGGCCCCCATGCTGGAGGTCGTGCACAGTGCTAATTCCAGTCTCCGTTTTCCTAGATGTGGTTATGTCCAAGAGCTGCTTGGTGCTGACTCTTACAAGTGGTAGCTGCTGATATCCATGCTGCTGAACCCAACCAAATCCTTCACTTAGAATAGTCAGAAGTCCAAGAAACACGCTGCTTCCCCTCAGCCATTTGACAAAGTAAGCACTGGTTCATGAGCCGCTGACAAAGAACAAAGGCAGGCCCAACGTGATGTGTCATGTATTCACCTCTCCTTTATGCCCTGTGCTGGGTTTCACTTTGCTTTGCAGGACTGCTTTTATCTACTTGCTTTTCACTGGAACTCTTTTTCCCAGGTGGGGGTGTAGGGAGACTTGTCTCACAAAGGTAAAGTTCAGGTAGGTCTCTGTTTTGGACTCTCACATATCCTGATCTACTCCTTCATAGCACTCATCACAATTTTCATTATATATCTGTTTATGTGACTCTTTTTTTTTTAATGTATCCATCACCATTGAGGCACCACTAAGAGCAGGAAGACCACGTTTATCTTCCCTAACACAATGTCTGATGTAGGATAAATACTCAGCAAATAACAAATAACTGATGACTGCAGTGCAGTGTGCTTGGAGGCCTAGAAAAAATGGGGACTCTTTCTAAGTTTAACAGAGTATTTCACCCTTAAAATTCTTTTAAACACTCCCCAGATGATCTAAACATTTTGCCGACCACACTTATTATTTGCTCCCACTCTCTTTCAACATAAGGCCCCATTTTAGAAGACTTGCACTCCAGGGAGAAAAGGCCCCTGGGGACAGAATGGACTTGCATGCGAATCTAATATAATCAGATCCTTCTGCTAGAGTATTACTAAAGTGAATTATTCAGACTTGTGTCTTATGATCTCTGACTTCTGCTCAGAGGCGAAGCTGGACTTTCGCCTAATAATAACTGCCTGGGAAATGGCACAAAGCATCTGCACCTTTCAGAGTCTATAAATCTTCCTGTCTGATGGTCACTGTCCCAGGGCCAGTTCCCAGGGCACAGAGCTGCTGGGTGGGCAAACACAGAAGGGTGGAGCGGGCTCTGGCCACACTGGTGCTCTTGGGCTCCACGGGAGGTGGACTTGCAAGCCACAGCCAAGCACACACATTTCTGCTCTGCCTCTCCTGGTCTTCCTTTGGTCTAATACATTTGCTTCTAGGGCCATTACCTCAGTCTTCACTGTTTTAAAATTTTTATGTTTTTTCATTTTTCATTTCATATTTGCTTTTATTATCCTTTTAGAACTCTGCCTCTATGCTGTGGTTTACCATGTGCGATCTGGTTCCCAGAATTACCAGCCAACTTCTGGGAACCAGACTACAGTATGCTCTGGAATACGGGTTCCAGATTTCTGATTTTTATCTCTCAGATTTTGGAATATATGCAGGTACATAATGAGATATCTTAGAAAGAGGACCCAAGTCTAAAATGAAATCTGTTTCATATGCACCTTATACACATGGACTGAAGTTAATTTTATGTATTTTTAATAATTGTGTGCATGAAACAAAGCTCCACAGCACGAACTTTTCCATAAATATCATGTCAGTCCTCAAATTTCAGATTTTTGGAGCATTTCGAATCTCAGATTTTTGCTCAACCTGTGGTAGAGTTTGGTTGAATCTGTGGCTTCTTCGCCTCTACCTTAGATTGTCTGTGTGAATTTTAGCTTTAATTTCTAGTTTTAAAAATAGCTGCCATGGGATGCGCTTCATCTAGACACACAGGTATCTCTCCCCCCAAGGGTCTATGTAGTGGGGCATGGCAGGAAAGGGCTCTGGACTTTTCTAAAAGGTGGAAAGACAATTTTGTCTGTGAGAGGAAGAATGGTTCAAGAAAGCTTATGGACTTTGGGGTCAGGCAAAGACCAAAATCTTGGTTACCACTTATTAGCTATTTGATCTCAGGCCAGCGATTTAGCATTTCAGAGCCTTTGGTTTTCATTTGTAAAAAGAAGATGGGGGAGGAGGGAAGAGGGTAAAAGATAATATACATAGGTGACTGACATATTGTGGAGACTCAAAAAACAGTGGTTATTAATTAGGATTAATATACTGCTTCTAATATATGACACATACTTGGGATGATGTTATCCCTCATTGCAAGATAATATACAAAATATAAACCCGGGCAATGGTTGGGATATACTTATACTAAAAACATTATCATTATCTGAAATTCAAATATAACTGTGTTTTTATTTGCTAAATCTTGCGAACCTACTATCAATATTATTATTACTTAGCCAGGTCATAAGAAACATGAATTTGAAATGAAGTTATTAAAAGTACACACACACACACACACACACAACTCTATGCAATTCGAGAAAATCACCTCATGATAAAATAGGTAGAAACACTTGTCATCTTAGAATTTGCATGCAACTTCCCTTCTCAGAAGCGGGCCCTCTTGGAGTGAGGCCACCTCTATCCCTCATCTGAGTGATACACTCTGCCACACTGAGAATTCTGCCTGAGGAATCTCTGAGTGCTCCGCATTCCTGAAATTCTAACAACTTATTATTTTTTCACTTGCTGACTTGCCCAAATAGGGACAGAGCTGGACTTGTTTACACAGCTCTGTGGTCAAGCCAGATGGAGGCTGGAGACAAGTGTCACAGAGCAGAAGGGTCAGGGCCATGCATGAGAGGCCCGAGGCCACTGCCAGATAGGAGTGAGGAAGCCCAGGGGAGGAACAAGCTCAGGATGAAGCAGTCAGGCAGGAATCTGCAAAGAAACGGAGACAGAGCCAAAGGCGGGGGAGGTGGGAAGAACCACCCAGAATCCCAGAATCGGCAGCATCTGCAGGGACCACAGACAGGAGCAAAGGCAGAAACCAGGAAATTCAGTAGCTGAAGTCATCAATCTGAGCAGACAGAAAAATCAAAGAGAGGCAGCTGTCCAAGGAGAGGGCGGCCCAAAGTTGCCACCATCAGAAGCAAATAACTGTCTTACCAGGTACTTCCTGGCCAGGTAGAGACAGTAGGGCCTGGTGCAAAATGAAACTATAGGGGCCTTTCTCCGGGCAAAGTGAATAGAGAAATTTAACATGGCAACAGAACATTAAATCAAGCAAGGCTCTTCTGAGTGTGGGGCCTTGGGGACTATACATGTCACCCACCTGTGGAGTGGCCCTGGGTACAGGACCTAGGCCTGGGAATGGCGGTGAGGGGTGATGTTACACTAGAAACTGCAAAGACCTAAATCAGAATCTTGACTCCAAGTCTGCCTCCCTCAACAGCTGTCTCAGCTGGGAAACAGGCAGGTGAAAAGGCAAGCTATACTGTCCTAGAAGCTGGCTACTGGACCAGACAGAGAAGATGCCTCCCTCCACGCCCACTCACAGTATGGGCATGTGTAAGGACAGAAGAGGAAATTAGCTAAGTTCAGCCCCCAAACTGGAGTCAAGGGTCTGTAGGACCCCACATAAATCATCTCCCTCACTACATGGACAGCTATAATAATAACTACTATTTGTGGAGTGTCTCCACCTATCAGATAGTGTTCTAGACACTTCACATTAATAATCCTGTTTAATCATCTGAGAAAGGAAATACTATTAGTCCCATTCTGTAGATGAGAAAACTGAGATCTGAATGGCTCATGAGTTCTGAAAGGCAGCGAGTGGCAGAGCTGAGTTCATCCAGTGTCACTACTCTGCAGCACACAGCGCTGTCCCTCATCACTAGATGACATGGTTGACCCCATCGTGAGCAGCATTTCCTGGGGTGGAGGGGACGTGAGAAGGGCCAGACTTGGGCACATCGCTGCCACAGCCAGGCCATCCCTAGTCTCTACGCAGGGTCCTGAATGCGGGTCCAAATTCCTTCTGCAATGAAGGGAAGGGAGAGCTGCACACGCTTGGCACCCCTTGCGGCTCAAGACGTCAGAATTGAGAGAGGACGTACTTCCTGCATGGCCCCTGGTGCGTGGCCCCTGGCCTGTGACTGGATTCTCCCAGGGCTGGGCATCCTTGCCAACCAGTGGCCATCAGCCTGAGGGAGCGGGTCACCCAGGTTCCTAGACACCGGCCAACCTAGGAGCCTCCTTTCTTATGCTTGATGGGTTTGCCTCTGCTTAGGGAAAACAGACATCTTTCCAGGCATTCACTCATTCTCGGAAAAGACCACTCTCTTCCGACCAGCGCAGGCTCCATGAGTTCTTCTCTGGACTGAGACAGAGCACAAAAGCTCTACACTTCCAAGACCTCATGGAGACACACTGCATTCGTGACCCTTTCCTCTCAGGGCAGGCAAGTGGGGGAAGTGGGGACACTGAGAAGGCGGACAATGGTGCCAAGAGGTGGAGCGCAGAACAGGCCCCAGCCCTGCACCGCTGGGTCTGATAACAGTGGGGTGGCTGAAGCTGCAGGGGGGCTGGGCACGAGGACCCCAGGTGTCAGTCTCGCTACTCCAGGGCAGCCGCGGTGCGCAGAAACAGAGCATTTCGAAATTCAGGTTTTTGAGAGAGACTGGTGGGAGAGAGAGAAAGAGACGACGTGTAAGCAGTGGCCATGGCGCAGCCTCCCCTCCAGTTTGCTCTCTCCTCCCAGCTCATAGCACAGCCAGCCGCTGGCAGGAGGTGGGCCGTGAAAGCCAGAGGCACATCCCCTCCCTCCTGCACCACCCAGGAACAGGAAGACGCTCCTCTGTGGGGACCCCTGGCACCTCAGAAGTCACCCCAACTAACATAACACCCAGATGGAGCAGCTCAGCCCCTCACCCCCGAATTGCTCAAGTGAAGGTTCGCCCCATTCTCCCTCCCCCCACAGCTGAGTCTCATCTGGCTGCACCCTCTCAGTCCCCACTCCCTACCCAAGGCGGGGTGAGTGAGCTTTCTGTCTCCACCTCCTCCCCTTCCTCCACAGGAAAGAGGTTTCCAGAGCAGCCAGTTATCCATTAAAAAAAAAAAAAGCAAATTTTCCACCCAGGGTTCTCTATTTTACTCAATGATTCTGTTTCCATGGCAACTGGGCCTACAAGGGCTCAGCAGCGATCTGTTATCTGACAAGGAGGACATGGGAAAGGCTGCCCTGGGAAGGCTGATGGCAACACATGTGCATCAACGGAAGGGTCACTTTGGCTGAGGGACAAGGAACCTAACAATTCCCCTGGCGACACTCTCTGGGAACGCAGTAGCTCTCCACCTGTCCCAGAGCCACCTTTTCCCTGCTCCTTTCTCATTCTCCTTCCCCTTCCGTCTTCCTCCTTCCTCTGTACACCCCTCCAGGCCCCCACTCTTAAGGCACAGCTGCACCTTGCAGAGGACACTAGAGGTGACAGCCACTTGCTGCTCCAAAACAATGCTGGACAGAAAGCAATGACAACCATCCAAGACAAATTTAAATGGATTTTAGGTGAGATTACTGAGATCAGTTCTTCCTATCCCAGGCAATTTTGACTCCCTCCCCAAAGTACAGGAGGCAATGACTAGAGACATTTTTGATGGTCAGGACAAGGAAGGAGGAAGACGGAGAGGAGCAGAGACTTCTAAAATGTAGCAGCCAGAGATGCTGCTAATCACCCCGCACTGCCAGGACCACCTGCTAAAGAACTGTCTGGCCCCAAATGTCAGCAGTGACATGGTTTCAACAGCTTGTAAACTGCATTTCTTCAAGGAGAGAAAAACATAAGAAATTGGCTATCCATTATGAAAGGTGACCTAGCTGTAGAAAGGGTCTTCTCAAAATAAAAAGTCTCTGAGAAGACTTGAAAAGTCCACACTGGGATATGACAGTGTGGTATGCTGGTACCCGTTGTGTGGATTAAGGCTTAAATCCAAGTTTGGGGGTTTTGAGCCTGGGGCCTATAGTCTTCTCAGGATCAAGGAACTAGCTAAAATTATGTGCGCATCTTTGGGTAGCACAGGCTCCTAATTCTCATCAGATTTTCAAAGAAGGAAGTGACTCAGAAAAGACTGAAAATCAACCATAAAGACGCCATCTGCTCTGACACGCACCGTGCAGTATGTTCTCTCCCTCCCTCCAGGACGCGCTCTTCACCCGGGACCTTGGCCGTGGCCTCCTCTCCCCGCTGACCCGGCTCCACAGAGCCGTGCTGCTTCTCCGGGTAGCACACTCCAGAGGGAGGAAGCCTTGGCCCAGTACACAGGCAGACACCTTCCCAGACTCCGACTGTGGCCAAGGCCCCGCCCAGAACACAGCACAGACATACCTGGTTTACCTTGACTTCATTCGGGTTGGTTACACGGTCCAGGCCGTAGTCCAGCACATTGTTCATTCCTGGCTGCATGTAATAAAAACAATATAAGGATCACTGCAGGAGTCTTCATGTGCTAATGAACTTTAGGTCATGGGAAGATGCTGACTGTGAGACTGAGCTAAGAAGGACTTGTGGCCTAGCCCACGACGAGATACAAAGGTGTGTAAACCCTCCAGGTGAGCCGAGGAGCTCTGTGGCAGCTGTTCTGCCACCACATCTCCCCGGAACCTGACTGTAGGGTGGCAGGCTAGATGGTCATGTGTGTGGGTTGGGTAGAAAAATGGGTGGACAGAAAGATGGGTTGACAGGTGAACACATGGGTGGTTGGATGGATGGCACCTGTGTCACCATAGTGGGATGGACAGATGGACGGATGGATGGATGGATGGACGGATAGATGGATGGATGGATGGAAGGATGGATGGAAGGACAGACGGATGGAAGGACGGACAGATGGATGGATGGATGAATGGATGGATGGATGGATGGATGGATGGGTGAATGGATGGATGGACAGATGGATGGATGGACGGATGGATGGATGGATGGATGGATGGATGGATGGACGGACGGATGGATGGACGGACGGATGGATGGATGGATGGATGGATGGACAGATGAATGGGTGGATGGACAGATGGACGGATGGATGGATGGATGGACGGATAGATGGATGGATGGATGGACGGACGGATGGAAGGACGGACAGATGGATGGATGGATGGATGGATGGATGGATGGATGGATGGATGGATGGATGGATGGATGGATGGATGGATGGATGGACGGATGGATGGATGGATGGATGGATGGATGGATGGATGGATGGACAGATGAATGGGTGGATGGACAGATGGACGGATGGATGGATGGATGGATGGATGGGTGGGTGAATGATCAAGCTCAATTAGAGTTTACATGGATTAACATATGGAACTCCTGACTCCTCCCACAGTGCTCTTTCCCCCAAGCTCTGAAGTTTCTGTCTTGGGCTCGTTCTAAAGGGGTAATAACAGCAGTGTTTCGGTGAGGCTAGGCTTCAGCCAGGCACCTCTGGCTCCAAGTCATCATTCTGCTGCTTCTCAGCAGTGCCAAAGATCTTGAAAACCACATCTTTCTGCATCCAGTGACCTGGCTGGGAAATAGAGACGATGCCTCCTACCTGGCAGATTTAAAAAGACAGGTGACACTGTCAAGGGAGGGTAGCTGTCGTCCAGCAAGGGGCTGTATTCATTTTAAGATCGCGCGGTGTATGTGAAGGTGTGACCTACAGCCGGGTCTGCGATCTGCATCAGTTCCCGCTTCTCTATCGGGTAACCCAACTCTCCGGCCAGTCTCGCTTGGTCTCTCCCAACTTCTTGAGGCCGGCAATTGAGGTCTTTCACTTCCTTCTTCGGGGCAAGGAACCCACCAAGTACTTAGCACCTCTTACTAAGCGGACTGACTAGACTGAGAGATAAAGCTGAAAAGTACTCGGCTTTCTCTCCACCAGATTCGGCCTCATCGACGGGGCCGGAAACCTTTTTAGCTCAGAGTTAGAACCGCCGAAATAAAACCTGGGGTTCCAGTAAATTACAGATATACAGTAAATGATTCACATCTCAATATTTTTATACTTATGGTGTGTTTATACTAAAAATACAAAAGGCATGTTAATACAAAATATATTTTATATAAAAATTATCTGGTTTTTATCTGAAATTCAAATATGACACCCTGAATTTAATTTGCTAGATCCGGTAGCACAGTTCAACAGGCTACTGTGGAGGCAAATATTGGACCTACAGCCTTAATCGAGGAAGAGAAAAAAGAGGGAAATAGAAAGCTAGTAGGGAGGAGAGCAGAGAAAGGGAGCCCCAACCTCAGCCTTGCTGTTCCCTGTAGACCTCCATCAGCGAATGTTCACGTGGCCCTCCTTATGTGCTGGACGCTGGGCTTAGCCTGGGGGGGTCTGGGGAACGTCACCAGAATTTGTCACTCGTCTCTTCCTCGGACTGCCAGGCCCGCGGCCACCTCCACCTCTGGACTTTAATATTCCATTCAGTTAGCCTCTCCCCCATCGGAGCTTCTCTTGCCAGCTCTCAGGGACAGCCAGGCACTGTCCTCCAGCTGCTGTGCCGCCCCAGCTCCTGCCTCCCTTGGGCCTTTCTGTGGGCAGCAGCCCTCGAAGTCTCAGTTGCTCCTAACAGAGCTGTGGTCCCACCTGGTGCCTTGCCTTTAACCGTCTCCCCCAAGGGGCCCTTTCTGCCTCTGCTGCTTTGGGAGAATCCCAGGTCATTCATTCATCCATTCATTCATTTCTCCTTCAGGTAGCTCAGTTCTTGGTCTACTGTGATGGTCTCCAGAGCCACTGCTGACAGTTTCTAGCACACAAGAGGGCGCTCTGTTGAAGAGCTGACTGTCAGTGCACTGAAAATAAGGGCGACGGATTTGCCCCTGCAAAAATGCTGCTAGCAGATAGGAGGCAGGCAGATGCTTCTGCCCTGGAGCCACAGGCAGGAAGTCCTCCAGCATCCTGGGGAGCCTGGGAGCTTCCCCACATCAATCAGAGGAACTGCAACACCAGGGTATGACGCCTTAACTACATCCCCTGAGTATAAACAGAAAACAGTTTGCTAAACGCCTGGCGGCCCAGGTTGGAGAAGACCTTGTATACTGGCAACAACTACTTTGTGGGGAGGTGACCTTCCCGGGCATCAGTACTCCAGAGCAGTGCCAGTGTGGAAGCTGATATGCACCGCCTCTACCCCATCACTCGACCCCGTCACTCCTATCTTTTCTCTACTGCTCATCTCCTTTGCTGGTCCTCACTCTTTCTCCTTAAGCATCAGATCCTTTTACATAGGATAGAAAAGACAAAGCACTAAATTGTTTTATAAACAAAATAAGGGAAATTGAGGAGGAAAAGAAGGAGGGACAAAGGTAGAGGAAGGGATGGAAAGAGAGGGGAGGGTAAGAGAAAAAAGAGGGAGGGAAAGAGGAAGAGAAGGAGGGAGAGGGAGGGGAAGAGAAGGGTGGAGAGGACAGTGGAAAGGGGAGAGGGGAGAAAGGAGGAGAATGAAATAGGGAAGACAATTTTAGGTAAAAGGGTGAGAAGTCGACTCCAAGCACACTTTGGCTTGAACATCACTTCCACAGAGAGGTGTTCCCTGCACCCTGTTCTGATCTGGGGGGCCATAACGTTCCGTACATTGCTTATTTTTTTTGGCAGTAGTCTTAGTCTCTCCACCAGATCGTAGTAAACTGCTTGAGGTCACAGGCCATGTCTGTCTTGGCTCATAATCCAACTATCCTCCACTGCCTACTAAGCATCTGGCATACAGCAGACATTCACAAAGTATATGTTGATTTGTTTTATTTGAACCAGATTACGTGGAGTGTTCCCTACTGTTTTTATGTCAGACCATTTTTCTAGGTCAATGAATGGCCTTTGAAAATATCGTTTGCATAATTTCACAGTGTTCCATCACGTTGGATGTACTTCATTTTGCCATTCTTTGTCTTGAAGCATTTAGCCCAGCCCAGGCGAGAAATGGAAGACAGACACCTTTCTCTGCAGAGTGAGTGTCTACACACGTGGTTGCAACAAGGGCTGTCTGGCTCGTTCATCAGACACTCGACCATTTGATTTAGGGCACACTGCCAGAGCGCAGCCTCCACTCACAAAACCAGGACCAAGCCACGGACCTCACCCTCGCAAGGCACCAAGTCACAGGTGGTCTGACAAAGGTGCAGGGAAGGCCCCCAGAATGACTTGCTAAGGGAACCGCCTGGCCATGTTCATTTACTGTACCAACAGTTTGCATCACCAATTTGGGTGATAAACAAAAGCAGCACATGATTTTCCCTCACTACAGGATGCTGAGTTATGGGTAGTATTGGAGCTCTGGACGGAACTGGGCTCGGAGCCCATGACTACCACCACCCGTGTCTGATATGGGTCTCTGCAGCACGCCCATGCAGCATCCAACAAGGGTCCCTCGGCCTGCCACTGCACCTCAAATCAATCACTGCTCACTGAGCTTTCTCCACACTTGGGTCTGGTCTCTGGGGGAGGACTACCCTCCTGTGCCATAGAAATTTGGATTTTGAGCTAACTGAGCTGACAAAGGAAACAGGCTCCTTGCAGAGGAGCAGCCTGCAGGGCTTGGTCATCACACAGAGGTGGAGTCTTATCCCAGAACTGAGTGGACTGAACTCTCTGAGCCTTGATTTCGCCTTCTGAGCAATGGGATGATGATACTCCTTACTCCAGAGCATCATTGTTGGAGGTGAATGAGCCCATCTGTGCCAGGAGCTTCACACGCACACACAGTAGATGCTCAATGATTTCTAGCTGTATTTCATGTCCGGCACCTAACTGCGTCTGCAGCACAGAGGGTTTCATGGATAAATGAACACCCAAATGAGCAGATGAACGAACTGTCACACTCTAACAGGTGGCTACAATCAGGGCACAGAGCAGCTGCTCAGCATCCACAGAGCTGGATGCTCGCTTTGCTGCGACTGTCTTTTTTCCTACTGTACTGGCAGTTTGTTTGGGTCTCCTGGGACCATCTGACAGTCTGCAGGCTCCAGGGCCCCCCGGGCTTGTCAGACAGATTGCTCTGTTTTTGGCTGCTTCTCACTGTCCACAGTGCACAGGCGAACAAAAGTGGAGAGTGTTTTAGGAGGGTTGAGGGGAAGATCCAGATGGACTCCTGCCTTTTTTTTTTTTCAGTACTAAGGATTAAATTGAGGGCCTCATACATGCTTGTTGAGTACTCTACCACTGAGCTACATCCCTAGTCCTCTTTAAAATGTTTTATTTTGAAACAGGGCACGGTGGTGCACACCTGTAATTCCAGCATTCTGGGAGGCTCAGGTAGGAAGATCAAAAATTCAAGCCCAGCCTGAGTAACTTATCAATTTAGAAAGACTATAACAAAATTAAAAAAAAAAACTGAATAAAAAGGGATGGGGATATAGCTTAGTGCCAAGACCCTGGGTTCAATCCCCAGTACCACAAAAAGTTTTTGGAGACAAGGTCCTGCCAGGTTGCCAAAGTGGGCCTCCACCTTCAGAACCTCCTGCCTCAGCCTCACAATAGCTGGGATTATCGGCATGAGCCACTGGAGGAAGACTAGATGCGAAGAGCAGTTTTGTGTGCTGGGCGTTGAGGACCACGCCACCTACATCACAGCCTTGCTCTAAACGCGGGTCCCCCATGCTACCAAAGAGGGCCCAGGGACATATGAACACACGTGTTATGTTTGTTGGGACAGCAGGGACTCAGGCAATGACCAAGGAGGTTACAAAAACCTGGAAATGCACTAAGGTACCAGGGGCCATCGACGTGAGCAGCAAAAAGGCCTAGAGACCACGGGAGAGGGCCCCACAGTCAGCCGTGTGCAGGTTCGCATCACTTACGTGCCATGTAACTGGGCAAGTGAGCAACATCGCCCAGTTTGTCTCAGCTTGATTATCTAAGATGAGAATGATAATGCTGCCTTCCACAGAGGCTGAAAAGAGGAAAAGACTGTCTGCAGAGCGCTTAGCATGGCACCCAGCACACTGGGAGTTCTGTGACACGGATGCCAATAATGACAATGACGATCGTGATGATGGTGGTGATGGAAGCGGTGGAGGTGGACACAGTGGGGGACTGGGAGGGGTGATGGAGTTGGAGGTCATACTGAGGTCATGGTGGCAGAGACGGAGGAGGAGGGGCAGATGGTCAAAGACTCTGTTTTTCCTCTGCATCATGCTGTGAAGAGTCACTCAGTCACTTGCCTGGTTGGGGTGCTGAGCGCTCACCCCGGGAGAACTGGACAGAATCTGGTGATGTGTTATTTTCTTTCCTATGGGCTTCCTGGATGCAGGGACAGAGGGAGGAAAGGAACTGTGGGTAGATCGTGTGCACAACCAGCCAGGTCGCTTTGCAAGGAAGACAGTCACAGTAGCATTCTCACTCACGGAGTCTCTGCATGTACGATGGAGCAGGACCCCTCGGTCATGGCACCACGAGGTATGGGGGTACCCTTGCCCAGTGGGTGGCATGCTTTTCATTAGCCCTTATCCTCACCCACGTGTGTTTCTTCTGAACTGATGAGACATGTGCAATTCATACAAAGGCCTTGCTCATAACCTGCCGATACGGAGGCATGTGCTTTGCACTGTGTCCCCAGGACTGTGTGCTCTGTCACCCACACACAGCCCCCAGGGACCTGTGCCAGCTATCTGCAAACTGCTTTCTCTAGAGGAAGACCCCCGACGCAAAGAAGAACCGAACAAACTGCCTGGGGAGCAACCTCAGCATCACAGCCTCCAAACCTACGCCCTACAGAGGTAACAGCTTAAAGAGAATCTGTGTTAAATATAGAAAGGAAATAAGCAGAAGCACCACAACAGGATGGGATGGAAGTTCAAAAGTCCTTAAGTTTAGGCACCATGGCTGACCCAACTCACTCTCTGGTTCTGAAAAGTTCTGACACCTAACGGCAGCTAAGGACACTAAAAGAAGAGGGACATTTGTTTCAAACCCTTCAGTGTCCAGAATCTCTTTCACCTCTTCTGCCGCCCATGATCCAGAGGCAGCATATGAAACCTGACACAGGAGCAAACTGAGGCAGTAGAGTTAACCCCAGCAGGGGGCAGTCAGAGGCTGCTTCCCGGTTCTAGGGGATGAGGCTACCGTTTCCCAGTGATGAGCTAGGGTGGGTTCCCTCAGCGATGGACAGCTTGTCTCTCTGGGCCAAAGACCCAAAGCCAGAGAAGCACTGCACTCTAGGCGCCAAGAAGCTCAGCACACACCGACTCTTCTCTCCTGCTCCCCGCTCAGCTGCTGGGAATCAGATTGGTGGGAGGGAAAAAGGGAGCCAGGACACACAGAATGGCTTTGGCCATGCAGAGTCTCTATTATTGCATTTTGCTTTTCTGCTTTGGGATTCATATTCTACTTTTTTAGTGTTTTCTTCTTACACCCCCTTCCTGAGGTACGGTATCTTGAGCGACAATAAGAAAAATAGTCCTAGCTCTCATAAAAGACAAACTAATTCAGGTCCCTCACTACCTAACATGGACAGATGGGCTGTGAGTAGGCCCCACCCAGACACGGTGCGCGCCCTCTTCAAGCTGCAGGCTCTGCTGATGCTCAGCAGCACTTTCTGCAGATCCAATTCAAGCCCCGGAGGGAAAGGAGCTCGTGGCAGCCGTGATGAGCACCGGGAGGGCACGGGGAGGCCTCGGAAGAGGTAGGGAACCCAGGGAAGGTGATACTCACAGGGCACCGGTGCACCAGCCAGTAGGCCTTCTCCTGGCAATCCAGCGCATACCTATCGGCCTTGCTCCTTTCCTTGCCAGTCCTGAAAAACCAAAATTCATGCTGAAAGACAGTGATATTTGGCATCTTTTGGTCCAAAATGAGACCTATTCCTGATGACCTGGACCACTCTCCCCATCTGCCCAATTAATTCATGTGTGCCATAATAATAAGCAGCAAATATTAATACCACACTTACACATTAGGTACCATTCTAGCTACTCGTACACGTATTAACTCATTTAATGCTGGTTCGTCTTCCCAGTGGTCTTTTCTGACCTCACAGTTCGGAGAACTGAAGCAAGAAGGGCTAAATCCCCTGCTAGATTCACATGGCCAGCAGGAGACACAGGTGCGGCTTGAACCTGGGACCCTTCTCTGCCAGATGATACTGGACCATAATGATCACGCCGCCGAGATCAGCCCTGGAATCAAATCAGCTTCACCAGCTTCCACATGGGAGCCAGTGGGGATGACAAGCTGGGCCAACATTTGATCCTTGTTTCTTGCTGTTTCTCGCTTTGGTAAACGACACAATGAGTCTCCAGACAGGCACGCAGCAAGCAGGGTCAGAGCTTGTGAGGGGAAAATGCTGGTCTCAGGTGGCTCTCTTTTCTCCCCACCTGTCAGATGACACTTCTCTCTCTCTCTGAAGAGTTCGCACCAAATCAGGGCTTTTTCTGAACTCGATTTAGGGTTGTAAAATGCTGCTTCCCTCTCATCTCTCAGTCTCCCCCTTCCCATGACAGAGAGGCGGATGCTGGGCTTCCCTCCTCCAGGAGTGAGGGAACACTAATTATCACCCTGGAGCCCCACTCAGGCCCGTTTCCGCAGTGAGCTGCACACACATTTATTAGCGCTTGTTTTCCCAGGCAGCATGCGATGACGCACAAGCCCTCTCCACGACAGAGTCGGTGGATTTATTGCCCCGTTAATGTACTGTGAATAACATAATAACATCCAGAGGGCCAGATGGGTGAAGAGCACCATTCCATCAGGGTGTTTTGCCGACTTCCTCTGGAAATGAAGAATAAACACCATGCTCCTGCTTCTCCTTGGCAATCTAACTGGATTTTCTACCAGGTTAACTAGCTCATGTCCTCCGGAGCACAGAACACAAACAGAAGAGGCACCGTGTGTCCCCATGGGTCCCCATGGTGCACAGCAGCCTTGTAAGTAGTCTCTAATTGACTCCGTGATCCTTTCTGATTTGGGGCATCTGCCTCTCTGTGATAGATATTAATGAAGGGCAGTCATGATGGATGGAATCCAAGAGAGCCAAAAAAACTAAGAATCATTTTACTTGATCATTTATGATGATCACCAGCATTTGTTCATTCATTCATTCATTCATTCATTCACTTATTTATTAACCTTCCTCTATGTTCTAACTAGGCAGTATATTGGTTAATCAAACACATAGTCCTGACCTTTGAGTAGCTTTTGGTCTAAACATTACACAAATAGTCAAGAAATACAGAATCTCAAGATGCATTATGTGCTACAAGAAAACATCAAAAAGGTCTATGTGCCCTCCCTTGAAGCTAGGTGGGTTTTGGTGGTGACTCTGACCCATACAGTATGTCAGGCACAGCGCTGTGTAATTTCTGAGGCTAGGAAGTTGTCAGGCTCCTCACTGGCCTGTGTGCTCTGGATACTCCCTCCACCTGTGAGCAATCAGACTGCCGCAACACCACCGTGCTGCGAGGAAGCTCAAGCCAGACCATGTGGCCAGCCCAGCGGCTACTGGAAGGCAGCAGACGATGCCTGCTGCCCCTGGCCACCCCAGCCCCCCACCCCAGTCTGACTGCAGCCACTTGAGAAGTTCTGGGTCCAAAGTCCCTGGTCAAGCCCTCCCGAAACTCCTGACCGATGGAATCATGACAAGTCATAAAACAACTGTTACTGGTGTGAGCCACTAGGTGCAGGATGATTTGAGGGCAATGACAGCTAATCAGAAAAGCCTCTTGGAGGAAGTGACTTTTGAAGTGAACATCTCTGCTCGCTTAGAGAAGGCTGAGTGACATGATCCTGTCTATGTTTCAAAACTAGGAGTGAAACAGAAGCAGAGAGGTAGTCGGGAGGATATTACTGTGTCCAGTGGATTTCAAGGCTGGTTCCAACAGGGTGGGGGCAGTGGAGGCAGACAAGTGTCATACTTAGCAGGAGGGACTCTGCCAGAGGTGGCAATGAGACCAGATGACTGGACATTGTCAGCAAAGGCGGGGTGGGTGGTGATTCCTTGTATTGACAGATAATATTTGAGGAGGAGGGAGTGACACATAATATTTGTAGAGTGGGGGAAAGACACATTCAAATATGGACAAGTCAGGTTTAAGGAATGACGTAGACTGAGACTTTGAGCGGGTACTGGGTGCTAGGTCTGAGACTCAGAGAAGGAGGAGCTGCATAATGAAAATGACCTCATAGACCGACACACACGGTCCGCCTACTTTTGTGGTAAGACCCTCAGTCTGAGATCAAAGGCAGCCTTTCGAGTTAAGCCAAGGAGTTCAGGGGACATGCCAGCATCTTGGAAGGAGAGAGACTTTTAGGAATGAGGGGCCTACCCCACAGCACCTAGAACTGAATGGAGGGCAAGAACGCCCCACGGTCTGGGTGGGCAGAGCTTTACTCAGGGCCTGGGGGACTGCAGAGGAAAGCTCTGAGCTGCCGGAGCACTTCCAGCTACTTGGAAGCCTTATGTCGGGGTTCATGGTCCTCTGGGTGGCTGGGATCCTCCTCCTCAGAACAGAGAGGTGGCGGAGAGCCCAGAGGGGTGGTTGGGGAGATGAGCACATCTTCTTCTGTGTCCCTGAGACCCAGCCCCGTGCTGGAACCCACTAGGAATACAACACCAGTGTCTTGGATGGAATTAAGATATTCTAGTGTTCTTAGCCAAGTAATCTTGATCTCTCTAAGCCTCAGTTTCCCTACCTGTAGGGGTTGCAACAACTGCTGCTCCAAGGAGTCCCTCCACACCAACACAAAATGAGACAACACCCAAGAACTCACTGAACAAAGCCTTGTAGACAAATACAAGCGATGACAAATTACACAGCTACCCCATGCTGCTCTGTCACTAATGTGCCCAGGGAGCAACATATTCATGGCTAAAGAGCAGCAACAGCTCTCCTTTACTGACTGGGCCACCCTGCCAGCTTATTTTTCCTGGGCCAGCACTTGGGTAGAACAGTGCTTGCCCATCACACTTCACTCCTAGGCTGCATGATGAGAAATGGGTCTCTACCACACAGCCCAGCCGTGCATGAGAAAGTCTAGCCCTCCCGGGTCTGCACCTGTTTGGGTGAGGAGGCTAGGCCTGCTGGAATCACCTGTTTTGATCATCACCAGGGCAGGTCACCAGCCATCCCTTGACTTCCTCTTCTCCGGCCCCCAGAAGGGACGTACATCCCCATTCACTCCCCTCCGAAATTGAGCATAACCATATGCGCTGCTTTGCCAAGTGAATTGTGAGTACCGGTGATGGGTATCACTTTAATTCACAGGCACGTTAGAGCTGGGGGATGTCTGCCAGGACAGTTCAGCCTCAAGCTGACTAGGATGCTCTCCTTGCCGCTCACGATCCCCAACATGGACATCCAGCTCTCACGGGTGAGGCAGAGCCCTCCAGAGGACTTTCAATGTAGACAATGGGAAAGTGCAAGTGAGTGGGAGATTCTAATGTGCAAATGTGATTGTGTCCCACTCCTGGCCAATCCTCTGGCTCACGTGGCCCTTGGCACAAAGCCCTGTGGAGGATCTCCTCTTGCTAACATCTCCAGTGAGCATCTTGCTGACTTAGGTTCTTCACAAGCTTTGCACTCTGTTCCAGCCACGGGTACTGTTTGCACCGGGCTCTCTCCTGCCTCCATGCTCTGGTTCTGTCTGTTTGGCACATCCTTCCTCCCACCCCTCTCCTCTCTGCCACCATCAACATCCTTCACTTGGATGCCTTGCCGAGTTCAAGGTCATTTCTGCAGCTCGCTCTGCAAACCTTACTAGGTGCCCACAGCTCATATAGTAGCAGCATCACAGCCTGCTCCCCGTCTGCCTAACTCACCAGACTGCATCCGTCTTTCTGTGTACCTAGCCTTGCATCGGGCACTTAAGTGCACAATGAAGGTTTATTTTAGTTAAAAAGAAACGAAAAAACCAGGAAGGAGAAGGGATAACCAGAGGGCAGGTGTGGCCTCCTTTCACTTACCTGTACTGCTCTTTGGCCTGCATAATGACAAAGTCCCACTTGTAGTTAATTTTTTTGTTCAAGAAATTATAATTTTCCTAGAGAAGGAAGACCAAATGAGAACATAAACCTGTGTCATAGGATATGTGTAGTCAAGCAAAACGCCCTAAGCCAAGGAGGGCACATCCCTGGCTCCCTACAGTGGCAGGTACAGCCCAGTCCCCTCCGCCCCACTGTCCACTGGGTCCATTCAAGGGGCAGCATGAATTCTCAAAAACTTTCATAACAAGTCTTATTTTTCTCAGTTTATTTGGTTTAAAATAAATATATCCCAAATCTGATTAGGAAGAGAAGACTGCAGATGGGAAAGAATACAGAAATTCAATATTCAATAATGGAGCATCAAAAATCCACAAAGCCTGAACATTGATACACTGATGCAATATTGGCCCTTTTGAAAACATGTTTCTTTTCTTTTTTCCTGTGTGTGTGTGGGGTGTGTGTGTGTGTGTGTGTGTGTGTGTGTGTGTGTGTTTTACTGGGGTTTGAACCTTGGGCTTCATACATCCTAGACAAGTTCTATCTCTGAACTACACCCCCAGTCTTTTTCTTCAGACCGAGTCTCACTAAGTTGCCCAGGCTGGCTTCAAACTTGTCATCCTCCTGTCTCAGCCTTCTGAGTAGATGGGATTACAGGCATGTGCCATCATCCCTGGCTCTAAAAACGTGTTTCTAAAGAATCAAACACAGCAAGATCGTTGCCTTCTACAGAAATGTTAGTCTTTTGGGGGTTAGGGTACATTCTTTGGGAAATCTGACTCATTCACCCTAAAAAAAAGTCTATACTATTGTTTTCATGCCATAAACTTAAGTTTAAATATGTTAATCAAGTGTCATCTACTACTACATATATTAATTAAGTCATATTGTTTGGGGACAGCAAAAAGAATGAGGTAGTCACTGTGTGACCCACGGCAACTGATAAGGGCCTAAATTACAGCAGAGGACACTGAAGCTAAACACAGGGAAGAAAAACTTTACTTCCATGAGCCATTTCTAAATAAATGAATGGATGAATAAGTGGAAGGATGGATGGATGGATGGATGGACGGATGAGGGTACAGGTAAATGTAGAAATGTAAGAAAGAGGGCAAAAACACACCTCAAGACTACATTTCCCTCAACTATAATAAGCTCTATTTGAAAGCATCTCTGTACCTTTTCATATTCTTCTAAAATCCCTTTCTTCTTGATATTTCTCTTGGCCAGATAGATGGCTGGAAAAGAAGCAAGGACATTTGTCATCATCATCATCATGTTTCAGAAGCCCTCAGCAACCTCTTTCCACAGGAGGCTGCCCTGCTCCGAGCGCCAGACCCAGTCCCTGCCCCCAGGGAACACTCCCAGGTAGATGTGGGCTGACATAGAGGCCGTGATGACAGCAAAACAAATGCACCAAAATACAGCGAGTAAACAAGCAGCGTGCTGAGACAAAACCATAGGTGGAGATGAAGTATTTACCATAATCTGTATCTTCAGCTGGCCACTGCTGGGTGGGCCAGAAATATGGTGTCTACAAAAGAAAGCAAAGAGAACATATTTAACCGCCAGAGTGTGACCCCAGGGACTCCCAGCCTTGGGACAAAAAAGATAAAACCACCTTACTTCCGTCCACTATTTCCTTTTTTTTTTTTTTTTGGTGGTGCCAGGGATTGAACTCAGGACCTTGTGCTTGCAAGGCAAGCACTCTAATCACTGAGCTAAATCCCCAGTCCCTCATCCACTATTTCCAAATTCCCAACCTGTGAGGATACGAGGCTAACCAATTATCTTTTCAAATAAGATCAAGCCCACGTTAACACCCAAGGTCAAGGTCAAAGCTCACCTGAAACCGGTAGAGGCTGCTGTCAGGCTTAAGAACAAGATTCTTGGGGTCTTGCAGAGGGTAGATGTAGCCATACTTGACAATGAAGTTGCCCAAGTTCTGTGCCTCTGGGGGGAAGCATATCAGACACAGATGGGAAGGGCAGGAACTGAAAGGAAAAGCTCATATCCTGACCCCCACAGCACCCCAAACTGCAGGAGAGTGTCCCATTCTCCAAGGAGTGGGATGGTGGTTCCTTAACAGGATGAACAAACACCAGCCGGAAGCGTGCCTAAAGGACACCCCGGTCCATCCCCAGGAGTGACAACCAGTAGGTCTGGGTGGGAGCCAGTGACCCTGAATGCTAACAAGTTACCACGTCTGGCCCCCCGCGGGTGATTCAGGAATAATGATTAAGGAAGCCCTGGAGAAGCATCTACGGGCTCTTTGGACCTGGAAAAGACCACAAGAGTGGTTAGAAAACGTCTCTGCATGACCAACAGACACTTTCTCTCTCAAAGAAAAAGGGGCAAGGGGCCATGTTTACCGTCAGCTCCCTCAAGCCTAGCTCTGCCTTGTGTTCAGATCCTTCCACTCCTACCCACCATGTTTTAATTCTCCTCTCACTCCCTGGTTTGTTTGAAAGCCAACAAACTGTTTCATATTTGGAACAATTAAAGGGAAACCTTCGCTGTTCTTTCTCAGAATCACCAATGGAAGCAGGCACTTTCCATCTTCAGAAGGGAGTCCACCTCTTTAGTCTTCCAGGACCATTCAGTCCAGGGCTCCAGCACATCGCACCCCGTCCTCCAGGGCTCAGGAAGAATTTCTCCCCAGCTCACTTCCCTCTGTGGGCCCTGCTCCCTTCCTCACAGACCAGCCCCTCAGCTCTTGTGCCTTGCACCAACAATATTTCTTCTTGCGTGACATCTACTCTTTCTGCTCTGATCCATCCTTCAAGTCGATACCCATCATCCTAGCTTAAATACACAGTATCAGACATACTGCCAGCTTCAGAAGTTGCCCCTGGCTTCCTCCCATGAACCTGCAAACAGGCCGCGTGCACACGCCCATCCCTCCCTCCACGTCTAAACCACACCATTTCTCCCAACTTTCCCTCCATTTCCTCCATTACCTCTCACTACCTCTCACTACCCTCCATTTCCTGTCCATGCCATTTCCACACCTTTGCTTTTGCTAATCTCCCCTTCCAGGAAGGCCCTCCAGCCTCCCCTTTACTAATTCAAAGTACCACTCTTCTCCAGACCAGCTGCATGCTGCACCCCTCTGAGAAGTCTTTCTCGGTTGAATCATCCCTAATTTCTTGTTGTTTATATACCATCGATATTTTGTATAAAATAACTATTTGTTCCTAGATTATCATGCCTTTGCCTTTGATCCTGGTTGTTTTAAGCATGAAGATCCTGCCTCTGCAAATAAAATGTTCAGTCTTAGAGTCACAGGCAAAGCCTCCTTTTAGTTTTTCCTGGGGTGCTGAACACACGGCAGTCGGCCATAACCGAGTTCGGGGTGAACCCTCACCCAGATTGGAGATCCAAAGCCGCTGAATGATCCATTGTAGAACATCACCTCCTGCAAAACAGATAAGTACGTGGTCATTGTCACAGTCCCTAACTTGGACCTGGACCACCATGCGGGTGCCTGTCTGGTCTCCTCCTGGCTCACCCTTGAGTGCTTTTATCCCTCACCCCTTCAAAGTCTTCAGAGATTCTCCACCTCGCTCACAAGTTCACACCGAACTCTGCAGCCCACACTTCAGGACCATGCAGAGTCTGATTCCAGCAGATTTGCACCTTAGCCTCCTTCCACCACTCAATCTTTCACCATACTATAATGTATGCATGGACCACCATTCATAAAGTAGGCAGTAAACAGACTGTGTATAAACACTGACAAAGGAAATGGGCCACAGGCCAGCTGTTTCAGGGGCTCGGGATGGAACTTGGACACACTGGAGTAAAGCAGATCCAGGGACGAGAAAAGAAGTCAAGGCTGAGGGCAGGGCTGGCTTCTCACATGTCAAGTTTCCAGGTAGAGCTCTGCGGAGTCAGAGAAGTCTAAACCCAAAATTGGCCTGCAGGTTGTTGTGAAGGTTCTTTTAACAGAGTAGGAGGAGGACGCCTACTTTAGTCCTGTGTCGTGGGCTGATTTATAACTTTAGACAATGTAATGCAGGCTCTGTTTGTACTCTTGCCTCAAGCCAGAAAAATTCTAGGGGTTGGTCTGGGAGCAACACAGAGGGAAGACTGGCATGAAAAAAAGGCAGGAGAGGCAGGCAAGGCTGTCAGGAAAGAGTGCACGCCCCTTCACCCACCCTCAATGACTCAGATTTATCGAAGGGCCAAAGCCAGCTAAGTACCATCCACAAGCCCAGAACTGCTGCAAGACCCGGTGAAACCACCGAGCCTCATCCTCAGTCTGGCTCTCTGGCCTTATAAGCAGAAGGTGCTCCTTGTAGGAGAAAGGCCCTGGCACCTCAGAAGAAAGACAAAGCACTTGGAGCCAAGCACCCCAACCCAAAATGATCCAATCACACCCCTGGGATTAACTACCAGCCCATGGCTATGGCTAGATGTGGACAACCTGTGTCTTCCCACTTCGTATCCACACCCTGGGGCCCAAATGCCCCACCATTATCTCTACTGGTGCCCACATGCCACCATTACTGCATTCAATGATTTTCCTTCTGTGGCTCTTAGCTTTGATTCACACCTGTTTTTATATGCCCATAATGTAAAAAGTTAAATTCTTTATCTAAAATCCTAGGCCTGAATGTGTAAATGTCCCACCCCAAGTCTCTTTTTAAAGGCTACACTAAGAAGCTGAGGGTTTTCTCATCCACTTGACTGTTTCCTGAAATAGACCAAATGAGATTATGGTGCCACTGGCATCGGCATTGGTACCACATGGTCTATGCTGGCAGCGTGGCAAGCTGCTCAGGCTCCCACGTTAGCCCCTTTCATTCCAGGAAGCCCTGGGCCACCTGCCATCTGAGGAGGTAGTTGGCCACTGCTGTCATTGGCATTGTCCAGGGCTCCTCCCTGGGTTCTGTTTCTGCAGCAGCTGGAATTCACCCAAAGAATAAGGAGAAAGTGGCAGGGTGGGCTGCCTCCCTCAAATCTGAAAACCAAGTGCAGCCCATGTGCAAGGTGGGAAAGCAGCTGGCACACACCAACAACAGATAAGAGGGACTCTGGAGTCACAGAGCTTTGCTCAAATCCAAACTCACTCATGAATGAGCTTAGTGACACAGGGACAAGTTCTTGAACCATATTGTGTATTTATGACCCCATCCGCAAAAAGGGGGTGCCCATATCTACCCCTAACTGGATTGTAGGTGCTGAAGGCACAGCACGGGAAAGCACCAGCCATCACCACCCATGGAGCATCTGCCACATACTGGCCCTTGTGCAACACTGTCGGATGCCATTCCTGCAGTATTTCTCCCAGGCAAGAATAAAATTTAAAAACTGGGCTTAGGGCTACCTAGCTAGAAAAGTCCATCTGGAGGATTGAACCCTAGGGTGCCTGACTCAATATCCAATGCTCTCTACACGGTCTAGGCCAGGACTGATTCACACATTCAATAAACTTTTAGCATCCATCCTATGCACCCAGCTATGTTAAGCACTGGGGTTACCCAGATGAGCAAGACAAGATACTTCCCCTCAAAGGCTCCCCAGTCCAGAATTAATGAATTTGAGCTGGAAATTATTTGTGCAAGAGGCAGGGAGGGGCAGGAACCAGAGATGCTTTCAAGAAGAATTCCCACAGTTGCCTAAATGATGGGAGAGAGCAGAGGCACCCTGAAAAGCTTGCTAATTGGGCCCTGCTTTTTGGTACCCACTTTCCCCAGTTTTCCCTTCTCTTCTCTGAGCTGGCCTGACGCTTTCCAATTAATGTCTCTTACTCCCCCAAAACCCAGAGTTGGTCTTGTTGCTTGCACTGAAGGACACCTGAGTGACACATTGCTGGTAGGGGAGCGCCATCTTCCAAGCCATCCTGGAATGGGAGGTTGAGAGCCAGCAGGCCCCTGCATGACCAGGGCACCCTGAGTCAGGTCACAGTAGGATGGAGGATGAGGGTTCACAATGAACACAGTGCAGTGACCCAACCCAGGCTTGAGCTGAGGGAAGCCGTCTGCTTCTGCAGGCCACAGGCCTCGTGTGATACATACTCTTTACTGCAAAGCCAAGATCATAAAGCATGGGTAACAGGGCAACCAGGCTGCCTTCTTCTTCTGTTGATGCTTAGACCTTCCTCTCTCCAATATCCTCAAAGGATGCTCTGCAGACCTTTAACCCACATGAAGAGGACCCCAGTGGCTCCATCCCCAGGGGCAGTTCAGAAGGGTCTGGAGATGAACTGGGTAGAAGGTAAAGAAGAATAGAACAAGACAAAAACCAATTTTCTTTCCTGTCAAATGACATTTTTCCCCTGATAGCTGACTTTGTTAAACAAAAGACATAAGAAAAAAAGAGTAAAAATATCTAAAATAATCTCCTGGGAAGAATGACTTCTAGCTACCTATTGAATTCCTTTCTCCTCCTTTTCTTACTCCTTCCTTGGAAGAAAACTAGTTCAGGAAGCAGAAAATGTATTCTACAAAGGCCTAGACTGTAAAAATTTCAGCTCTGTGGGCCATGATATTTTAACTCTACCACTGTAGTGTAAAAGCAGCACACATAATGGATGTGGATGTGTCCTGATAAAACTTTATTGGCAAATACAGGCCATGGGCCAAATTTGGCCTGTGTGTTCAAGTTTGTCAGCCCCTTTGTGGGGTCTGTTCCAGGCTAAGACTAAGCTACAGGACACATCACCTGTCATGGCGTGAGGGACGCTGGTGACCAGGATCCTCTGGTTCTGCATTTTGACTCCCGTCTCCGGGTTCTGCATGTCCTTCACAAGTGCTTCAATCTGCAAAACAGAACAGGAAAATCTGGCTGATGGGAACCATTTCAGAAGCCGACTGAACTTTTCACAGAACGGAGAGAGATTCGAAGATGCAAAGAGAAAACCCAGGGGCTTCCCATCGGCTTCAGGAACCAGATGGACACAGAATAGCAAGACTTGGCACAACATGTGTGCTTCGGCAACACAGATACCTCCTGGCTGGGAGAGCTCAGAGGTTCATTCTGACTTGGAGAGTCTGGGAACGTTTGCAAGAGTAAATGGACTTTAACAAAAAAAAAAGGATTTTGCTGGACAGAAAGTGAGACGTCATATGCAAAGATAACTGTCCACAGTTACCAAGATAGAAAATGCAAAAGAAGGATTGGGGATGTAAGTCAGTGGTAGAGCACTTGCCTAGCATGCCCCACACCCTTGGCACTGGAGAAAAAAAAAGAAGGAGAAGAAGAAAGGAAAATAAAATGCAAAGAAAAGGCACCTCCTGGAAGTACATCCTCCTTCTTTACCATGTGGGCTCTGAAAGAATGCTGAGATACCTACAACACCTGGCAGGTGACCTGAAATGACAGCTCCAAATTCAAAAGAGATAAGGGTCAGGGACATGAATCAGAGTCATGAATATCCAAGAGAGTGTTCAAGCAAAGCGAATTGATAAGATGTCCAAGGAAGATCCAATATGTTGTACAGGAAGACAGACACAAAGACCATTATAATTATCTTCGGAGTCATTATAAAATTTTTAAATTTTAAAATATTTTCCAACCAAGCATGGTAGCACACACCTGTAGTCCCAGCTACTTGGCAAGCTGAGGCAGGAAGATCACTTGAGCCCAGGTATTTGAGACAAGCCAGGGCAACACAGTGAGACTTGGTCTCAAAAAAAAAAAAAAAAAAAAAAAAAAAAACACACAAAAAAAAAAAAAAAAAAAAAAAAAAAAACTCACCTGAAAAAAATTAAATGGATATGAAATCAACTGGAGGATATTTTAAACAAATGGCATGTTTTACTCTATCAAAAAAATACCTTGGTTGTTTCTCTTATATTTGGTTTTGGACTGATGTGGACAAAGCCTTGCGCAGAGGTTCCGAATGCCCCTCTGCACATGCACGTGCACATGCGTGCACACACACACACACACACATATGCACACACACTCCAGCCCAGCAAAGTCCCCACTAATGAGGAAACTGTCCACACTCTTGTCCCAGATGTGCTCACCAGTGGCCCAGCAATCCTACAACTACTAGGTACATCCCAAGCAACTCTGGGAAGCCAGTGAGAAGCAGCTGTGGCCTCTGAGGTCCCCAAAAGCTCACTACCTAGTCAGCGGTCCCTCTGTCCACAGGGGTTCATTCCCAGACTCCAGAGATGCCTGGAACTGCAGACAGAGCCAAACCCTGTACAGACTACAGCTTTTCCTAGTCATACATACTTATGATAAATTAATTTATAAATCAGGCACAATAAGAAATTCAAAACAATTGTTAATAATAAAAGAGAACAATTCTAACAATATACTGTAATAAAAGTTATGTGATAATTCCCTCCCCCACTCTCAATACGGAATTTTGCATTTAGTACTTTTGGACCAAGGTTGATGGTGGAAAGCGACACTGTTGATGAGGGAGACGATTGTACCAGGGTAGGCTGACATGAGAAGTGGTGATGAAGGTGAGTTCCAGATACCACGACAACAGCACAGTGCCTATGACAGGTTGGGAAAGCAGCAGCCCCCTGTGAATCACAGAGCAGGAAGTGGGCAGCAGTGGGGAGCAGGACATGTAGGGGTCTCCCAGGTGAGGGCCACAGGAGCGGAAGCTCAGGACAGAGACCAGCAAATGGGATCAGAGAACCTCCCCGGCCTTCCCCCGGCTTGATGCCCTCACCTGAAGTCTGGACACTTCACATAGCCGAACAGACTCTCAGCAAGGGAAAACAGTTCCCCAATTTACCTGCTTCCCCTTCATTTAGCTAACTCAGTTACATCATCATTATTCTCCTGCCATTTAATAAAATAACACCCTCAACACTGTGTGGCCTGTTATCATAAACAAAGTCTTTTTTCTGTTGGAAGGTGTTTGCAACCAGAAGAAAAAGAATCCCTTGTTCCCACAGCCTCTATGGGGTTTTCTTTTTCTGCTAACTGAAGAATCTGGGGCAACTCACTTAACCTCTCTGAATTCCTTCCTCTTCCATGGACCACAATATTAGAGGGGGACCACAATATTAGAGGCCCTACTCATTGATAAGGTTTCATAATCTCTTAGACTCTAATTAAGTAACTGTGTAAGATTGCTTTTGTTACAATCTGTATTTGGAATGTCCCCGTCCCAAAGGCTTAAGTCAAAGTGCGACCATGTTTAGAAGAGAAGCTTTTGGAAGGTGATTGGATCATGAAGACTCTAACTTAATCAGTGGATTAATCCACTAATGGACTAATAATTTGATGGCATTACAAGGACGTGAAGGGAGTGGGTCATGGGAACATGCCCTTGGGGATTATATTTTGTCCCCATCCCATGCTTTGTTTCACCATGTACTTCCCCCATGATGTCCTGCCTCACCACAGGCCCAGAAGCTACAGGGCCAAGCAACCATGGACTGAATCCTCTGAAACTGTGAGCCATAATAAATATCCTCCTTTAAATTGACCTTCTGAGGTATTTTTGTCACAGCAATGAAAGGCTAACACATGCTTTATAAGGAAAGATTACATTCTGTATGCATAATGATATACTGGCTGGATATCCCTTATTCACAATGTTAGGGACTAGAAGTATTTTGGATTTCAGATTTTTAAATTTTAGAATATTTGTATATGCATGAAATCACTTAGGGATGGGACTCAAGTAAGTGTTAACATGAAAATTCACTTAATATTGCATATACACCTTATACCCATAACTAAAGCTAATTTTATACAATATTTTAAATAATTTTGTGCATGAAACAAAGTTTGATAGTATGGACATTTGTGACATCATGTTGGTGCCCAAAATGTTTCAGATTTTACAACATTCTGGACTTTGAATTTTTAATTAAGCATGTTCAATATGTGTAAGCATAAAAACCTACATTCCACAAGAAAACACATAATTCAGTCACTATACTCAGTAGTAGTGACCAGGTACACTATACTCAGTAGTAGTGGGATTATGGGTACAGATTCAGGCCTGTATTCCTAGTTTCTTGGGAGGATAGCCAGTTCAAGACCTGCATGAGCAATTTAGCAAAATAAGCAAAATAGCAAAATAATAAAAGCAATAGTAATATAAGTAAGATTCATACAATTAATGCATTTTTGAAACTTAGCATGCAGGGCTGTGTTTAAAGGCCCAGGAATAAAACCTCAGCTCTGCTACCCAAACAAATGTAGGCATTTATTGAGCATGTGTTAAGTGCCTAGCACTCTGAGGGATACAACAAGGTCAAAGACAATTCTAGTCCTTGGAGAGTTGAAGAATATGTTATAAGAAAAGAAAGAGAGCTGGGTACAGTGGCCCGTACCTGTAGTCCCAGCACTCAGAAGGCTGAGGTGGGAGGATCACTTGAATTCAGGAATTGAAGGCCAGCCTGGGCAACACAGTGAGACTCATCTCAAAAATAAATAAACTGGGTGTGATGGCAACCACACCTGCAATCCCAGTACTCTGGTAGACTGAGGCAGGAGGGAGGGTCACAGTTTGAACCCAGCCTGGGCAACTTAGAAATTTGGCAAGATCCTGTCACAAAATAAATCAAAATGATTGAGTATATTGCTCAGTGTGAAGGCCCTGGGTCCAATCCTCAGTACAACAAGAATAATAATAATAATGATAAATAGTTAACTAACATAAGAACAAGGGACCTGGGTGCAGAGAAAGCCCAGTTCCAATCCTTACCCCAATTTAGAAGCTAGAAGTCTTCAGTAAATTGCTAAACTTCATTTAGACTCATTTTTCTGTAAAATGGAGATTACAATATTACCTACATCATCATAGGGATGTTAAGAAGATTAAATGAGATTAAGCATGTAAAGCACTTAGGATCAAGCTCTGCACAAAGTATTTATGAATGGCAATTACGGATTGAATTATTTGAGGTATCACTGAAAAATATGGTGAACATTTAAACTTTTTAAAAATTTAGTAGAGTAAAAGACACATTGCCATTAATCCCCCCTGAGATACTCTCCCATGAAGGGGACCAAGAGATGGGGGGGCAGGGAGAGAAGGAGAGGAGAGGAGAGGGAACGAGATAAAAAAACAATTAACATATGTTATTTACATGTACCAACTCCCCACAATGAATGTAATAATTATACTGTATACTGCAAACATATACTAATAAAAAATAAAACTAATAAAATTTTAAAAACAAAAAAATAGTCTCCCTTGCTTCAAACACACTTATCCCACTGTTCTTGCCACTTTCTAGAGGAGTTTTGGAAGTCTTCTTTTTTTTTAATTTTAATTTGAATTTTTATTTTTACCAAGAACATGTATTGGTACATTGTATACATAATGATCATAATCAACATGGTTATTTTGTACCTGTACATGATACATCTTGGTTTTCCCCCTCTTCCCCTCCCCTCCCTTCCATTCACCCACCCCTCTCTAGTTGCAACAAGTTTATTTACATTTTCCCGGTTTTTTCCCCCTTTCATCTTACTTTTCTTTTAACCTTCCTTCTTTATCCCCCTTTTCCCTATCTAGTTCTCCTCTCTTATGGAAGTCTTCTTTTGTGAGTGTCTTTGGTTGTGTTGTGTGGCTTCCTCGATTCCCTGAATCAATTCAAAATATTTACCTTTCACAGTCCTTTTAAAATTTTTTGCTTTATTTGTGCATGTTTGCAGCACATAATGATCACATTCATCATGGAGACTTGGTAAATGCGCATAATACATCTTAATTCTTTTTACTCCCCCCCACACTTCTTGGTCCCCTTCTCATGATCATATTGACTTTGAGGAAGAGCCAGAAGTCTCATGGTGCCAGATCCGATGAATAAGATGGATGAGGACACACTGTAATGTTTTTAGGAGCCTGCCTTTCCACTGGATTACACTCAGCATTCACAGTAGTTCTTATCACACCTTGTAAAGACACTTATGAAAGACTTCCAGAACTGCTTCAGAAACTGGGCAGAATGGTGGAATAAGTGTGTTCGAGGGGGGGGGGCATTTTGAGAGGGATTGATGGCAATATGTCTTTTACCGTAATAAACTTTTTAATTTAAACATTCGCTCTATATTTTGATCATACTTTATACACCAAGGAAGATACTCCTAAAAGAAAGGTACTGACTGGATAAGAGCCAGGAAGGCAGGATGGCCGAGACAATCCACCCTAGTGTGTGCAGAGGGTGGGGAGGGCTTCACTAGCTAGGACGAGGCTGCGCTATGGTGTGACAGGGGAGGATGCGGAGAAGGTCTGGGATTTTCTACCCAGGAAAGCGAAGAGACTGACAGTAGAAACTTTGTGCCTGATAGGTAGGAGTGCAAAATGGTGCCACCAAACTGTATGGATATTCCTCAAAACGCATAAAAATAGAACCACTATATGATTTAACAATCCCACCTCTGGGTATACATCCAAAAGAACTGAAATCAGGATGGGGAAGAAGTAACTGCACGCCCACATTCATCGCAACATTATTCACAATAGCCAAGACATGGAAACAACCCAAGTGTCCACTGACAAATGAACAGAAAAAGAAAAGAAACAGAAAGGAAATTCCGCAACATACAAAAATATGCATGAATTGTGGGGTCATGATAGTAAGTGAAATGAGCCAGACACAAAAGGACAAATACTACACGACTCCACTTCTTGAGGTGTCTTAAGTAGGCAAATTCATAGACTCAAGGAGTAGAGCAGAGGTTCCCAGGGAGCGGGAGGAGCAGGAACAAGCTGCTGTTAATCAGTGAGTATAAGAGTTTAGTTAGGATGAGTAAGTTCTAGAGATCCGCTGCGCAATATTGTACTTGCAGTTAATAACACTGTTCTATACGCTTTACAATCGTTAAAAGGGTCAACCTCAAGTTAAGTGGTCTTGCCACAATAAAATAAAATCTAAATTTAAAAAGAGAGAGTGATCAGTTATATTGGAGGTAAAGGTCATTCAGGGGAGCCCTGAATTGGAAAAGTCTACCTGCCATCTCCCACTCACTAGCCTGCTCCTGAGGTTAGAAGTTTCTCCTCCTTGCCGCGATGTGTGGGATAATGTCCTAATTCAACATTAAGCAGTGGGATTTCCTATTCAGGCTTCATTGCAAAACCAGCATTTGTGGTTGAATCACAATCTCAGGAAACGGGTTGAGATTGGGCACATCATTGAGGCTGCTCCTGCACCTAGGGCCAGCAACTCAGCCACCCAGCAAGACCTAGTAGCACCAGGGACTCCCTGAGCAAGACAGACTACATGCTTTATCTGCACAGACACTTTCCTGCCTCACGGAATTGTTTGGAACAGGAACTGTTCATTTTAGATCTCTTAGAAGCTACAGCAAGGTCAGAGTATGCCTGAGTCTCAGGCCACAGGTCAGCCATGGGGTCAGCAGCAGAGAGGGACACAAAGAAACAAACCCAGGAGAATGCTGGAGAGGGGCCTGGGAGGTGGCCACTGCTCCTGGGGGTGGCCAGGGGACCAAGTAGCCATGTATATCGCAGGGCTACAGAAATGACTTTTTCCAGACTTTTTAGCTGAGTGTCTCCGACGTATACCAAGAAATACTTGATTCTGCATTGTCAAAGCCCAAGACTTGCCTGGCCCATGTTAGCTTCCAGGTGAAAGGCTATATTCATTTTAAAATTCTTATTAAGTGAAATAACAGCATTTCATGGAAACAGGGTGTCCATATATTGCACAAGAAATAGAACCCACCTTTAAAAGTTAGAAACCTGAGTTCCTCCTATAGAAAGTCAGTGGGTTTGATTCCTTGTCTTTTTACTAAGAAAAAATCTAGTTATAAAGAGTTTGAAAATAACCCTCAGGGGAGGAATAATGAGAGTTATTTTAAAAACACAATGAGGGGAGTGAGATTCTTTCTAACAGGTATGTCACCCTGCATAGAAAGGAGGAGCCGAGTGGGAGGGGGAGCCTCACATGGACTCGGGAACATCCTGAGGGAGTTTGGCACATTGGGATTCCAGGCAGTTTTCCCCAGACTTCACTCAATACAGATTCTTGTGAGGGGTCACCCCTGGGTCGGAAAGTGATATAAGGTTGAGGTTGTATGTGGGCCCTAATCCAGTAGAACTAGAGTCCTTAAGAAAAGAGGAAATTGGGAAACCAGTGGGGAAGAGGATAAGAAGCCACAAAAAGAGGATGGCCCACCACAGGGCAGAGAGGCTTTAGAAGAGACCAACCCCGCCACAGGCTGGTCTCAGACTTCCAACCCCCAGAATTGTGGGAAAACACATTTCTGTGGTTTAAGCCACCCAGCCTGAGGCTCTTTATTACGGCAGTCTTCACAGACTCAGACTCTGTGTTCTAGCCTCAATCAGGAAAGCCCTTTCCCCGCCACAGAGGGGAGAGAACCTGAATTGTTTCACAGATTCCCCAGAGAACAAGAAACCCTTGCCTTTCTGCCCCAACCGGCTGCTAACTTTCACACCTCCTGTGTGTCCTGCAGGAGATCCTCTGGAGATGAGGGAGAGCCCACCCTCAAACAAATGTCAGTGCCCTGCTCTCAGCTAGATCAGCTCTCTGGCTCACTCCATGATGAAGAATCAGCCCTGTCTCATTCCTAGACAACATATAAATGCCACATGGCCAGGTCACAGCTGGGTTCTGTCTGACCTGTGTCGGGGACAGGAGGAAGGCAGTGAGACAACGGCTCCACATCTCCTCTCAGATGCCCACATGCCAGGGCATGATCCCAACATGAAGGGATCAGAAAAGATGGCTTCGATGGCTCTGACATCCCACCTACCACGCCCACACTGCTCCTCCAATTAAAGAGCTGTCACTCACTTGGAAGATCTCGGGGGCTGGAATTTTCCTTTAAACTGGAGAAGGTTCCCGGAGGGACAATAATAATTATGATTTCTCCAGGCCAAGAGGAGGAAAGTGACCCAGAATCTCAGATCACTTTGTTGCTTTTCTAACAGAAGGGGGTGTACTTGTGTTAAAAAAAAAAAAAAAAAAAAAACTGGCCACGCAGAGTCTGGCCAACCTGTGGATGCCAGGTCACCCAAGCATCTCACAGACACTCACAAGCCCTGTGCCCCAACCAGCATGTGGTGACCTTGCCCCCAGATCTGCTCCTTCTGCCCTGGTCACAAGCCCAGCAGGGACTGTGAATGACTCTGGCCAAGAGGAGGAGTGACCAACTTCTGTCAATTCTGTTTTTGTATCCAGTGATTCATTACATCTCTTATCCTCCCTCAGAGGAAAGTCACTAACTCCATCCTGGACTTCCAGGCTCTGCCTTTTCACTAATACCTACCTCCAGCTTCCAGCGCATCCTCCAGCCCAAGACTCTCAACCATGGCCCATGGACATTTTAAGCAGGATCATCCTTTATTCAAGGATTGTCCTGTGCCGTGTAGGATGCTTATCGGCATCCCTAACCCTGGATCCTAGCAGCATTCCCAGATCTGACAACTCAAAATGTATGTAGACACTACTGAGTGGCACAGAAGGATACTGATCGAATTCTCTCTGCTTAGGGAAAGAAGACACGCCATCCATTCCTCTTACTCACACCAATGGTCTTCTTAACTTGCAAATCTGCCCTCTCACTGGCCTGTTCCAAACTCTATAACTCTCCTTATGGGATAAAAGGAAACCACCTTGAAAAGGTTCCAAGGTTCCACTATGGTCTCCTCTATCTCACCTACCTCTCCACCCTTCCCTTTATAATTCAAACTCCATGGACTACAGAACAATACAGTATGTCCTCAACACCCCTCCCCCAACTGATTGCCCTTGCCTCTGTGCCTTGGTACTCACTGTTCCCTCTATCTGGAGCATCTTTCTCTTTTTCTCTGCCAGGAACCTCCCATTTATTCTTCAGTTCTCAGTTCTGTGTCCCTCAGCAGACTGACCCAGGACTTTCCACAGCCTCCATTCTGTCCTATATCATAGGAAAGCTCATGGCACTGTATCACATTTGGAGGCAGATGATGGCCACCCTTGTATTTTTCCTGGTTCTACCATTCAGTGGCTGCGTCACTTAAACTCTCTGAGCTTCAGTTTCCTTCTCAGTAAAATAATGATCATAACCACTATCTTCAAGAACAGATGAGAGGGGCGTATCAGCCCCTTGCCAAGGATATGGCACATATCACAATGTGTATTGATGAGTGGAGATTGCCACTTGACCTGGGTGCACATTCCTGATCTGGCCCCTTCTCCAGGAGGCTGAACATCTAGCCCAGCTGGTTAAGTTCTAAGGATCCACTGACACGGGTTCTTAAGACCTATCCTGCACACCTTTGCTCTGCTTCCTGCTCGGAGGAGCTCTGTGACATGACCAAGGATCTCAAAGTATGCGGACAGGATTGTTCCCAGCACAGAGCAGAGAAAGCAATACTGGAGGAGGGGCAGGTGGCTCTCTGTGTGCACAGAAGGAAATCAGGCTGCTCAGGGGTCAACAGAACTTGCCCTCACAGAGGAGAGAGAAGCTAGTCAGGAAGACAAGGAGCAGGTGTCCGACAGAGGGGAGAAAGAGTTTTCCCAGGAGAGGGAGCCTGAGGCATGAAAGGACATCAGGCTCCTAAAGAGATGAAGTGCTTGAGCTGCGAGCCCTGAGTGCCTGTGACCACTGCGTTCCGTTCCGATTACTGGGGGGCAGATGTGGGAGGCAGGTGGGAGGTCAAGTCAGGAGATGGTTGAGAGAAGGATCCTGAGCACCCAGGCTGAGAAGGGCAGGCTGTGTCCTACGTGCGGGGCTTTCAGGTTGCGGTGGTCACCTTTGGTTTGGGAAAGTAAACCATGTGTGTATGAAAGTGTCATGGAGGAGGGGAGTATGGAGGGAGGAAAGGGGAAGGGATCCTGCATGGGAAGAAAGGCCAGCGTGGAAGAAGGAGTGGTGGTTATGGTGGGGTAGAGGGAACACAGGGATGGAGTAAGAGAGGCTGGGGCTGGAGGGGAGACTGGGAGGAGGAGAGGGAGGCTGGGTGAAAATGAAGAATGCTGGGGTGACAGAAGAGAGGCCCAGGGTGAAGGTGAAGGAGGCTGAAGAGCAAGAGACCAGTCTGAAGGTGAAGGTAAAGACAGGAGAACACCAGACAGCAGTCACGATGAAAAAGAATATTCAAGATTCAATAAGGAAGTTGATTGTCTCCAGACAAGGACCCTCCAGATGCTGCAAGCCAGAGCTGACCTGCCTGGGAGGAGGCACTCGGGGACAAGACCTGGATGATGAAGTTTGGCTTTCAGACCTTGCATTTAGGCAATTTCTTCTGCTTTTAGGAACTGGCAACTATAACGTGTATTCTTTGGGTCCTTTCAGGGTACGACAATGCTCCACTTGTTTTTATAGACAATCTTCACACTTCTACTGGTTGGAGTGAGCTCAGTCTTCCTGAAATCGGTGGACCGAGTGAGACCAACTGTCCTGGTGTGCTCGGGACTGTCCAGGTTTTAACATTTAGCAAATTGGGATAGTTGGTTGCTGACTGCACCAATTTGCTAAGCTCTAGGAGCTCAGGGCAGGGGCCGGGGTGTCACAAAGCATTCAGCTAATTCCACTCAACAGGGTAAGCCTAAGAAGATGGACACTGTGGTGCAGAGTGGCTGCAGACGGGAGGAAGGGCAGACAAATGACCGTGACCTCAGCCCGGGTGGACCTCTCCGGACCCTCACTATCCCCAAACCCCAGAAAAAAGTGCACCACTGCTTCCCCAAACACGTGACCCCACAAATGCATTCCACCTCTCAGATGCCCACCGGGATGGACGCCCTGTGCCTGGTCACTCGGTCTCAGAAAGCTTTCCAACCATTCTGCCACCGGCACAGAGGGAGATGCACAGAAACACATCCTCAAAGGAGGGTGTCAGGGCGTTGTAAGTCAGGTGGCCCTTGATCCCACAAATCACAACGTTTTCCTGGTGTAGGTATACACACAAACATTTTAGAATAATGCAGTTTCGGATCAGAAAAATAGCAAAAAATTGTTAATTTAACAGCTCAGTGTCTCATAACAGTGTCCGCAGACTGTCTCAAACCCCGCACAGCCGGGGCTGAACTGTCTGCTGGCACCTTCGTCTCCGAGTAACAGGTTGTTTTCAGCCTCCCGCGGACCATCGCAGCTGGCTTCAGATTCTCCACTATAAACAGTTTACACGAAAACCTTATTATAGCCTTTAAAAGCAACACACAAGGCAAATAAGTCATTTAATGCAATCAATCAGCAGACCGACCGGAGGGACGCCTCTCCTCCCGCTCAGCAGCTCCGCCGAGCAGCGCCCCAGACTCGCGCCCCGCCCACCTGCCACGGCCCAGGTGAGGCCCCGCTTACCTTTGGCAGAAATGCCATCCTCGGCCTGTACTGCTGGCCGTGGTGTCGGATCGTCATCCTGGACCCTGGATGGATGCACGGCCGGGACAGA
>PVJO010000936.1:0-197861 GCA_004026905.1 Hystrix cristata | reverse complement strand
CCTGTAACAGATGAGAAAGGAGAAGATGAAGGCATTCAGTATCAAATGAGACCATTGCTGGGAATTTGAACCCACACAATCCATTCCCATCTCCCTTGCATCTTGATTTGGCCTTATATAACTAGATGTCCCCCAAGAGCCTCATGTGCTCATCGGCAGGACTTTTGGAGGGTGATTGAATTATGGGGTCTCTATAGCCAACTTGCTGTTGGGAGGTGGGTCTGGTTGGAAGGGGCGGGTCACAGGCATGACTCGGAAGAGTGTATATCTCTCTTCCTGGTTCTTTCCTTCATTCTGCTTCCGGGCTGTCAAGAAGTGAGCAGACTCTTCCACCATTGAGGACTGAAACTTCTAAAATGTGAGCCAGAAATAAACCTCTCCTCCTTTAAATTGTTGGTGGCAGGTGTTGTGATCTAGAAACAAGAAAGTTACTAAGACAGATTTGGGTACCAGAGAAGTGGGGTCACTGCTAGGATTACACTTGACCATGTGGTTGAGAAAAGAGTTTAGGAAGGTTTTGAGATGCTGGTTGGAGGAGCAGCCCTGGAATGCTATAAGCCAAATTTAATAATGGGAGATTCTGGTCAGAGTTCAGAAGACCAGAATGCTGATTTTAAAAAACAGATAGTAAGTACCAGGCTTGGGAGGTTTCAGTTGGGAACAATGACTGCATTGGCAGTTGGGCTACAGGCCATGTGTGTTATGCTCAGGCAGAAAATTTGTCTACATTTTGCTCATGTCCTGAGACTTTGTGGGAGACTGAGAATAAGCATGGCAGACTAATCTGGTAGAGGAAATTTCAAGGCAGCCCAATGTTCAGGCTGTGGCATGAATATGGTTGGGGGCTCTTAGCCAGCTCTACATTGAAAAGCAAGAGCAAATGGCACAGCTAAGGGCTTTTAAAAGTTTTGAATCTCACTAGAAAGAAAGCTCCTGTAAAATTGGGATCTGTAAATTGAAGCAAGGAAGACCTTGGTTGCTGAAAAGATTAACACTATAAAGGAAGCTAAATACTTTGAGTCAGGACTATAGGAAGGATGTCCTCAGGGCATCCCAGTAAACAGTACCTTTTGTCTCTAGACTTGGCTGAGAGAAGAGAGCCCCAGGCCACCCTGCTTGAGAAGCGTGGGCGGGCTAGTGTTGGCTAGACTCCTTTCACAGAGCTCAGCCATCCAGGTACTCAGAGGCTGCTGCTGCCATGATTCAAGGAGGCCCAGCTACTGCTCGAGCTGGCGGTAGACCTAGAGTTGTCCATGTGGTGCTGATTTTACAGGCATACAGAATGCAAGAGCTGTGGGCTCAGGAAGACTTTAACCCAGATTTCAGAAGAAGGCCTGGGAGGCCAGCCAGTGTGCCCCTGAGATAGACTAAAGGCATAAAAAGATCTGCATGAGTCTTTTGGGGCTTGGGGCCTGGGGCCGAATGTTATGGTTTATATCTTAATTTCCCCTAAGAGCTTCATGTGTTCGTAGGCAGAGCTTTTGGATGATGATTGAATTATGGAGGTGCAATAGCTGACTTGCTCTTAAAAGGTGGGATGTGGTCAGAAGAGACAGATCAACTGGGGCAAAGACAGGGAGATTATATCTCCCTCCCAGTTTCCTCCCTTTGTTCTCTCTGCTTCCTGGCTCTCATGAGGTAAGCAGCTTTCCTCCGCCCAGGGCCTTCCACCAAGCCACTGACCATGCAAGGACTAAAACTTCTAAAACCTTCCTTTAAGTTGTGGGTGTTGGGTATTGTGTCCCAGCAACGAGATAGTGACTAAGACAATTAGGGTATAGTCCATTTGAGATGGCCTCTTTCCATCAGCGTGGGTTTCATTAGTTTTTGAGCACCTACTATGTAGCAGGCCCTGGTGCCAAGGCACAGGAGATCTAGAAAGAGTAGAAGCTCAGCCCCTAACCCTGATCAGCTGTGTGGCCTTGGCCAAATGGTTTATACCCCTGAGCCACCATCATCTGTGAAGCAACAATAACAGTAATCCCCTGCTGCAGTGTGCTGGGAATTGAATCAAGGGCCTCAGACATGGTAGGTGAGCACGCTACTCCCAAGCCACATCCCCAGCACAACCATAACTCCTTTTTTTTTGGACAAGGTCTCACTCTGTAGTCAGACTGGCCTGAACCCACTATAGATCCCAGGATGACCCTGAATCTTCCATACTCTCACCTCAGCACCCTCCTCAGTACTGGATTACAGATGTGCACCACCATGCCTAGCTCCAACAATTTTCTTATAGAGGTGTGTGGATGAAATTAGATTATGGTTGGGAAAAATATTTTCCAGAATTTAAATTCCATACAAAAATTAATGTGGGCAAACCAGGCATGGTGGCACACGCCTGTAATCCCGGCACTCAGGAGGCGAAGGCAGGAGGATCACTATGCGTTTGAGACCAGCCTGGGTTACATAGTGAGCTCGAGGCCAGCCTGAACTACACAGCAAGACCCGGTCTCAAAAAACAAAACAAAACAAACTAGTGTGGGAGAAAGACAATATGAAACCTGATGTCAGGGAGTTTTTTTTGGGGGGGGGGCGGGTGCTGGGGATTGTACTCGGGGCCTTGCAGGTCAGGGAGTTTCACCCATGACTGTGGGCAAGATGAGCCTCAAAGGAAGATCAGGAAGGGAAGTGAGCCAGGAAAAGAGCCTTGTGGCAAAATCCTGGAGGCGAGAAAGCAAAATTATGGGGTAGCTGGAGGTGTCCTGGTGGGCGGGGCAGGAGAAATCCCTGTGCCCTGGCTGTCTCCAGTCAGTGGTGCTACCCGAAATGATATAACAGGAATCCTGTGTGTCGTTGAAATTTTGCTTGTAGCTACATTTAAAAAGAAAAAGGAGCCAGATGTGGTGGCACAGACGTAATCCTCCCCAGCATTTGGGAGGCTGAGGCAAGAGGATCCCAAGTTTGACCCCAGACTGGGCAACCTAGTGTCCAATAAAAAATAAAAAGGGCTGGGATGTAGCTCAGTGGTAGAGCTCCGCTGGCTCCCTAGTATCAAAAAATAAAACACAACAAAACCATTTAAATAGAGGACACATGCTTCGTTTTGCCTCAGCTGGGGCTCTGCTTTCTGGTCTTACATGGGGAAAATTCCTGTTTTCCCTCCTACTTCTCTAAGATACCTTCCCACTGTGTGCAAGTTCTCCACTCCCCCGTCCACCTCATAAACCCTCTAAATGCCCCTAAAAGATCTGGCTTTGGGCTCGACATTACGTTTCCAAACTTACACTGGGCTGGGGGCACAGCTCAGTGGCAGATCCCGTGTCTAGCATACATGAGGCTCTGGGTTTGACCCTCAGTTGTGGGGGAGGGCAGAATTATTCTAACCGGGCATGGTGGCACACGCCTTTATTCCCAGCACTCTGGGAAGATCACAGGTTCGAGCTCAGTCCGGGCAATTTAGCAAGGCCTTGTCTCAAAATAAAAAGTAAGGGCTGGGAATGTAGCTCAGTGCAAAGGCCCTGGGCTCAATCTCCAGCACTGAAAAAAAAAAAGACTTATCCTATTAACATGTATCACTCCAGTTCATTTGTACTTCTTCCTGGTATTTTCGTATACGGCCATACAGTGTATTTATCCCTTTCTCAGTTGATACACATTTAGATTATTTCCTTTTTCTTTTCAAATTTCAAAAATCCGGCATGCACACTCCTGTCCATGTCTCCCAGGGCCTTGGCAGGACATTGCTGGGAACATCTGCCCAGGGGCGGAGCTGAGACACCCAAAGGTGATGGGGACACCTTCAGGTTCACTAGATCTGGTAAAGCGTCTCTCCAGCGTAACCGAGCAACCCACGCGGCATGACTGAGTGCTGGTGGCTTCACTTGGCTCCCACACTGACACTGCTGGACCCTCTGCCAAGCTGGGGGGAGCAAAATGTGCCTTCCTGTGTCTCCTGCTGAAGTTGAGAAACTTTCCAAAGGATTGTGGACCATTGTTCTTTCATATTCAATGTTTTTCTTAGTTGCACTTTTCTCTCCTTTTTTCTTAAGTAATCTTGCCTGAGGTTGTTTTATTATCTTTCAAAAAAAAAAAAAACAACTTTGGTCTTTGTCAATTCTTTTTATTGTTTCCCCAGGCCATTAATATCTGTTCTTATTATTTCTGTTTGTTTTGGTTTTTGGTTTTTTGAGACAGGGTCTCACCACATAGCCCAGGCTGGTCTCAAACTCACAGCAATCCTCCTGCCTCAGCCTCACAAGTGGTGGGATTACAGGTGTGCGTTACCATGCCTGGTTATGTTCTTATTTCTACATTTTCCTTTCTTTGGATTTATGCTGCTGTTATTTTTCTAGTTCCATAAGCTGGATATATTTAGTTCACTGGACTTTTTCCTTTCTAAAATGAGCACTAAGGGCTATTAACTTCCCATGACTTATGACTCAAATGGATCTCAATGGTTTTAATGTGTTGCAATTTCATATCATTCAATTCTACGTATTTTATAACATCCCTTATGATTGTTTGACCCAGAACTGTGTTTTTAAAGTTCCAGATCAGGGGCTGGGGATTTAGCTCAGCGGTTAGAGTGCTTGCCTTGCAAGCGCAAGGCCCTGAGTTCGATCCCCAGCACCAAAAAAAAAAATAAAATAAAATAAAATAAAATAAAGTTCCAGATCTGCGAAGTTTGTTAGCCATATTTTTAAAGTTCTTAATTTCTAAGTACATTACATAGGCTCAGCACATGGTTTTTATACTATTGATAATTTTAAATATTTTTGACATTTATATTTCAGTTAGGACCTAGTTTTGGTACGTGTCCACATCTGCTTCTAAACAATGCATGTTCTCCAATTATTTGGTGCTGAGTTTGATATGTGACTATTAGATCAAGCTTGTTAATTACTATATTATAGTCAGCTTTACCACTGCTGGGGCTGAATACCCAACACCCACAATTTAACAGAGGAAATGGTTTATAGGCTTATAGTTTCTTTTTGTTGTTGTTGTTGTTTTTTGAGACAGGGTCTCGCTATGCAGTTCAGGCTGGCTTTGAGCTCACTATGTAGCCCAGGCTGGTCTCAAATTTGTAGCAATCCTCCTGCCTCAGCCTCCCAGGTGCTAGGATTACAAGCATGCACCACCACACCTCGTGGGTTTATGGTTTCTGAGGTTTCAGTCCATGGTTGGCTGGTTCCAATGCAGAAACCTCATGTGGAAGGGGAATGGCGGAGCAAGGCTGCTCAGTTCATGGTGGCCAGGAAGCAGTGCAGGGAAACTGCACCAGAGAGGAAGGGTTGAGAGACCAGATTGTAACCCCAAGCCCACACCTCCATGACCCACCCAGACATACCCTGAGTGTGATTTAACAATCCTCTAGGTGGTTCCCAGGCCAATCAAATTGACAATTAAATTTAATGATCACAATTGTATATACAAAGCTTGCACATTCTCATTAATGAATATGTTGTCTGTTTAACCTATCAAATTCTTTCTTTCTTTTTTTTTGAGACTGGGTCTCACTATGTAGTTCAGGATAGCCTTGAACTCATTATGTAATCCAGGCTGGCTTCAAACTTGTGGCAATTCTCCTGCCTCAGCCTCCTGAGTGTTGGGATTTAATTCTTTTCCAAATCCACCCATGGCCAAGTGCAGGGGTACACACTTATAGTCCAACTCTTCTAAAGCTGGAGGATTACTTTGGTCTAGGAGTTCAGAGTCAACCTGGGCAATACAGCATGATCCCATCTCAAAAAAAAAAAATCTAGCTGGGCATGGTCACACAGGCCTGAAATTTCTGTGTTCACTTGAAGGCGATACACATTAAAAAAGAATAATTGTCTGACATTCAAATTGAACTGGACTTGCATATTTTATGTACTATAAAATATTTTATCTTCTATAGTTTATCTTCCTATCACTTGGGGTGAAATCAAATGACCATCTCCTATCCCCAAATAGTGGTTAAAACTTATGCGCCTGCTGGGCATGGTGGTACATGCCTATAATCCCGGCATTTTGAAAGGCTGAGGCTAGAGGATCTCAAGTTCAAGCCCAGCTTGGACAATTAACCAACTTAGCAGGATCCAGTCTCAAAATTTTAAGAAATGAAAAAAGGGGATGTAGCTCAATGACAAGGTTCTAAGTTAAATTTCCAGTACTGTAAAACAAACAAACAACAAAACAAAAACATGTTCAGCACCTTACCAGAACTGGCAAAAATTAGGACAAGACAAAACGAAAAGCAGACAAAAAATAACCCTTGTGATCTCCAGAGTTTACTTCTTGGTTTTACTTTCCTCTTGGGGATTTCCTTTGCTTTTAACAGGAAGTTTTAAGATTAGACTTTGGAATACAACAAGCCAAAAAGCTTCCAGGCCACTTCTGCTTGTTGTATTCCTGCAGACCCTTAACAAAGAGAGGACAAAATACAGGGCAACGAATTACAAATTGATTTTCGACATATGATCCATCCCCTCAGGCAAAGGTTGAAAGAGTGTCAGTGGTTGTGTGAGGTCATTTCGGCACTAACCGCAAAACCCTCTCCCTTTTCCCTCGCGCTGCAGCCCCAAGAGCAGGCAGGGCCCATGGAGGGGTGCCAGGAGACGGAGGCGGCCAACGGCTCCGTGGCTGGCTTGGACTTCAACCCCATGAAGGACTACATGGTCCTGAGCGGTCCCCAGAGGGTCGCTGTGGCAGTGCTGTGCACGCTGCTGGGCCTGCTCAGCGCCCTGGAGAACGCGGCTGTGCTATACCTGACCTTGTCCTCCCGCCGGCTCCGCAGGAAGCCCTCCTACCTGTTCATCGGCAGCTTGGCTGGAGCCGACCTCCTGGCCAGTGTGGTGTTTGTCTGCAGCTTTGTCAACTTCCACGTCTTCAATGGTGTAGACTCTGAGGCCGTCTTCCTGCTGAAGATCTGCAGCGTGACCATGACCTTCACGGCCTCCGTGGGCAGCCTGCTGCTGACCGCCGTTGACCGCTACTTCTGTCTGCGCCACCCGCAGACGTACAAAGCTCTGCTCACCCGTGGGAGGGCGCTGGCGGCCCTGGGCACCATGTGGGTCCTCTCGGCGCTCATCGCCTACCTGCCGCTCATGGGATGGACCTGCTGTCCCAGTCTCTGCTCCCGGCTCTTCCCGTTGATCCCCAATGACTACCTGCTGGGCTGGCTCCTGTTCATCGCTGTCCTCTTCTCTGGCATCGTCTACACCTACGGGCACGTCCTCTGGAAGGCCCATCAGCACGTAGCCAGCCTGACCGAGCACCAGGACAAGCCAGTGCCAGGAATGACCCGGATGAGGCTGGACGTGAGGTTGGCCAAGACGCTGGGGCTGTTGCTGGCCGTGCTGTTCATGTGCTGGTTCCCTGCCTTGGCCCTCATGGTGTACAGCTTGGCCACCACGCTGAGCGACGAGGTCAAGAAAGTCTTCGCTTTCTGCTCCATCCTGTGCCTCGTCAACTCCTTGGCCAACCCTGTCATCTACGCCCTGCGCAGTGGGGAAATCCGCTCCTCTGCCTGTCGCCGCCTGGCCCGTTGGAGGAAGTACCTGAGGGGACCAGGATCAGAGGGAAAAGAAGAAGTGCCCAGGTCCTCTGTGAAGTCCTCTATCACGGAGACAGAGGCTGACATGAAAATCACCCCAGGCCCAGCTTCCAGAGATCTGGTCTGCTCAGATTCCTGATGAGGCCTCTTTCCCCATTTTAAACAACCCAGGTCAGAGAGTGCGTCTCTCTGTGGAGAAGACAGAGAAAGCTTCTGGCCTTGCCATCTTTCTTAAACTAGCCACAGGGCCTGGGACACTGACACTTTGTGCTGAGGAGTGTGGCCATGGCTGTTGCGGGCATGGGGCCCACAACAGGCTTGGTTCACATCAGGTCAGGAAAACCTCCCCACAGGTAGCTCAGAGCCTGCATCCTCCACATACCATAGAGGCTGCAGGGAGCCCTCAGGGCTGACAGGAGGGACTCGGAAGAGATCTGAGCCAAAGAGGGACTGACCACTGTCCTGGGAACTTGGGGTATCAGGTGGGATGTCTGGGCCATGCCTGATCCTTTTTAATCATCAGAGCCTCCTTGGTTCTGAGGCTGTGAAAGTCCCCACCTTCGGGCTGTCCCGTCTCACTAAGGACCAAGAACTGGGATGTGATGTGGACGAAGGGTGTGACCACCTCTTTCAGAGATAAATGGCAAACTTTCCATTCAGAGTATCTTGCCGTTTGGGTAAGGACCTTCCTGAACTCTTGATAATCCCTGTTTCCAGCACTGTGACCTCTGAGACCCCAGAGGAGGTTGGGATCACAGAGATGCAGACTCTGAATAGTGTAGTGACCTGTGACGTCCTGCTTGGTGGGGCTACCAGAAGCAAGCTGTGCTCCTGGGAAAAGGAAGGTACTCACAAAGGTTCTCTACACCTCCTGAGCGTTCCTGCCCACCCCATTCACCCGTCTGCATCCTCCACACCCCTGAGATGCAGGACATACAGGAGCAAGCAGGAGGAAGGGACATTGCCTACTGTGTGCAGGCCCAGGGCCGGGCTGCCACAGTCCATTTGCCAGCAGGAATACAGCCCCACTTGCCTGAAGATCTCGGGAACTGGGATTTTCATATCAGAGAGGCTCGCTTCCCATCACAAGGGCTTAAGACAGGAGCGAGAGAAACTATTGGTGGTGGGAAGGACTGCAGAGGAATTCTGACACAGTCACAATAAAAGGAAAGATACTGATTAAACTTGTCTTCAGTGAATACGTGCGAGACAAGGCAGCCCCCGTCCATCCTCTCCTCCATCCACCTCATGAATATGTCCTCGGTACCCGGCCAGAAAGGAGGCTCTGCTCCCATCTGGGGGTGGGCAGAGCATGGATTCTACATTTTAATAAGAAGAAAGCCAATAAGCAAATAAAGATAATTACAGGTAGTCAAATGAAGGGCATCTGCAAGTTCATGTGAAGTAACTTTAGGTGGGATAGACCTGCTATGTGCTCTTGTCATACTTGCTGTGGCTTTTATTGAGGTGGGTTTTCTTGGGGGGGGTTGTTTTTTGAGACTAGGTCTCCTTATGTAGTCCAGGCTGGCCTGGAACTCACTATGTAGCCCAGGCTCAATTCTCCTGCCTCAGCCTCCCAAAGGCTGAGATTACAGGCATGTGCCAACATGCCTGCCATATAATTTAAATCACATTCAGATGACTTATAACACCTAATACAATGTAAATGCTAAGCAAATAGTCATTATATTGTATTGTCTAGGGGATAATGACAAGGAAATGAAAGTCTGTACATATTTAGTACAGAGGCAGGCAGCTTTTTTTCCCCCTGGGGATTGAAACCAAGACCTTCACACTGAACAACACCCCCAGTCTCCCCCCTTTTTTAGGGGTGCTAGGCAAGTGCTCTACCGCTGAGCTAAATCCCCAACCCCATCCAGCCCATTTAACGTTTTCGTTTTAAGACAGGGTCTCGCTAAATCACTAAATTGCCGAGACTGGGCTCAAACCTGTGATCCTCCTGCCTGATCACTACAGACTTAACTCGCTGTCTCTCAGCATACTTCAGTTTATGACTTCGTATTTCCTGTGACAAATTTCCCCAACTGGATAGCTTAGAAAGACAGAAATGTATTCCCTCAAAGCATGCCAACCATTGGATTTAGGTCCTTCCTAATCTAGTACAGCAGCATCTTAATTTCATCAATCACAAATGCAAAGCCCTTATTTCCTGATCACTCCCAGGAGGAGGACGCGCTTGACTCTGTCACGCTGGCACTGCCTTCTCCCAGGAGCAGGGAGAGAAAGGCATGGATTCCACATTTGTTGAGAGTTGGATTCTGGTCCCACCTTGGCCCAAGCCAGCTGCATGATCCTGGGCAACTCCCTTCCCTGCTCTGGGCCTCCCCTGTAAAATGGCAGGGAGAGGGAAGGGGAAGGTGCCGGAACTCTTCTGACAAGCTGCTGTTCCCACTGGTTGCGCCACGTGTGGTCATGTGGCTTCTGACTTGCATGTTTCTCGCCCCGACGGACCCGTCCTGACTGAGCATGCATGCCTGTGGGAGCCATGGAGGAATTCCCGTGAGCCTCCACCACTGACCTGCACCCCGGCCTGCACCGTGTTTAACACAGTCAGAGGCTACGCTCTTTTTTTTTTCTTTATTTGTTTGAGACGGTCTCGCTATGTAGTCCAGGCTGCTTTTAAGCTCACTATGTTTCCCAGTCTGGCCTCAAACTCTCGATGATGCTCCTGCCTCAGCCTCCCAAGTGCTGAGATTGCAGGCACCCATTACAACGCCCCACAAATGCTATATTCTGAAATGCCTCAATTCCCAAAGCAACCTTAATAAATATTAGGCAAAATGATCACACCCGCTCTTCCTCTTTCAGGCCCCACTTCTCCCTCTGCTCCCCTCTCATAATGCTCCTTCGCATCTTCATTCTACCTCATTACTTCTGGCTCTCTAACTGCCCACTAAATGAAATCCATGATCTGGCTTCAGCCTGCCGCTGCATTATCACTGCACAGAGTGGGCCTACCTTACCTCACCGACCTCACCTGCGATTTAACCCCGCAGTCAAATTCTTGGTTTTAAAAAGCTCTGGTCGTCCTTCAGAGGGGCGCATCTGTCGAGGCCTTCTTGGGTTTTTCTCTCTTGGAACGCCAGAAGGCGCTGCCGAGACCGTCCAGCTGCAGAGGAAACCGCTCCGGAGTCAAGCGAAGCCGGAGATTGGCCCGCCCCCTTTTCCTTCTGAGCCAATCGTTGGTACAAGGGGCGGGGCCACTCCGCACCTGCGCACTAAGAGGGGGCGGGGCGGGCGCGGAGGCAGAGATGCTGGGGCGGGTGGGGAGGTGGTGGCGGGTGGGACCCGCGCTGCTGCTGCTGCTGCTGCTGCTCCGAGCGGCGCAGTCGGCGTCGGCGGCCCCGCCCCGCTACACCCCCGACTGGCCGAGCTTGGACTCCCGGCCGCTGCCGGCCTGGTTCGACGAGGCCAAGTTCGGGGTGTTCGTGCACTGGGGTGTGTTCTCGGTGCCGGCCTGGGGCAGCGAGTGGTTCTGGTGGCACTGGCAGGGCGAGGGCCTGCTCGGCTACCGGCTCTTCATGCGCGACAACTATCCGCCCGGCTTCACCTACGCCGACTTCGGGCCCCAGTTCACGGCGCGCTTCTTCCTCCCGGACGAGTGGGCCGAGCTCTTCCAGGCCGCGGGGGCCAAGTGAGTCCTCCCGGGCGGGCGGGGCGCGGGGCGTGGGGGCGAGGCCGCTTGGGCCAGGCCTGGTCCGAGGCCACCTGATCGGAAGGAGGCGCGTCCGGTTAGGGTGTGGGGGGTTCCTGGGGAGCGAACCCGGGCCTTGCACTTGGTAGGCAAGTGCTGTACCACTGAACAAGCCCCCGTGTTTACACTTGAGCTAGGCGACACCTACTACCCCTCCAGACTCTAAATCAGTGGCCTGGAGTCTGGTCCTCGTTCATTTGTGGGCCCAGACAAGTCACTGCAGTACCCCTGCAGCCTCCTTGGACACCTCCAGAAGGGAGCTGCCCTGCGCCCTCGAGGGAGAGGTGCGAAGGGAGCGCGGCCTGGGTGTGGGGGCTGCCGTGGGATTCTCCCTCTGCTGCCCTCTGCGCGGCTGCTGTGCGGTGCTCCAGGGAGGTCTGCAGTGTTAGGACCTGTGGAGGCCGCGGTGGGCCCGTTCGAAGAACTGAAGGCTGCTGGGCGCTGGGGTGCGGAAGGGGAGGAGGGCAGGGCCTCGGCGGGGGGGGGGGGCGCATGAGGAAGCCTCGAGGGCCCTGCAGTACCTGCGCTCTCAGGCAGTGATTGCTCGGCTTCGGGAAGGGTGATTGGGCTGCTGGGAGGACAGCGGGTTGGAGAGGAGAGAGACAGAGATGGAGGCAAGGAGGTCACTGCACTTCCAGCCTAGAACATCCTCGTTCCCTGGTTGGCTCTTCAGTCCGTCTTCCAGGTTTCTGTTTCTTTTGGACTTTTATGTTCGCTTGTCCTGAAGGGAAATTAAAACCAGCACTTACCATTCGAGAGTAAATATATAGGAATAAAAGGTTTCTGTAAACAGAACCTTTTACTCAAAAGTCTTCCAGTGGTTTTAGAAATTCATACTTTACAAAGAAAAAAAAATTACAGGTCTGGGGGCACACACCTGTAATCCCAGCATACGGAGGCTGAGGCAGGAGGAGCTCTGCTTGTTTGAGGCCAGGATGAACTACACAGTGAGACCCTGTCTCAAAAAGAAAAATTAAAATCTGGGAGGCAGCCTTTTCCCAGACCTCTTATTTTATGGATGAGCTAACTGGCCCAGAGGAAGATGCCTAATATCCTGGGCTGCAGATCTTAGGGCTCCAGGGTGAGGGCTCTATCTTCTGAGCCTGGGATCTGCAAACTGACCAGATGAATTGGTTCTGTGCCAGTTTTTGTAAGGCCTGTGAGATGAGAATGGATTTTATGCTTCTAAAGGATTGTAAGAAAATAAAAAGAAAGAGAGAGAATATGCTACAGAGAAAGGTGGCTCCTAAAGGACTATCTGTCCCTAAAGTTGAGGAGTCCCCCACACCAGCCAGTGATCAGATCATCACATGCAGGCATTATCTACTTTTTCTGCCATAAAAGTAAATGAAATACCGAGTGATTAGCTTATTTCAGCACCTGCCTTTCTCCCAGCTCTTCTGTCACTTCTATGAATGAGAGGCAATTCCATAGTTTTCCTACTGCCGGTCCAGATCATTCTTCGTCAGGGCAAAATGTTAAAGAAAGTTAATTATTTGTACCCAGAAGGAACAAAGAATCAGAGAGGCAAGAAAAAAAAAAAAAAGAATCAGAGAGCTAGTTTTCTCTCACCTACTCCTTCCTTCCCTCTGGGCCTCCTTGGCTGGATACAAGGAGGGTGACTCAGTCAAGTTCATCTCCACTCTTGGAACAGTACCCACAGGGTGTTGAGTCTGCAGCAAGGTCCTAGAAGTCGCCAATAAAATGACTCATCCAAGCACATTTCCTGTTGTCAATTTCTCCCCACCAGTTTTGTTGTCGTTGCAGTTGGGGATAGAACCCAGGGCCCTCGCAGTGAGCTACATCCCCAGCCCTTTTGTATTTTTAAATTTTGAGATGGGGTTTGCTAAGTTGCCCAAGCTGGGCTCCAATTTAATGGTTTTCCTGCCCCCGCCTCCCAGAGTGCTGGGTTTACAGTAGCTGCTTGGCTTTCCTCACCAGTCTTAAAGCTGAAGGAAGGCAGGCTGGGCCAGCTCGTGTTTGTAGCCTGCTGCCCACTTCCCTTGCTCATTTGGTTTTGACATCCACAGGTATGTGGTCTTCACCACAAAACATCATGAAGGCTTCACAAACTGGCCCAGCCCGGTGTCTTGGAACTGGAACTCTAAGGACATGGGCCCCCATCGTGACTTGGTGGGCGAGTTGGGAACAGCTCTCCGGAAGAGGTGTGTGTCTGTAGATGGCCACCCTGTCCTCTCTTCTGATCCAGCCAGCCAGAGTTCTCACCTTCCTACTCTTAGGTGTCATGTGTTGCTTAAGTTTGCACTTAGCAAGTAGTCTGAAGGGCTTCTGGCCTTTGAATTTCCAGTATTAGAGAGTTAGAAGTTCTCATGTGACCAAAAATGACACCATCAGAGAAGCTCATAACCTTAATTTTGAGAACAAGTTAGCCAACTCCTGTCACCTGCTCAGTATTTCATTCCCAGTGCTGTGCTTGGGAGTAGTCATAAATGTTGATTAGACCTTAGATGTTGATTAGATGTGGACATTAGAAGCTGAGTGTCTTCTGTGTATCTGTTTAGTCACATGGTGAGATGCCTACCGTCAATTCCTTCTTAATCTACGTATTGCAGCCTTATCCTTTATTTCTTACTTGCATTATAATGTTTTGGTAGCATCATTTTTCGTTGACCCATAATAATTGTGGCTATTTATGGGGTCTGGTGTGGTAATTCACTACAAATATGCAACGCATAATGACCAAATCAGGGGAATTAGCTTTCCCATCTCCTTCAGCATCTTTCATGTTCTTGTGTTGGGAGCCTTCAACCCACCACCTCCCCTTCATGGTACAGCTGATTGAGTCCAGGGCCTGATGCATACTGGGTAAGTAATCTACCACTGAGCCACATCCTCAGCCCAACTCTTCTTCTTCTTTACAAAATATATAATGGGGCTGATCCCCAGCAGTGCAAAAAAAAAAAAAAGAAAATATGAATTGTTATAGCCAGGCATGGTGATACATATCTCTGCTCCTAGTTCCTCAGGAGTCTGAGGCAGGAGGATCACAAGTTCAAGGCCAGTCTGGGCAAATTAGTGAGACTGTGTCTCAAAATAAAATTTTTAGCTAGGCATAGTGGCCCACACCTGTAATCCCAGCACTTGAGAGGCTGAGGCAAGAGGATTGCCACGAGTTCCAGGCCACCCTAGACCACATAGACCATATGTCAAAAAAACAAATTTTAAAAGGGGATGGTAATACAGCTAAGTGGTAGATAGCTTGCCTAGCATACAAGGTGAGGCTTTGCATTCAATCCCTAGTACTGTGCAAAAAATAGTAGTTACATATCATCTAAACACAGTACATCAAATTTCATGCTTAAGTGAATAATAAGAAATAATTTAAGAAAATGGTTTTAGATCCTACCCTTCTACATACTCTGTGGGTGAATTTCACTGATACATAAAAAATGCTGTAACTGATTTTTCTTAAATTGTTGGCTGTTTGTTTAATGACAGTTGTTGCCATGTCTTTCTGTTTAAGGAACATACGCTATGGTCTCTACCACTCACTCTTAGAGTGGTTCCATCCACTTTACCTACTTGATAAGAAAAATGACTTCAAAACTCAGCATTTTGTCAGTGCAAAAACAATGCCAGAGCTGTATGACCTTGTTAACAGGTAAGAAACAAATATGTTTGACTTTGTCAGTGAAATCAGAGATTCCTGTTAGGAGCTTTTAAGGAGGGAAGGGAGTGAGCTGGATGCAGTGGTACACACCTGTGATCCCAGCACATGGGAGGCTGAGGCAGGAAGATCGCTGTGAGTTCAAGGCTAGCTGGGACTATATGTGGAATACATAGCAAGACTCTTTCTCAAAACACCAAAAAAGAGAGGAGGGAGGGCTTAGGCACACATGACAAAAATCTAGAAGATATCAAAATGATAAAAATGGTGGTTGTATTAAGGCAAAATTCATTTTCCTTCCTACTTTTCAAAATCTCTATAAGTAGTCACATCGTCTTTGTAAATTGAAACAGTCGCACAAAACCCAGAATGACAGTGAACTCAACCTGAGGTCCCAGCCTGCCTGCAGGGGTCTCTCTGTCAGGACCTTGGAGAGCATGCAGCGTGACCCACGTGTGGGCCTGGGTCTCCTCAGCTCTTGCAGGCTGCAAACAGATCACCTGTGAGCCTCAGATTCCACTCTGTGAGAGCCTGTCTGTCTGAGGCTCAGGATGATGCGCGAAACATCTCTCAGCACCCAGCACAGAGTGGGGCATTACTGCTGTTGTTATTATCATTATTTTAAAATGACCACTGTCCCTTTGGGTTTTGTCACTACTCTTTACCACCTTTTAGCCTTGTTTTGCCTCATCATACCTGAGGGGCTTGTACAGAATGGTGGACCCTTGAGGCTTATGGGTCAGCCTTCCGTGTCTGAATTCTTATTTTGCACTGGGGGGGCCCACCTTCCAGCAGACTCCATCCTACAGTGACTTCTTTAAGGAAAGCCTGTAGGAGACTTGCAGGGGCTTGGACAGATCTGGCCGCCCTGGATTGGAAACCTGGTGTTCTTTCTTATTGGCCATATGGCCTTGAATGAACTACTTAGTCCGTCTTTCTTCCTTCCTTTCTTTCTTTCCCTCGCTCTCTTTCTTTCTTCCTTTCTTTCTCTCTCCCGCCTTCCTTCCTTCCCTCCTTTTTTTCTTTTTTTTGTGGTGGGATGGGTACACAAGAGCCTCATGCATACTAGGCAAATGTCTACCACTGCGCTACATCCCAAGTCCTTTTAAAAAATTTTTTTTATTTTAAGACAGGATCTTGCTAAGTTGCTCAGGCTTGTCTGGAACTTTTTTTTTTTTTTCTGGTGCTGGGGATCGAACTCAGGGCCTTGTGCTTGCTAGGCAGGCACTCTAACCACTGAGCTAAGTCCCCAGCCCTTAACACATTTTAAAGTAGAACCCCTACTCCTGTAGTTTTGGAGAGCCACTCTTTTTTGCAGTGCTGGGGGTAGAACTCAGGGCTTCCTGCATGCTAAGTAAGTGTCCTACCACTGCACTACATCACCAGCCCAGAAGCACCACTTTTAATTGGAATTAGTTACTGATAGGAAACCAAATCACACACACACACACACACACACACACACACACAGATGCTAGCTCCTATTTCTAAAAAGTGGTAAAGAAAAAGATGAGGAGGATATGTACCAAGATGCTGTTTGTTTTAAACAGTAGTTATGTTAACAAAGTGATTTGTTGTTCTTGTTGTTGCTAATCATCTCTTTAGATTTCCACATCTTCTGCATTGTAATTTTATGGTACTTTCAAAATTGGAGAAATTTATTTTCAATGCTGGGGCTTATACCCAAGGCTTCATGCAGATGCGCCCCTGAGCTGTACCCCAGCCCTAATATTTGTTGGAAAAATGAGTGTGCAAGCCTGTCCTGTGAACACAGTCAGATGGTAAACCCTTCTGCTCACATGCCTTCCAGCTACAAGCCTGACCTCATCTGGTCTGACGGGGAGTGGGAGTGCCCTGATACTTACTGGAACTCCACCTATTTTCTTTCCTGGCTGTACAATGATAGCCCCGTCAAGGTAAGTGCTTATTTGATTTATTGCTTATTTATTTGTTATGATAAAAGTAAATACAAGGAGCCAAGATGTGGAGTACTAGTAAGGACAAAAGCAGCAAATGATATCAACACATGGCCACTGGGACTGAGGCACCTAACAGAAGTTAAAGGTCTCTCCCTTAATTCTACCCCCTTGAAGTATAAGCTTTCTTTTTCTCTTTTAATTCTTAATTTTGACAACATAGATATAGGTGTAAGTTCACATGATAGAATAGAAATAATATGTTGAATTCCTAAACCACTGCAGAGAAGATAAACTCTACTATGCAAACAAATGTTATAAGGAAACATCCCAAAAATTCATGTGCAAAGCATATAAAATTAGCCAGGCATGGTGGCACACACTTGTAATCCCAGCACTGGGGAGGAAGAAAATATCAATCCCAATGCCATTTATAAAGCATAACTAGTTTGGAATGGTAGTAATCCCCACTACTCAGGAGGCTGAGGCAGGTGGATCACAAATTTGAGGCCAACCCAGGCAACTTAGTGAGACCCTATTTTAAAACAAAAATTTTAGAAAGAGTTTAGGTTGTAGGTCAGCAGTAGAACACTTATCTAGCGTGCACTAGGCCATGGGTTCAAGTCCCTGTACTGCCAAAAAAGAACCCAAAAAAACAACAAAAAAAAAACAATCCCACAATATGCCCCTTTGGGTCTCTCAAAGAAATCCAGTGCTGGCCATGGTAGCACACAACTGTAATCCCAGAATTTAGGAGGCTGAGGCAGGAGGATCACCACAAATTCAAGGTCAGCCTTGGGTACATACTGAGTTCAAGGCCAGCGTGAACTACATAATGAAACCTGTCTCCAATTTAAAAAAAAGGGGGGGGGGAGAAATTCCATGTCCCCAGCAAGCAGAACCTTTGCCATGGTCCTGTCTCAACTTGTTTACACACGAACTTTGCAGACGCAGGATTGTAGAGAAAAGGATTATTGGGAGCCAGCACTGTGGCATGGTGTGTGCCAAGCCCTGAAGCAACAGGATTGATGGTTTTGGCCCTGAAGAAACTACAGTCTGAAAAGAGAGAGACAGATTGCACTGTGAATGATCAGTATGATGGTAGAACTATGTCCCAAGGTCTCCACAATCTGCCGAAAGCACAGAGTACTGGGTTAGAGACTGTGGCCCTGCAGAAGTCCAAGGCTATGTCGATCCTTGAAGGGCTGAGTATACAGGGAAGGGTACAATCCTCTGAGGGCTTGGAGAACAGGAGCGAGATGAGGGAGACAGGCCGAGGTGTTACTAAGCAACCACTCTGTGCCAGGGTCAGAGTACTGTCATTTTTAATCCTTTCAGAATTCCAGGGAGGAGGCTGGGGATTTAGCTCAGTGGTTAGAGCGCTTGCCTTGCAAGCACAAGGCCCTGAGTTCGATTTCCGGCACCAAAAAAAACCAAAACAAAACAAAAAAAAAAAACCCAGGGAGGTAGGTTATCCTTTTCTTCTGGTTTGTTTAATTAGGTGTTGGGATTTTGTTTTATTCTGAGTTTGGTTCTTTTACAGATAACTAGATTTAAAAGGTAAAGTCACCTGCCTAAGACCCCGCTGACTAGGAGGTGACTCTGAAAGCCCCAGCTGATCTTGGATTGAACTTGAGTTGCCCCTTTCAGTTCTGAGACCTTGTGATGGTCAGACACTAAAAGCTGAGTACAGGACACTGGGTCAGACTGGCTAGAAATGATGAATATTCTTCTCTTTTGCTTTTGCACACAATTAACTTCCATAGGAAAAACTTCCATGGGAATGTGGATGGCCCTAAAACAGGCAAAAAGGAGAATTTTAAGTATTTACTGTATCTCCTGTCATAGAGTTTTCAGTAATTACCCTGTATTGGCCACCCTGCTGTACATTAAATATTTACATTAAGATATTCCATGTGATAGTTTCTCATAATTCAGCTAAGCCTGAAGGAAGAAAATGAGTATTTGCTGACTTTTCCACCGGGGGAAAGAAAGACAGGGTTGTGTAGTGGGAGGGCTGGGTTGAGGTCAGAGGCCTGCTTCAGAGCCCCCAGCCTTGGAAACTGCCCAGGGGTAGGATGAAGGGGAGTCCCCTCCTCTGCCTCTCTCCTAGTGGGGTTTTCTAGATGGTCTTTCACACAGGCTCTCCAGCTTTGGCGCTAGGTTATTTCTCACTGTGGGTTCTCAGCCTCAGCACTGTTGTTATTTGGGGCCAGGTATTTCTTTGTTGCCAGGGTGTCCTGCACACTGTAGGGTGTTCTGGAGCAGTGTCCCCCTGGCCTCTTCCCCTAGATGTCAGTAGCACCACCCCAGTTGTGACAACGTGAAAAGTCTTTAGACTGCCGAATGTCTGTCCCCTCCAGGGCAAAACTGCCCCACCCCTGGGTCAAGAACCACCACTTTAGACTAACTATTCTTTGCTTCCAAATACATTGTGGCCCCACCAAGCCACACAGCAGGAAGGAGCTGGGTGGTGTTACTTCTGCCTTTAGGACGAGGTGGTAGTAAATGACCGATGGGGAAAGAACTGTTCCTGCCACCACGGAGGATACTACAACTGCCAAGATAAATTTGTGCCCGAGAGTTTGCCCAACCACAAGTGGGAGATGTGTACCAGCCTCGACAAGTGGTCCTGGGGCTACCGGCGGGACATGAAAATGGCCGACATCCTGAGTGAGTCTGAAATTATCTCGGTAAGGGCACTTCTGAGCTGCCAGTTTGCTAACTGCTTCTCTCACAGACTGCTAACCAAGAGCAACAGAAGTGCGGGCCAGCAGGCCCTCCAAGGTTGTTGAACGTGCCCCAGAAACCCGTCTTCAGAAAATGACTATGTGTAATTACAGAAAGAAGTTTTATATTCCAAGACAGTCTTCTCGGGATTGTTTACAATTAGACATGGGGGTGGTTTCAGCTTGTTACGACCAAAAGGGATAATTAAGTCGATTAGAAGATTTCCTTAACCATTAAAATGTTGAGAGGACTGGAAATTTAGCTCAATGGTTAGAGTGCCTGCCTAGCAAACACAAGGCCCTGAGTTCGATCCCCAGCACCATAAATGAATGAATGAATGAATAAATAAAAAATAAAATGTTGAGAGCTGTAAGTATAGCTCATGGTAGAGCACTTGCCTAGCGTGTGTGAGGCTCTGGGTTCCATCCTCAGCACTGATTTTAAAAAAAGAAGATGATTGTGTAATATGGGTAAAAGCTTAATTCATTGAATGAAAAACATGTGACACATCATTACATATAAAATTAACTGCATAGGAAAAAGACTGAAAACATACACTGAAAGTTAATGGTGTGTGGTGCCTGTTGGTGTACTGTAATGGAGTCTCCTTTTTCAAATTTTCTGTATGTAGTCTTAGTCTTTCTGGGTTGCCTTGAAGTGCGCTTGTTTGATGTAAACACACACACACACATATACACACACTCACTCTACAAGCCTTCCAAAGTTTCTCTCTTTACAGCAGCTTTCCCAAAAGGGCAGCTTGTACATATATTTACATGGCCCATGGCATAACAAATTTCCCAGCATTCCTCACAAGTCTCCCAGCTCCCCAAGCTCCCCACAGCACCCACTCAAACCTCTCTCCCTGATGCTGTGTTCCCTGCCAACCGGTCCGTCATTCCGTTGTTTCGTGCCATCTCTTGACAGCCCAGCACTTTTCTCTCAGCTTCCCTGTTCACACCTTGTGCTTCTGAGACCCGACCCTTCCCACCACAGTCCGCGCTGAGATGTGCAGCCCCACAGGAAGTGCCCATGACCACTCCCCAAAGTCCAAATTAATATCCATCTTATAGCGGGAGTTTTTTTGTTCTCTCATATGATCCTGTCTTGCTTTTATAATGACAAATACAGTTTTTAAAGGGCAAAGAGGGCTGGGGATTTAGCTCAGTGGTAGAGCGCTTGCCTATCAAGTGTAAGGCCCTGAGTTCGATCCCCAGCACCGAAAAAAAAAAAATAAAGGGCAAAGAATATTCACAAATGAGGACGAGCCTGCTTAGATTGTTTTGCTTGTCTTACTATCTGTGTATTCTAAGCATTGCTCCAGGCTTGGCATTCACAGTTTGGCTTTCATCATCTCTGCCTCTCCAGGAACTAGTTCAGGCTGTAAGTTTGGGAGGCAACTATCTTCTTAACATCGGACCAACTAAAGATGGATTGATCGTTCCTATCTTCCAAGAAAGGCTGCTCGCTGTTGGCAAGTGGCTGAAAGTCAGCGGGGAGGCCATCTATGCCACCAAGCCCTGGCGGGTGCAACTGGAAAAGAACGAGACCTCTATATGGTGAGTCTGTCTCCCGAAGCGTGCAGCCTCATGGGACTGGCATGCCCTTGAGTGCAGTGTGATAAGCCGCTGCAGGCTGTCTTGAGGAAACCCAAAAGCTGTTCTTTTGATATAAAATTTGTGCCTGCACTGGGTTATGGCCACCGGAGTGTCTTTGACTACAGAGGGAGGTAGTGGGTTTGGAGAAAAGGGAAGTTGAAGCAAAGCATTGATTAATTTAGTAGTGATTGTTACATGCTTCCCAAAAATAGTGGTAGTGATACTTGTATAGCACCCACGGTGTGCAGGGCCCATACTCAGTTCTTTCCATTCATTCTTGGACTTCTGGATCTGGTTGTTTGATCTTGGCCCTCAACTGCAAAATGGGTGATGATACTCACCTTCATAGAGTTGTTTCAAGGACTAAGTGAGATAATGTATATAAAACACCTAGCAGGGCCAGGCATAAACCAAGTAATGAAGTTTTTTTTGTTTGTTTGTTTTGTTTTTTGTTTTTTTTTGTGGTGCTGGGGCTTGAACTCAGGGCCTTGTGCTTGCCAGGCGAGTACTGTAACCACTGAGCTAAATCCCAGCCCCCTAAACCAAGTGACCAGTAAAAGGTACTGCTCATGTTGGACTGGTGAGCTGTGATCTTGGATCAGGGCACACACTAATCCTTCTGTTTGGATAAGTGTCTATTTAGTGATTTTCATCTTCTTCCCTAAATGTGGTAAACTCTCAGGACAACAAATTTGTCTTCGTTGTATATCTCTTTCCCTTGCTATATCCTCTATTTTCTCATGGACTTGAAGTTGAAAAGAAGATTTACATAAGGTAAATGGCTTCAGTGTGAAATAACTAATGTAAGAGTTAACAAAAACAGTTAAACAGGGCTGGGGATTTAGCTCAGTGGTTAGAGTGCTTGCCTAGCAAACACAAGGCCCTGAGTTCGATCCCTGGTACCAAAAAAACAAAAACAAAAACAAAAAAACCCCCCAAAAACAGTTAAACAACCCAAAAGGGAAAAATAGAAGATATGAAAGACTTTTATAGGCTGCTTCCTCCCTGTATCCTGTAGTTGGTGTTTTTAGTGCCTCCCAGAAGCAATGATAGGCTTGAGGTCTTGGGTTTGATAGATAGTTGAAAGAGGAGTGGACAAGATTATCAAGGTGCCAGCTTCTTAACAATATATTTCCTTTTTCCCAGGTATACTTCAAAAGACTCAGCTGTTTATGCCATTTTTCTGCAGTGGCCAGAACGTGAAGTTTTATATCTTAAATCCCCCATAACTACCTCAACTACAAGGGTAAGGAGTCCCATCAGTCCTAAGATGTACTTACCTCCTACCTTTTTTTTTTTGCCACTGGAGATTGAACCCAGGGCCTTCATTACTGAGCTACATCTCTAGCCCTTTTTATTTTTTATTTATTTATTTTTTTTGGTGGTGCCGGGGATTGAACTCAGGCCCTTGTGCTTGCAAGGCAAGCACTCTAATCACTGAGCTAAATCCCCAGCCCTAGCCCTTTTTAAATTTTAAATTTTTTTTTTTTTTTTGAGACAGTCTTGCTGAGTTCAGGTTGGCCTTGAGCTCACTATGTAGCCCAGCTTGGCCTCAAACTCATGGCAATCCTCCTGCCTCAGCATTCCAAGTGCAAGGATTACAGGTGTGCACTACCACACCTAGCTGTAGCCCTTCTTCGATTTTTATTTTGAGATAGGTTCTTGCTACATTACCCAGGCTGGTTTCTTTTTTTTTTTTTTTTTTTTTTTTTTGGTGCTGGGGATCGAACTCAGGGCCTTGGGCTTGCAAGGCAAGCACTCTAACTGCTGAGCTAAATCCCCAGCCCCCTCCACGCTGGTTTCAAACTTGTGATCCTCTTGTGTCAGCTTCCCAGAGTGCTGGGATTACAGGCACATGCCACCACGCCCAGTTTAAAATGTAGCTTTTTCTAAAGGAACTGGCAGGCCTTCTGTCCTCCCTCCTTCCTTCCCCAGGCTCCTGCCCTCTCTGTGCCGTGGTAGGCTGTCTTCCCTGTCCTGGCCCAGTATGGTATGCAGACTGTAACTTGTGTGCACCAATGCGTTAACTGGGGTTTCCAATCTTTTTCCTTGCTGCAGGTAACCATGCTGGGAGTCGAGGGAGATCTGAAGTGGTCCAGAGATCCAGACAGAGGTCTCCACATCTCTCTGCCTCAGTTGCCTCCCTCAGCGCTCCCAGTGGAGTTTGCCTGGACTGTGAAGCTGGCAGGAGTGAAGTGACCCCTGAGCTGAGGAGGAGAAGGGCGCTGCCCAGGGTGTGCCACTTTATTTCTCTCTCACAGCACCACAGTAAAGCCGCTCCCTTTCCCCACCTAGACAGAGCCTTTCCAGCATACTCTAATCCAAGAAACTGAGGACATCGCACTGATGATTAATGGAGCAACGATCTCAGAGCCATTGCTAGCGTATCTCCCTCTGGTCAGCCGAAGGAGGGGCCGCACAGTTAAGCTGACCTCGTGCAAGCTGTGAAGACGGTGTACAGCGGGGACGCCTCCGTTCTCTGTCCTGTAACCACTTGCCTGCACAGGGACTTCAGACAGAGTAAGCAAGTCACCCTGTTGCCTGTGGGGTGGAGAGTCTGGAGAGCTTAACCTCATGCTCTGTTTAACATCAGTTGTCACCAAACGGCTCCCCCAAAGGTGCGGGAAGCCTGGAGGGGAAGGGAAAGCCTTGCATGGCCGCTGATGGTCAACTCTTCAGAGGCTTCCATAGCAAGCTAAGAGCTCTGAACAGTGGAACTGTGAAGACGAAGAATGCCAGTCTACCTGCCTTTTTAAATATGATCAAATAAATCTCTGATCATTTCTAACAAAAAGTGTGTTGTGGCTTTCTGTTCCTAGTTCCACTTTCTTTCTTTCTTTCTTTTTCTTTCTTTAGCAAATGTTTTCAATAGATGATTAAAAGAGGGTGAAATTTTGTTGAAAAGCTTTTTTTTTTTTTTTAAACGGTTCTAGGAATAGAACTCAGGGCCTTTGTACTGAGCTAAATCTGCAGCCCTTTTTAAAAAAAAATTTTTTTTTTTTGGCAGTACTAAGAATAAAACCAACAGGGGCTCTACCACTGACCTACATCTCCAGTGCTTTTTATTTATTTTGTGACAAGGTCCAGCTAAATTGCTCTGGTAGATCTTTTTTTTTTTTTTTTTTTTTTGTGCCAGGGATTGGAACTCAGGGCCTTGTGCTTGCTAGGCAAGCACTCTAACCACTGAGCTAAATCCCCAACCCTGCCCTGGTAGGTCTTGAACTTGGACTCCTCTTGACTCAACCTTCCACAGTGCTGGTTGCAAGCACGTGTCACCACATTCAGCCCTTGTATTTTATTTTGAGACAGGGTCTTGCTAAATCATCAAATTCCCGAGGCTGGGCTTGAACTTGAAATCCTCCTTCCTTGTCTCCCGGAGTGCTGGGGTTACAGGCGCAGGCCCTCACACCAAACTGCTTTCTGTTGTATCTGTTCCCTCTCTCCCTTGACCTTTGGGTCAGATTTCTGCTCAGCTGTGCATGTAAATGAGTTAGTCATTTAAGGACTATTTCTCCAGGATTGGTAGTACAGGATTGATTTGCCCTAAAGCTACCTCATCTCTCTCTTCCCCTTCAAGACTGAAGTCACAACAAGTGTAACTAAGGTATTTCCAGGATTCACAGGGCACACTGACCTTGTGATTGTATGTGTACAAGCCACCAGGTTTCACAGTGTCCCATTCCAGACCTCCCAAGAGGTACCCAGAAGTCTCCAGTCATCCTTTCCTACCCTAAACCCACCTTCTTTCCCTTCACCTAAGGACGGAAAGCTTGAGACTGCATTTAAGGTGGTCTTTTTTAATGGTAGCCTGAGCATCTCCTCAGTTTGCTGTCTTTCCAAGTCATCTCTTTTCTTGGCCCCAACAACTCGTCCTGTGGTCCCTGGACCTATTCAAGTGACAGGTAAACAGACCAGGGTTTGGTAATGGGGTGACTTAAGGTTTGGGGTTAAGTGATCGGAAGTGAAGTAATCAGTGGTCTGGGTGCCCACTAAAACCTCAGGGTACTTCCTGGGACCCGTGTTCGGAAAATGGCAGAGTTAGCATGAGCTGAGGGTGAGGTTTTGGGCTCCTGACAAAATGTCACCCATCGGACACTTCGGCAGATTTGAGAGAGTTGATACTTTCAGCAAAAGTGGTCTTCAAGTCCATGAAATGTAAACTAGGCCACCATTATCCTTGTGACCCACACGACAGGGGCATCATCTACAGCAAAGCTAGTGGAAGACTAATCATTTACTGTTCAGGGGATGGCCTCCAAAATTAGTGATTTTTAAAGTCAACTAGGGGCCTGGGAATTTAGCTCAGAGGTTAGAGTGTTTGCCTTGCAAGCACAAGGCCCTGAGTTTGATCTCCAGTGCCAAAATAAATAAATAAATGAAGTCAACTAAAAGCAAGTGAACTAGAGGGTTTATTTAGGTTTTCCCTCAGTTTACATATTGGGACTCCACAGTGAACAGCCGGTTAGTTTCTGCCCTTTCCTGAGATTCACCCCAGAGCTGGATGTGTTTGTTACTGTTGTAGAATTTGCCAACAAGTGAATTTAGGGGGCAGACAGGACAGATTGCTAAGAATTGGGAAATTGGCAAGGGTAGGCTTTGCCTACATCATCTCTGTGCATGTGTGTGTGTGTGTGTTTGTGTACTTGTTTTAAATTGTGGTAAATTATACATAACATAAAATCCACCATTTTAATCTTTTTGAGTGCCCAATTCAGTGGCATTATGTACATCCACATGGCTATGTAACTATCTCCACTATCTACCCCTCTTTGGAACTTTTTCACCTCCCAAACTAAAACCCTAAGCCCATTAAACAACCCCCCCCCCATTTCCCACTTTCCTGACCCCTGGATGCTACTATTCAACACACACACACACACACACACACACACACACACACTCACATACACACACACACACACAGAGTGGGGATTAAATCCAGAGCTTTGCACATTCTAGGCAAGCACTCTACCACAGAGCTACATTCCCAACCCTCTTTATTTTGAGACAAGGCCTCATTATGTTGCTCAGGCAGGTAGCTGGGATTACAAGTATGCACCACCATACCCAGCTCTCTACTTTCTTTCTCCATGACTCTGACTACTCTTGGTACCTCGATGCATTAGAGTTCTCCAGAAAAACAGAAGCAATCGGAAATCCACTAATAGGTAGAATCGGCCACCAATTATGGAGACTGGGAAATCCCAGAATGTGCTGCCAACAAGTTAGACATTCAGGAAAGCTGGCAGTGTGCTTCTGGTCCAAGCTAGATGGCCTGGAAAGCCAGATGAAGCAGCCAAACTGAGAGAATTCTTCTTCCCTCCACCTTTTTGTTCTATTCAGACACTCAAAGAACGGCATGATGCCCACTGACACTGAAGAGGGCAATAGTTGCTTTGCTCAGTCTATTGACTAAGCCTTCCCAGGAGCTGGGAGTAAAGGCATCTACCACCATGCCCAGCAAAATGTATTACTTTACGCTGTAACCTGCTGACGCATGTCTCTGTGTGTGTGTGTGTGTGTGTGTGTGTGTGTGTGTGTATGTTACTGGGGATTAAACCCAGAGCTTTCTCACTGAGCTATAGCCCCAGCCAGTCCCAAACCCCTAGGCCCCCCCTTTTTTGTATTTTTGAGACAGGGTCTTACTGAATTTCTAAATTGCCCAGTCTAGGTTCAAACTTGCAACCCTCCTGTTTCAGCCTCCCAGAGTGCTGGGATTACAGGCATGCACCACCATGCCCAGTTTACTCTATTTCTTTAAAAAAAAAAAATTGGTACCCGCTAGATTGATAGTATGACCAATTAATGGGACACGACATGCACATTGGAAAACGGTGCTCTAAGCATTGAATTTCTTGGCTTCTGGGCCACTGCATATGCTTGGCCCTCCCTGTGAAAAGCTTTCCTTACATTCTCTTCACCCGGATGGATCTTACTCATTCTTCAAGCATCCATCAAAGTGTGCTTCCTCTCTGGAGCTGACTGCCTGGATTTGAATCCTGAAGATTGAAGATTGTAACAAGTAAATTAATACACAAATGGACTCCAAACAGTGAGAGGCAAATAGTAATACTTTTTTTTTCCGAGACAGGATCTTGCTAGGTAGTTCAGGCTGGACTTAAATTCACTACGTAGTCCAGGCTGGCCTTGAACTTGTAACGATCCTCCTGCTTTAGCCTCTGGAGTGCTGGGATTACAGGTTTGCAACGCCATGCCTGGCAGTAACGCCTCTTCTTAACACAAAAGTTAGAGATTACTGTAGACAACTATTTGTGCGATTGTTCTCCGTCTCCCCACACCTTCCCATTACATCCATGCAGCCAGAGATTTTGGTTAATTTCCGATCATCTTTAACCTCCTAGCACCTCACTTGGCCTGACACATAACAGGTGCTCAGAAAACTACTTAATGGATAATAAAGAATTGGCTGAAGTAAGAAAATTTAAGGTTACCAGAGAGTAAAAATCAGTCTCATCACTGAGCATAAAAAGTGGCAAGATCATCGGCGCACAGTAACTTGAGCTTTAACCGAAACAATTTATTTAACCATTCACACAGCTGGCCCTACTACACCTTCCCTGCTCTCACTGAGAACCGAGAGCCAGTGAAACGCCAGGATCGCGCAGGTTCAAAATACAACCCCGAGGGGATCACAGCCAGGCCCCACACGGTTCCAGTTCTCCCCAGGGGTCGCTGAAAGCTCCAAAGGCCTTCTGTTTCTACGGAGGAGCGCCAGTCTTTGCCTTTGCCTTGGACGTCCAGCTCGTAACTTCTGCAGCACTCTAGTCTTGCAGCACAGACCCTTCGACTTCCGGACAAGAACTCACAGGGCGCTCCGCAGTGAGCTCCAGACCTTTGACTTTTGCCTGTATCCACCGGATCTCCAGCATGCCGATGGCCCGTTTGCACTTATCCACATCTGACTCCGCAGGAGGCCTTTGTAAGCCTATCTTGTAAATCCTTATATATGTCATGTAGACATAGATATGTATGATCTATAGATATATCTTATATTAAACCTATGTCTCTGTACGCACGTATCCCATCAGTCATGGCAGCATGTCTTTAACTGTAATAGGTTTCTTAGAAAAATTTAAACATTCACCATATTTTTCGATCACCCTTGTATAGTTTGAACATATTTTCTCTGATCTTGTGGGGTTTTTATTCATTCTGTTGTTTCTTCTTTGTAGTTTAAGCTTTTTAATTTGATATAATCCTACTTGTCCATTTTTACTTTTGTTTCCTGTTGTTTTGTTGTTGTTTGTTTTATCCAAAAAATCCTTGCTGGCCTCGAACTCGCTGCCATCCTCCTGCCTCAGCCTCCCGAGTGCTGGGATTACAGGCCTCCAGCTTCTCTTGCTTTTTAATTTCAGCCATTCAAGTGGATGTATAAAGTTACCTTATCTTCGTTACGTACTACAAACATGTACTAATAAAAAATAAATATTGAACTAGAAAAATAAACAGAAGCAACAGGAGCTCTAACAGCGCCAAGCACAGAGTCCGCAGGTCGCTCCCAAGGCTCCGCCCAAGTAGGCCACGCCCACCCGGCAGTCACGTGGGCCGCGGCGGCGGCGGCGGCGGCGGCGGAAGCTGGGCCAAGATGGCGGGCGTGAGGGTCGAGTTGCCGCGGCGGCTGGTGGGCTTGGCGTCGCTGCGGGCTGTAAGTGCCCCGGGCCGGGCGGCCCCGCAGGCACCGCGATGGTCAGGTTCGGAGGCTTGGCCCTTGGCGGCTGCTCCCTGAGAGGCGAAGCCGGACACCCTCCGGCCAGAACTGGGAGGGTGTTGAAGCTTTGGACCCGCCCTGTCTCGCGCAAATCCCTGGCGCGGTGTGGGGAAACTGAGGCCGGGTGAGGCGAAGCGCTCGGTTCGGATCATGGAGACCTGGACGCCATCGTGGGCGTCCTGATTCTCTGTCTAAGCCCCTTGCCGGTTGCCCTGGTTCCTTTCTTCCTCTCATTGAACCTCCAGCGCTTCGTTAGTGAAAAGCACGAACACCCTTCTTCCTGCCTCCATTTCCAGATTCTGTTGCTTTTAAGGGCTCTTGGCGAGAACTTGGAGGGCGCGGGGCTGTGACTCCCTCGAGACAGCACTTCGAGTCTGTTCAATCCTGATGCTTTGGCGTCTCTCCTGTGCTCACTGAGTGCAGGGAAAAGAGCAGCAGAGGCAGCTGTTTTAAGGGTCAAATAAATCGTGTTGGTCAAAGGGCGTGCCAGTGTAGTCTTGCCACTTTCTAGGCTCGGTGACGGAGTTTTTTACTCTCTGGAAACCTGTTTTCTCACCTGTAAAATGGACATTTTTATTGGAGAGAATGTCGTTTTGATTAGAGAAAATGTAGATCAAGCATTTGGCGTTATTCTGGCTCTCAATAAGTGATCAGTCAGTGGTGTTTTTACCTTAGAGTTTGGAAGGAGTTGTATCAACAGTGTTTTTAGGCTGCACACCTCCACCAGTGTGCAGTTGTTCATTTGTAAAGTGAAAACGGTGACTCCAGCCTGAGAAGTTAAGAAAATTAAATAAGATAGTGGATGATTATGGCCTTTGGGAAAAGAAATTGAAAACCTTATATAATGAAATGATCCCCCTGGGGGTTACTAGTATAGTTTTAGGATCAGGACCAGACCTGGACTCAAGTCCAAGCTATGTCACTTTCTAGTTGTGTGATTTTTGGTAATCTAAGGTTTAGCCATCCTTCCTGGTTTTGGAGAATGGTATTCCCTGCCAGGAGACACCGATGCCTGTGGTTTGGCACTGGGTGTTAGCCTGTGTTTACTGTTGTTATTGATGTAGATACACCGTAGCTCAGGACCCTGGGAGACAATCCTATTTTTTTTTTAATAAAAGCAGACGATTTATTTGAAGGTGGGAAGGGGAGAGAGAGAGAGAGCACCAGAGAGAATACTCTGGATGAGTAGGGAGTATTTGAAAGAGAAATACTCTTAGGGAGACAGTACTTAGAAGAGATCATTGCTGAGCAGAATTCTACAGAAAGGAACTGGGCGTTTAACCAGGAGAAGACTGGGTGGAATGGTGGTAAAGAGACAATGATAACCTGACCACACTGCCAGGTTCTGATGTTCCTCAGTGGCTCGCTAGCCATGTGACCTTGGGAAAGTTAGTCTCTGTGCCTCACATCTCTCACAGCTAAATAGAGATTATGACAGTCCCTAAATTGCTGAGAGGATGCGATGGGTTAATATGGAAAGGACTCACTGGGCATGGTGGCACACATCTGTAATCCCAGGCCTTGGGAGGCTGAGGCAAGAGCATTGCCATAAGTTCAAGGCCAGTCTGGGCTACATAGTGAAACTCTGTCTTAAAGAAAAAAAATATGAAAAAGTCTCTTATAAGTCCTTGCCAATTAGTAAGCACATAATAAATATGATTTATTGTTAAATAAAGATTTGTTAAGAGCAAGGAAGTGGATTTGAGTTTATCTTGTCCTCCAAAAGAAAATTGGAAGCAGATTTTGCATTCTTTCAACAAAATTATTTATTGAAACCTGTTATGTACTAGAACCTTGGAAATATAGCAGTTCATAAAAGAGGGCCTGCCTGATGAAACTGAAGTTCTACTGCAATACTTTTAGGGTAATAAACCAGAAGAGGCAAAACTCTCTGTTGGAGAGGGAATCAAGTTGCGGGACCTTTCCGCTCAGCCTGTTAAGCTTCATGCAGTTCAATGGCTTGCACCTTAGTCTGTCTGCTTTGGTGGCTAGAACCAAGGCCATTTAGGTGAGTTGTCAAGTTCCTGTTGACTCGTTGCAGAGTATATTTTCTTCCTTAAGGGTCTCAGGGAGGTTGGGATCTTTGGTAGATTATATAGCATACTTCCTCCCTTACCCCATTTCAGTATCTTTATCAAGATTAAATCTGGTAGATTAAATCTGGTAGAATGAAGTTGATTTGAAGAGTTATATTAAAGGGCCGGGCATAGTGGTATATGTCTGTAATTCCAGCACTCAGGAGGCTGAGGCAGGAGGATCGCCACAAGTTCAAGGCCTGCCTAGGCTACATATCGAGACCCTGTCTAAAAATAATAGAAGAAAGAGAGAAAAAGGGTATGGGAAAGAGGGAGAGGGAAAGAAGCCCCACAGTACTTGCCCCATGTTACTTGGGGAGGAGGGGTAGATAAGGAGCAAACTTTATATAAGGAGACTCAAAGCATGTTTTTTGTTTTTTGAGCCAAGGTCTCACTTTGTAGTTTGGACTGTCCTTGAACTCACTGGGTAGCCCAGGCTGGCCTCAAACTCACAGCAATCCTCGTGCCTCAGCCTCCTGAGTGCTGGGATCATAGGCATGAGCTACCAAGCCTGGCCTCAGAGCTTTTAAACAGTTTTTTAAAATGTCCCTCAGCACCTGTCTCTCATCTGCTCTCAGAGTGATTCTCCCTCCTGTCACCAGCCCAGGATTAGAAGAGAGCTTTGTGGTTGTATCCCAATCACTCTGCAAAGTCCAAAGCTAATTACTCTCACACACAGTCACTGCCCTCCCCTGGAATAGCGATGCCTTCCTGCAGTATTTGTGGTTTTGGTAACTTTAACGGGCACCTCCCTTGTGACAGGCACAGTATCGAACCATCAGGGTGAAGTGGGGTGAGACAGACAAGGGCCCTCACAGTTTCCATGCTGCTGGAGGAAATCTTGAGTAGGCAGAGTGCTACTCAAGGAAATAATTGTAGTCCTTGAAGCAGAAAATAACAGCTGAGGGGCTCAGCAGCTGTGCTGGCTGGTCAAAGGAGGCCTCTGTGACTCTTGAAGGATGAGAGGAGGATGGCAGATCAAGGCAGCCCTGCTGTGGAGAGAAGGCCGAGGGGCTGGAGCACAGCGACCCTCCAGGGCCGTGGGTGGGGCACCAGAAGGGCAGAACGAGGTTGAGTTTCCAGGGTCGGCTGGAGCCAAATCATGCAGAGCCTTTAGGCCTCAGCAAGTAGAGGAAGGGGATCGGTCAGGTTCCGGCTTGAACAACAGGCTGGTGTGTGGGATCCCTTTTATAGAGATAGAGAAAGGATGAAGTCAAACAGGCCTTAGGAGAAAGTAGTTTTCTTTGGGGACTGTTGAGTTAGAGAGGTGCAGATAATGTCAGATGGCAGCCAGAAGTAGCTCCGACCTCAGGGAAGATCCTGTCCTGGGAGTGTGAGTCTCTTGCTCATTCCTGTTCTGAAATGCAGTCTGCTTTTTGACCCTAAGAGAGACCACGTGTGAATGAAACAGTAGGAAATACTGCTTCTTGTCCGAGGATTCCTGTGGTAAATTGTGACTGTCCTTTTCCTTTTTTGTTTCCCCTCTTAAACCAAAGGTCAGCACCTCATCTATGGGCACTTTGCCAAAGCAGGTGAAAATTGTGGAAGTTGGTCCCCGAGATGGTCTACAAAATGAAAAGGTAAAGATGGAAGTCAACCAAAAAAAGAAGGAAAAAAAGGATGCCTCGACACATCTGCTTGGTATTTCATATGGCAGGAAAGTCAGGTCAAAGACATTGGGGACTTTTCATAAGATGGAATATTATGAAGTTGTTAATGTAAGTATATTAAGGAACTCAGGCTTATAAAATAGCATCTATATTGTTTTACACTTTAAGAAACAAAAGTTTATATGTGTGGAAGTGTTTTCCTGGAAGACAAAGTAAAACAGCGCAGTCCTGTGGAGCTTTCTGCGAAATTTTCAGTTTCTTATGTGGCTGAGGAGCCAAGCTTTTATTTGTATATAATTTTAATCAGTTTGCATTTAAATAACATACATGGCTGGCAACTAACAATTGTATGTAGAAAGTTACTAAGGTGTTAATAGCATTACTTCTGGGAAGTTCTAAGGGTATTTTTCTTTTGGCATATTTTTCTGAAATAATCGTGGATTTTTTTTTTTTAATAAGTGTCTTTTCTCCTTTTTTAAAAAGAGCATGACCAGCCTGGCTTTAATAGTGAATGCTAGGAGTTGGGAATTTAGCTCAGTGGTAGAGTACTTGCCTAGCAAGTGCAAGGCCCTGAGTTCGATTCCCAGCACCCTAAAAAATAAAATAAGTAAATAAATAAACAGGAAAACGAGACAATGGAGGCTGTTTTGGATGATTTGGTAGAGTCAGCCCATGCCATACATCCATGAGTTAAGGGTTGTCGATTTGGAGAGAAGAACCATAGACTCTGGTGAGTGACTAGATGTGGTAGGGGAGGGAGAGAGCGAAGATTTAGGCCAAGCACGTGAGGAGCACGTGAGGACATGGTCCTGTGCAGTTGGGAGCTGGAAGGGGAGGGTGCAGAACTTGGAGTCCCCACCCTTGGGACCCAGAGAGTGAGTCAACCCTGCCCTCCCAGGCTGTGGCACACGGCTCTAATTTGTTTGTGATGGAGCTGTAACTTAGTACACATTTAGTTAAGAAGTCTGTATGGTAGAAAAGTACTATTCCCATGTAAATGTTAACTCCCTCTCAGGTGAGAGGCTGCCTCCACTGCCACACACTCTCTGTAGAACCCAAAGACAAGCCTCGAACCCCCCACCCCCATCAGCGGGGTCACCCAAAAATTCTTGCTAGTGTTTGGAAGTCAAGGCAGTGAGGTGCCACAAAAGCTGGGAGCCAACAGGTACCGCATGCTGATCTGCCTTTTCCGGTGTGTCTCTCTCCGCTGTAGAATGTCGTACCCACGCCTGTGAAAATCAAGCTGATAGACATGCTTTCGGAAGCAGGACTTCCTGTTATAGAAGCCACGAGCTTTGTGTCTCCCAAGTGGGTTCCCCAGGTGAGCCCCACCCTCAGGGAACGGCCTTCCCCGGGTAAGAGGGTGGGAAGTTTTCCATTTGTTCTTGAAGCCAGAGAGGTCTCAGGTGATTCCTGCACCGTGTTGCACCGAAAGGACATGACGTGGGGCGGGGGGGGCTGGGTTCTGTCTCGCCTGTGCTGGACTTGCCAGTGACCTTGCTGAGACCTCTCCAGGTTGCAGATGGCCTGACAGGTCTCTTCTGGTTCTAAAAATCTAGAATCTCAGAGATGGGGATTTAGCTCAGTGGTAGAGCACTTACCTAGCAAGTGCAAGGCCCTGAGTTCAATTCCCAGCACCAGGAAAATCTTCTAGAATCTCCGTGCCTGTGCAGGAAAAGACATCCTGCTTCGCAGAGCTGGGCAGTTGGGGAAGAAAGATCCTGGTGCAAAGTGAGCATTAGATAATGAAGAGAGTGGAGCAGGGTCTGGCTGGGAGAATGTTCTCAGTAAACGGCAAATGGTGGTATTAGTGCTGATGGTACTTACATGAAACTGCCAGTATCGGCCGTAAGGAGAAGTCAGGGATGTCGCTCAAACCCAAGGGCCTCCAGGCCACACGGCAGTCACAGACAGTAAACACGATGGGAAACTCAGCCCTGCGGCAGACTTGCTCTCCACATGGCCTGGAGAACAGGGACTTTGTGGTGAAAAAGTTTTCTCTAACTTTGAGCTCTCTCCCTGCTTCAGTGATGACTTGGCCATGTGTCCTTTGGTTTCCAGATGGCTGACCACACCGAAGTCTTAAAGGGCATTCAGAAGTTTCCTGGTGTCAACTACCCGGTCCTGATCCCAAATGTGAAAGGCTTTGAGGCAGCGGTAAGAGGACAGCTTGTTGGTGGGACTTCCTGGGATGAGATCAATGGTGTTAGTCTCTGTGGTCCCCTGTCCCTAGTGGTGACCATCAGACCCGGGGCAGTCCTGGGCCTGCCACTCACTGCTCCGTGAGCGTGACAAGTTGCTTAACCTCTCTGAGCCTCAGTTCTACCTATAAACTAGGACTAATGAGAGTACCTAGTGTTGAGAGGATTTCAGAAAATAGGTTACATGATGTTTGCTCAGCAAGAACCTGGAGCAGACAAGTGCTTATTATTCCCCACTCCTTCAAGACAACCAATGCCTGTGAGAATTTCAGCAGTAGTTCCTCACATCTGCCAACTCACTGCCATTTTAGACAATGGAGAGCAGCCCTAGGAGGTGCTGTTCTCTATTTAGGCACAAAGCTCCTTTCCAGAGTGACTCTCAGGGTGGTGATGGTGGCAGCATTGGCAGTTGCCTTGGGAGATTTCAAAGTTGTGCATATTTGGGGGTCCTCCCCTCCCTTGGGGTTCCAGGCATGGACCCGAGGGCTGTATGGTTCCTAGGCAAGTGCTGTATCACTGAGCTACACCTCCAGTCTTGGTTTCTTCTGAGATATAATTCACTGTATACTTCCTAGATCTGCTGTAAGAAAGTACTACAAACCGGGTGGCTTAAAACAACAGAAATTTATTTCTTCTCTCACATTCAGGAAGCCCAGAATCAAGGTGTCAGCAGCACTGGTTCCTTGGGAGGGCTCAGAGAGTGGCTGTTCCCGCCTATCCTGGGCGCTGATGAGGCCACCAACCCTGGCATCGCTTGGCTTGTCCATGTGTCACTCCAGGGACTGCCCCATCCTCATGTGGCCTTCTCTTCTGTCTCTGTGTCATCGCACAGCCATCTTCTCTTAGTCACCAGTCATACTGAATAAGGAGCTTACCCTCCTCCAATGTGGCCCCCTCTTACCTAATTACATTGCGATGACCCTGTTTCCAAACAAGGTCCCATTCTGAGGGCCTGGGGCTTAAGACTTCAGCATATCTTCTTAAGGGGACACAATCCAGCCTGTGACATTCCCGTGCCATAACATTTACCATAAGATGAGACTTTGTCGCAGGCTCAGTGTCCCTTGAGAGGTGCCGAAGGATTTCTCCTGGACTCTGATAGGTGGCTGCTGGCGCCAAGGAAGTGAGCATTTTCGGAGCTGCCTCAGAGCTGTTCTCCAAGAAGAATATTAACTGCTCCATCGAGGAGAGCTTGCAGCGTATGGCCAGCGTCCTGGAGGCCGCGCAGACCACCGGGATCCCTGTGCGGGGGTGAGTCGGGCTGCACCGGTGCATTCCCGTGCCCGGGAGCCACACCTGGCGTCTTCCCCCAGGAGAGTGTGTCAGAACACCTCCTAGCAAGTGCTTTGTCTCGCCCTAAACTTGGTCAGTCCACCAGAGGCATCCAGCAGCACAGGACATGAGGTGGTAAGTTTAGTCCTGGCTTCTGCACCGGCTGGTCACATGTCCCTGAAGAGTTTCTGAGGCTAAGTCCCCAGTAGCAGAGCCTCCAGGTATTGTGTGTGCACTGTCCAGTTGAAACCTCCAGGCAGTCTGCATCTCACAGTGCAAGAGTGAGTTCAGGGAGAGTGACGAGTCTCCTGTCAGTCACACAGCAGCCCACCTTGCAACCCAGGTGGTCTTCACAAGGCACATCAATCACTCCTGATTAAAAACCCTTCAGTGGCTGGCCAAGTTCAGAAATTTTTTTCTTGCCGTGCTAGGGATTGAACCCAGGGCCTCTTTACTGAACTACATCCCCAGCTCTTTTTTGTTCTTAGTTTTTTATTTTTTGGATTTTTTTGTTTTGGTTTGGTTTTAGTTTTTTGAGATAGGGTCTCGCAGGCTAGCCCTGAACTCACAGCAATCCTCCTGCTTCAGCCTCCTGAGGGCCGGGATTACAGGCATGGGCTACTACACCTAGCTCATTTTTTATTTTGAGACGGGGCCTCGCTAAATTGTTAAATGGGCCAGGCTGGGCCGGAACCTGTGACCCTCCCGGCTCAGCACGCTGGAGTGCTGGGATTATAGGCATGTGCCACCAAGCCCCACCCAGACTTTCGTTTCTTTCCCATGCTGGGGATTAGATGCAACACTTGTGCATGTTAAGCACACACTCTGCCACTGAGCTCCATCTTCAGCTGAGTTCAGTTGTTTTAACATGGTTCACAGAACCCTGCATGAGTCGTCCCTGCCACTTTCTGCAGTCTCGTTTAGAGCTCCTTTCTGACCTGCACTTCTGCACACCACACTTCAGCCCACCTGGAATTCTTTCCATTTTCCACATGCATGCTTTCTCTTGCTTTAGGCCTTTGTACTCACTTTTTATAGACTCGGAATATGCTTAGCGGATATCATCCCTGTTCAGGTCCGAGAAGAAGCTTTCCCTGTCCATCCACAGGAGCTGGTGTGCCTCCTCTGGGGTCCCCTAGCCCTGTGTCCTTGAATGCAGCACTTAGCTGCTTGTTAAATCTCGTACCCACCTGTGCTCTCTGTAAACGCAAGCCTCTGCCTCTCTGGTCCCTGCCTGCCCGGCTCTCTAGGCAGGGCTGAGCATAGTGAAAGCGCTTAGCACAGTAACTGTCTCCTCCTGAGCACTGGCCCAGCTCCTCCGGCCTTCAGCTCAGCTGCATGCCTGCTGCACTCTCTGACTGCTCCCTGCCTCCTCCTAGGCCCCTGTGGGTCCCCATACTCCCTCTGCTGCCACAGCCCCACTGGCTGAAGAGTCTGGGGTGATGACATTGTTCCCTCTGTCTTCCCTCAGGTACGTCTCCTGTGTGCTCGGATGCCCCTATGAAGGGAAGATCTCCCCAGCTAAAGTAGCTGAGGTATGTGCATGTCTGGTGGGGGAGGGGTTTGCATCCAGATAAAAGAAATGGTTACAGGGCTGGGTAGGTGTGGTACACACCTGTAATCCCAGCACTTGGGAGGCTGAGGCAGGAGGATCCCTACAAGTTCGAGGCTAGCTCGGGCAATTTAGTGACTTTGCAAGATTCCGTCTCAAAAATCAAAAAAGGGGCTGGAGATGTAGCTCATTGTGAAGGCTCTGGGTTCAATCCCAGTGCCACAAAAAGCAAAATCAAATACCAGACTGTAAATGGAAAATGGGAGGGGCTGGGAATGTGGCTCAATGCTGGAGTACTTGGAGAGCGCAGGGCCAAGCTGTAGTGGCCAGCTCTGCTCCCCAGGGGAGGAGGCTCTTCATTCCCACAGGAGTCATTGGGAACCTGGGCCCAGTGGGAATCCAGTGCCTCCAGTGTGGAGGTGACCAGCTGGGCAGCAGCCTGCTCCTGAGCGCTCCAGCACCCCCCGGTGGATCCCGGGCTTCTCCACATGCCCACTTGCCTCTCCAGGTCGCCAAGAAGTTGTACTCGATGGGCTGCTACGAGATCTCCCTGGGGGACACCATTGGCGTGGGCACCCCAGGGCTCATGAAAGATGTGCTGTCCGCTGTCATGCATGAGGTGCCTGTGGCCGCCCTGGCTGTCCACTGCCATGACACCTATGGCCAAGCCCTGGCCAACACCCTGATGGCTCTGCAGGTAACCAGAGCACGTGCCCACTCTCCCGAAGGGCACAGGGGGACAGTTCAGTTCACTGATGCCAGTGTGCAGGACCAGGCCAGTGGTGACCCGTCACACCTGTGTGTGAGGTAGTCGAGGGAGTTAGGTCACACTCCTGCCGCATATGACAGACACCAGGAAAGGAAGCACGTGGTCAGGGAGCCCGTCGCATCTGCAGGGTCGGGGAAGGTTTGGCGGAAGAGACCTGAGCAAGGATCGAAGGACAGGAAGAAGTTGAGCGGTGGAAAGGGAAGAAAGGTGACCAGGCAGAACCGCATCGCGAGACCGAGGGGCTTCAGGGCAGATGCATGTACCCTGACCCTGTGACAGCACACGGGCTGAGGGCGGGCAGGAGAGGGGCAGACAGCGGGGAGGGCAGCAGGCAGAGGCTGCTCAGAGGTAGCGGGAGCCTTCAGCGCTGGTCCCTAAGGTTGGACTGGCCTCAGACTCGGCTTCGCTTGGGCCTTGCTTCTCGCGCGCTGGCCAAGTGGGGACTGCCCTGGCCGGCCGCCCGAGGGAAGGGACGCTCTCGGTGTTTGACGGGCTGCTGAGTGTAGCGTTAGCCTGGCTAGTGAAGGCAGCTCCGCCACCCCACCATTTCTTCAGGCTTGGCCCTCTGGTTATCTCCTGAGGCTCACATCTCCAAGCCCGATGACTCTCTTACTTTTCTGGACCTGTTTGCCCAGAATCATGGTTGTCAGGGTTCAGGCATGTGTTCTGGGGTCCCCTCCGTTCTCGGCTTCCTGTGACTCCTTGTGCAGACCCCTGGGCTGTGCGGCGGCCTGTGACTTGCCAGGCCAGGCCAGGTGTGGATGGTCTGAGGCAGAACCCGTCCTTCCCTGCCCGGGACACGTTGCTTCTCTGCCCTGCCGTTTCTTAGTGTGTGGCATCCTCAGAATCCCCTTTTGCAGTTTTCTTAGGGAACTGGGTCACCATGTAATGACTGGCAGTTGCTTTCTCTGCCTCCCTTTCCATCGGTGACTTTAGAAACATACCATGTGCCTCTGCATGCCAGCTGCTCGGTGAAGTGCTAACTGGACAGTAGAACAGGCCCCGTCTCTGCACTCCTGAGGTTCGTGGCTCAGGGAAGAAGATGAAAGGCTGCAGCCCCGCAAACATGGATTGTACAGACCTTTATTCAGCTATTGAGACCAGGCACCTTCTTTGTGCCAGGCACCTGGCAGTGAGGACTCAGCGGGGACCCAAACAGTTGCTGACTTCCTATAGCTGATGCTCTAGAGACCAGACAGATAAATACACAAGTAAATCAGTGTACAGTAGGCCAGATGCTCCTTCGTGTTGGGGGAAATGAAGGGAGCGTCCGACATTTCCAGAGAGTGGCCTCCCTCCCCAGGTGATGTGGGAGACCCAAGGGACCCAAGGGACCCAAGGGCGGGGAGTCCGCCCAGGAAAGCAGATGCCACACCCCTGAGAGGAGGCCGCCTGCTAGGAACATGGAGCAAGCCCGTGGTGCAGCAGTGTGACTGGTGAAGGTGGAGGATGGCGGAGGGAGAGAAGGGCCAGATCTAGTCGGGCCCTGTGGAACTTTGGTGCTTTCCCACGTGGGAGAAGCCGAGGAACTGTGAAAGAGTCTCTGCAGCACCTGTGGAGGAGAGACTAGAGAGAGTCACAGAAGTGGCAGAAGCCAGTTTGGAGCCTGCAGTGATCCAGGTGAAAGGTGGTTTGAGGAGGCCTGGAATAAGGAAGCAGGCAGGGGGCGGGTCACAGGCCACCTCTCACACTTCCTGGTGGAGCTTGAGGAGGCCCTTGGCTGTGTGAATTTCTGGTCTGGGTGTGAACGTTTTGGAGTCTCAGCACAGAGGTGGGTATTTAAAGACCATGAGGTCACCTGGGAGTGAGTGTAGATCAAGAATCTGTCTGAGGACTCAGTAGTGAGGACTCCAGCTTTTTTTTTTTTTTTTTTTTTTTGGTGCTGGGGATTGAACTCGGCTTTTTTTCTTTTATTGTTTTTTTGTTTTGTTTGTTTTGAGACAGGGTCTCTCTGTGCAGTTCAGGCTGGCCTTGAACTCACTATGTAGTTCAGACTGGCCTCAAATTCACAGCGATCCTCCTGCCTCAGCTTCTTGTGTGCTGAGATTACAAGTGTGCAATACCATGCGGTTTCTTGCGACAGGCACAGGAGCTGCGGGGCATTAGTGGAACAGTTGGGGTGGGCTTGGAGTGTGGTTGAGGGGGTGGAGGAGGTGGCTGTGACTAGGAGCTCAGAGTCACCTCAGGCAGGGGAGCGGGCAGGGGACTACAGTGTTGATACAGGCAGTGGGTGGACACGACAGCGGGGTCTAATGATGACGTCTCCTCTGATTGCATCTGTCTCCCCTGTGACTAAGGACACAGCCGAGAGTGCGCATGGGGAAGGGCTGGTGGAGGCAGAATGAAAGAAGAGTGAAACAGTCATCTAGGAGAGTGGGAAGCGGCCAGCCTGGGGATGCAGCACCGTCCTTGTGTGGTTAGAGTGAGAGCAGCCTGGGGGGCGTGTATGTGTGTGTGTGTGTGTGTATGTGAATTAGTAAACAGCAGATCTCTGAAGTCTCACCAGTGGGATTGGGTTGGTGATCTGGGGTCTTCTCTGAGGAGGTGGTTTGATTTAGACTGAGATCTTCACGGTGAGGAGGGGTTACCAAGAAATGAATGGAGGATAGGCACACCTGGCAGGGGAAACTGTGAAGGGAAGAAAGACGCTGTTCCAGGAACCAAAGAGCCCTGTCTTCCAGTGGGATTTTTCACTCCACAGACTGTTAAGCCACAGCAAAAATGATTCCCATAGTACATGATCTCAGGCGAGGATGGAGGGAGGTTTGCCCAGGAGGCCCTATAGGCTCTGGACCCCAGCGGTGGGTGTGTTTCACCGTCCTTATGTTTCTAGATGGGAGTGAGTGTCGTGGACGCCTCTGTGGCAGGACTTGGAGGCTGCCCCTATGCACAGGGGGCATCGGGGAACCTGGCCACCGAGGACCTGGTCTACATGCTGACAGGCTTGGGCATTCGCACGGTAAGCCTGCCTGCCTCCTGGCGCTGACAGTCTGAACTTACCAGAGCTCTGCCTGCCGCTCGGGACCAAAGCTCATCCATGTTGGATGATGGGGGGTTAAGAGCGGAAGTGCCAAGGAGTTATGGAAGTTTTTTAATCTTATGTTCCTGAGGGAGCAGAGTGTGACTGAACAAGATCACAGACAGGCACAAGAATGCCAGGGGCGTAGATGATGTTCATGGCACAGTTCTACGAGGCCCGACGAGTATGGAAAGAGCCCTGGAAAGGGCCAGGATCATGGTAACCTCTGGCCTTTGTTTTGTTCTCTGTAGGATAAAGGTGGTAGAATTAGACACCCCTCAGGGCTCTGCCAGTCTCTTAAGAGCCAGTAATTGTGGCATATAAGCCACGCAGCATCTGTGCTCTGAGATCCAATGAAATAAGGTTTAGAACCCAGTCCTGCCCCTCAGATGCTGTGTGGCATCAAATTATTTCACCTTTTTAAAGCCTGAGAAAGGAGAATAATAGCACCAGTCTCATAGGCCAGTGATGGTGAACCTTTTAGAGACCAAGTACCCAAACTACAACCTAAAACCCACTTATTTATCACAGAGTGCCAACACTGCAATGAAACCTGAATACTGAGGTTTTAGTTTAGGAAAAGAACTCATCCACAGTAACACTTGTGCCGTACGTTCACCACCACTGTGTAGGCTGTTGTGATGATTAAGTAAGAGAATGTGTGACTGCGGGTTTAGTTCAGCGCAGAGCACATGCTTAGCATGTCCGGGGCCCTAGGTTCCATCCCCAGCACCAAAGAGGAACAACAACAAAAACAGAAACACTGTCAAGTGCTGAAGATCGAGCCAGGCACATAATACACGTTGGCAAATGTGAAGTATTCTGAACAAAGCTTACCTTCCTGGACTTCCAATTGGTATTTTTATTTCTACCCTTCTGCCTCACAGTCCTTACATCAATATGCAGTTTTTGACCACGAGGCCAGCTCCTGTGCTAGGCCCTGGCAATGGAGGTCCCCCATTCCTGTGGTGCCATTCCTGGTGGTGGCACCACAGACTCACCGGCAAGCGTCAGAGGGATAACTCCAGATCCCAGACAGCCTCACAGGCAGCTGATGTCCCATGTCCAGGAACAAACAAGAAGCTGCTTGTTGTTACCTTTCCTTCTTCAGCATCACATCATGTCTCCCTGGGTGTTGAGGGTGTGTCCTGACTCACTGCATCCTCTAACTTGTTTCTCCAAGGGTGTGAATCTCCAGAAGCTCCTGGAAGCTGGGGACTTTATCTGCCAAGTCCTGAACAGAAAAACCAGCTCCAAAGTGGCACAAGCTAGCTGTAAACTCTGAGCCCCTCGCCTTCCTGTAGCCTACGGATTGCATGGGAATAGGGGTGCACACGGATGATTCCTGGATAGAGAAATGGAAACAGGAATGAAATTACAAGCAGCAGGCACCTCTCAGCCTACTGTGCACACAGGGTATGCTGGCAGAAAGAGGTGAGGGCGAGGGCCTTCCCTGCCAGCTCTGAGTAGGAGTGTGCAGCCTTGAGGGCTGGAAGTCTCCCTTCACCGTGAACCCAGTGACCCCAAGTAAGCTGTCTGAAGCCCTTGGAAACCTGCTTGGGAGGATCCCTAAGTCTCATTCTGGGTACAGCTCCACCCTGCTGGAGGTGTGGGGCCATTACTGTCTACTTCGTAGGGCAAAGGGTGTGGAGCAGTGGGCATCTGCCATCTGGTGGTGAGGGCTGGGCTTCTGTGGTGGCCATCTGCAACTCCAGTGTTAGCGGAAAATCTCTACTCCAAACGTGATTTTTGAAAACAAAAATGTGACTTTTGAAAATTTATGTAATTAAAGGTTTAATTTTCCACTATCTGGTTGTGTAGATGTGTGTATTTATGAGAGCAGAGGAATAAAATCTCTACAACGTTGGACTCTGAGGGGAAAGTGTAGACTCTGAATTTACTATCTCTGGATTTCTTCCGTGTCACTACCAGAGCCCCAGTGCGAGGACTGGAAATTGAGGGCTGTGGTACCGGAGGGGGCCTCCGAGGCTGTTTGCATGAGCCTGGAGGGCAGCAGCGCCCCTGCCCCTTGGCCTCCGGGAGGTAGGGACCTGTGGTGGACTTAATGTGGTCAACGTGAGCCAGAACACCCAGCTGGACTGAGTTGGTGTGATGCTGGGCGTAGAAGATCCACCTGAGGGTTGTTGCTGATGTAATATAAGGCAGAGTGGGAGCTGAAGTTAGTTGGTGGGCTGTTTCCCGGAGAGGCTCTGTTGAGGCTGGTTCTCCCAAAGGGATCTCGGCTGTTCCCATCAAGGAAGGAGTCTGGGGCCTTGCTGTTGTCAAGGATGGCAGCGGTTGCTTCGGAGGAGCTCTGGTTGTCATCTCTGCTGTGAGCATCAGATTCTGGTTCCAGGGAAGATTCCTTCAGCCATCATTTGCTGGCACGGACGTGCATGGGACATGCCGTGGGCCCCCAGCCCTTGATTGGATCTTTTGGGTCTCCAGTGCCTGGATGGACACTCAGCACTTCCTGCAGTCAGCTTATGGGTGAATATTGGAACTTATAAATGTCCTCTATTAAAATCTATTCTCTTACAACCATTGGTTCTAGAAAATCTAAGACAGGACCCGTGCGGTTCTGCAGTTAGTGCTGCTCTGCATGGGTTTCCTCAGGATGTCACGACTTTGTGGACGTCACTGCCTGGGCCTGTCATTTATTTATTTGCCTTTTAAGAAACAAAAGGACCTACTCCTGAGCTGCTGCCGGCAGCAGGCGGAGTGCAGACAAACCGTTCCCCCGAGTGGGGCCACAGTCTGGGCGGATGCAGAGCTACAGGTACGGTAGCCCTATCGCGGTTTAAGTTTCTTTCCTTGGTTTGCTTCCAAACTAGGCTTCAGAACCGCGGCAAGGCGGCCCCCTGTTGCCTTCGTGCCACGGGGTCGGACCCTTCCCGCGAGATGTTGAAGGGTCTGGCAGATCCCGGTAGCGGGAAGACCTGCGGCTCACAGCAGGGCCGGGTCTCAGGAATATGGGTAGCGGGCTTTTCCCGGCTCCCGGTCCGGGTTCCGGCACGGTGCTGCCCACTTCCGCCCTCCCTGGAAAAGCGTTTGCAGTCGCCTTAAAATTGTACAGGTCTTTTGTCCTCCCGGAGTCTCCGTAGTGACCGCAACCCAAGCGACACGTCTCTTTGGGGGCGTGGAGAGGGCGGGATTTGGGTGAGCTGTCAGCTCTTAAAGGGACCGCCGCGCTGGGCGAGGGAGCCGGTGCCGCTGGAGCCAGCGCAAGGCACGCGATCCCCAGCAAGTTCGGGAGGTGCGATGAAGGGCCGGGTGGGCTCGGGAGGGGCGGGTGGTTCGCAGGGAGCGGGGGGGGGTGTCCCAGGAGGGTCTGGGCCACACTCCAGGCAGAGCCATGCCAGGGCGGGCCCGCCCCTTCTGCTCCTGTTTCCCGCGGTGAGGGTGGCCCGGGTTCATTCATTCGGGGTCCAGGACTCCCAGCTGGGCCCCTCCCGAGCCGGGGCCCCAAGTCCAGCCGAGGCCCACCCGTCCTCGATCGCTCACGGCCCTGCGCCCCCTTCCCTCTGTATACAGACTGGGGAAACTGAGGCGGTGACAGCTGACCAAGGTCATCCCCTGGGTCGGGGCGGAGTCGCCCTCCGGCCAGCCCTCCTGCCTCGAGGGGCCTCTCGGCAATCACTTTCCCGGTCCACAGAGTGCGCGCGCCTCGGCTGGGAGAAGGTGGGGGTGGCTCAGGCGTCCTGGGCAGAGTCCAGGGGAAGCCTCAGGAAGGGCTGGGATGCCAGCCTGGAGATCCGGAATCCAGCCCGGCCATCACTGGCTGTGTGGTCACAGGCAAACTAGTTCACGTCTCCAACCCTAGTTCTGGCACAGTAAAGTGCCACTAATAACACCTGCCTCATCAAGACGTGAGTGTGAACTCAGGAAAATAACGCACAAGTGCAGGGTACGGAGCCTGGCACGCCGTGGGCACTTAGTGTGTTGGAGCTGAGTGAGCCCAGAAGGGTTTCAGGCAGCCTAGAGGAAGACGGCAGCGGGCCAGATGGTGGAATGAAAGGCTTCAGTGTCTGGGGCTTCCTCCCTGCTCTGCCCGCTCCAGGCACAGAGTTTGTTCAGGGCGGAGACGCACACCTGGCAATGGAGACAAGGCCAAGTCCACGTCCACGTCTACAGTGGCCCACCCACTGCAGCCTAAAGTTGGGCGGGATCCCCGTCCCCAACCCTAGAGTAACCTTTGCCAAAGCCAGCCTGCTGTTTGCCCTGAGGTGGGGTGGGGTGGCGTGGGGCCCACTCCAGGTCCTTGGTGCTGCAGCCCTGGAGCTGGGCTCCACCTGCCTGGCAGAGGCCCACCCTTGCTTCCTGCTTCCCCCCAGCTGACCCTGGAGAGAAGGGCTGCCTAGTGCCAGTGCTCAGGAGCCTGTTGACACCTAGTGGTGGAGTCACCAGGGAGGTCTGAGTCTGAAGGACAGAATCCCTCCCTGGGATCCTGGAGTCCCATTCCTGCTGCCATGTCCCCTTATGCCCAGGACTGCCCAGTCCCCAGACATTGCAGGGGGAAGCCTGAGTCCTCAGGGTCTATCTTCCCAATCTTGGGTGAACTGTTGGAACTAGAAGATACAGTGCCTCTGTCTCCCACCTGCGGCAAGCCTTTACAATCACCTCATTGCACCCTCCCTGCCACATAAATGGTGTACAATTATTGGCTCCATCTTACAGGGCTGGAAACTGCAGCCTGGAGAGAGTAGGTGATCCTCGAAGCCTAAAGCCAGAAAGTGCCATACCTGCACCTGAACCAGAGCTGACTCAAACCACATTCTTAACTGGGGCTCACTGCTGCCTGCCTCCAAGGTGAGCTCAGGGGACCAGACTCTGGATAGAGTGAGGCTCTGAGCAGGCACCCACAACCACCTCTAAGACTCTGTGTCCCCAGCCAGGTGCAATGGAAGAGAAGGTGCTGGTGACTGGTGGGGCTGGCTACATCGGCAGCCACACGGTGCTGGAGCTGCTGGAGGCAGGCTACTCGCCCGTGGTCATAGATAACTTCCATAATGCCATCCGTGGTGAGCATGGGTGGTGGGGCTGGGGTTTCTGGAGGGCTGGAACCCAGGGTTCCAGGACCCCATTTCATGATCTTGGTGTCCCCATTTCCCCACCAGGTGGGAGCTCGATGCCTGAGAGCCTGCGGCGGGTGCAGGAGCTGACAGGCCACTCTGTGGTGTTTAAGGAGATGGACATCTTGGACCAGGAAGCCCTACAGTGTCTCTTCAAGACAGTAGGTGCCAGGAGGTAGGGCCTTTGCCAAGGGCAGGCTGGCAAAGCTGCCTCTGACCTCCACTTTCCCCTACAGCACAGCTTCAAGGCTGTTATCCACTTTGCGGGCCTCAAGGCTGTGGGCGAGTCAGTGCAGAAGCCTCTGGATTATTACAGAGTTAACCTGACGGGGACCATCCAGCTTCTGGAGGTGAGAGTCCTGGTGTGGGGACACGAGCTGCAGGAGGGTCCCAGTCTGGCCAGCAGTGCCAGCCACAGTGGGGAAGTGCTTGAGTGAGAGTCAGACAGGGCCACGCAGTATCGGCTGGGACACATGGCTTTCTTTAGCTTCCAGCCTCAGTTTCCCCATTTGTATGAGAGTGCCAGTAACCTCGGCTCCACTCCCCTACTAGCAGAGCAAGGGCCAGGACTCACATGCAAAGCTCAGATCACTTATGCCTCCCTCCCCGCCAGATCATGAGGGCCCATCAGGTGAAGAACTTGGTGTTCAGCAGTTCAGCCACGGTCTATGGGAACCCCCAGTACCTGCCTCTGGACGAGGCCCACCCTACAGGGGGCTGTACCAACCCCTATGGCAAGTCCAAGTTCTTCATCGAGGAGATGATCCAGGACCTGTGCCGGGCAGACAAGGTGAGGGCCCCAAGGACCCCTTGAGGCTGTGGGGCTCCTGAGTACCACTGTCCTACCTACCCTACCCCGAGGAGGAAGCTGGGGCTCAGAAGTGACAGTGACTTGCTCAGGGTCACAGCACTGACTGAGAGGGCCCTGTCCCCTGCTCATTTCTGGCAAAACGGAGGCCTGGCAGGGGGGCTGAGGAGGGCCCTGGATTCAGCTGGGAGCGCCGCCTGTGCCCCCGCCCTTCCCCGTGACCTGACCTGAGTCCCACAGGCCTGGAACGCTGTGCTGCTGCGGTACTTCAACCCCACGGGCGCCCACCCCTCGGGCTGCATTGGCGAGGACCCTCAGGGCATCCCCAACAACCTCATGCCCTATGTCTCCCAGGTAGGGACAGAGAGGGTGGCCCAAGGGTACAGCTGGTGCCAGGGACCTAGGAGGAACTGACCTGACCTTTGCCACTAGGTGGCAATCGGGCGACGGGAGGCCCTGAATGTCTTTGGCAATGATTATGACACGGAGGATGGCACTGGTGAGCCTTAGGACCGGGAGGACCCAGGAGTGGGAGCCTTGGGGGAGACTGAGGTGGGACCAACTCCTCACCCAACCATCTCCTCCTCTGCAGGCGTCCGGGATTACATCCATGTTGTGGATCTGGCCAAGGGCCACATCGCAGCCTTGAGGAAGCTGAAGGAGCAGTGTGGCTGCCGGGTAGGAACAGGGGCAAGGCGAGGTGGGGAGTTTCTTATACTCTAGGCAGGTGGGGCCCAGAGGAGTGGCTGATCCCACCCCTCGCACTAACCCTGTTCTCTGGCAGATCTACAACCTGGGCACAGGTACAGGCTACTCGGTGCTGCAGATGGTCCAAGCCATGGAGAAGGCCTCCGGGAGGAAGGTAGGCCTTTCCCGCTCACCTGCCCAGGGAGTGTCCCAGCACCTCAGCCCTGGGTGCCTGCAGGTGACATCACTCCGCCCTTCTACCTCCTGAGGACCTGGTCAGCAGCTGGGTGGGTGAGGCCTGGGGCCAGCTCGGCTAGGCTACAGCTACATCCCATCTGGCAGATCCCATACAAGGTGGTGGCACGGCGGGAAGGTGACGTGGCTGCCTGTTATGCCAACCCCAGCCTGGCCCACAAGGAACTGGGCTGGACGGCAGCCTTGGGGCTGGACAGGATGTGTGAGTATGGGCCTGGCCCAGGGAGGGGGGCTGCCCTCAGGGTGGATCCTGACCACCCATGTCCTCGATCACAGGTGAAGACCTGTGGCGCTGGCAGAAGCAGAATCCGTCAGGCTTCAGTGCGCAGGCCTGAGGCCCTGCCCTCCCACGGACTGGAAAGGAAGAGGAGCCACTGTGCACTCTTCAGCCTCCGGCAGGACTCCAGGCTCTGGAGTTCTGGGCCCGACCAAGGCCGCCCTACCTCAGACCCCAGCCAGGCCACTCAGTCCACCAGGCAGGAGGCCGAGGAACTGGGTGTCTTCCATGTTTCTCCTGCAGGGTTCAGGACGCATCAGGACCACCAAGAGTGGGCGAGCAGCAGGGCTCTGGGACTGCACCTCCTCCCAGCGCTGAGTGACACTGCTACGAGGGAACTTGCCAAAGTATTTAAAATAAAAAGTTTTCTTATACTGGGGCAGATTCTCACAGATGGTCACTCTGCACCCCGTGAGTAGGATCAGGCAGGTCCGAGAGTTGAGGAGGCAATTTCTTTTAATTTTATCGGAATCCAGGACACAACAAGAAAAACACCCAAAACCACATGGAGACAGAAGACAAGACAACTCCTCCCCCACTGCCTCTCTGGCCCTGGAGTGGGGACACAGTGGGGTAAGACAGCCAGGGGAGACCTTGAGCCTCAGTCCAGCCTGACAGGCTCCAGGCCTTCAAGGGAGGATAAAGGGAATTCGGGCCCAGCCCCCAAGGGGATGCGGAGAAGGCCCTCGAAGGACTCCACCTCCTCACCCACATCCTGCCCAAGGGCAGGCAGCCCACAGCAGCAAGGGCCCCGGGCCATGGACACATTCATGATTGAGAAGCAGCTGCAGTGAGGCAGGAGAGACACATGATTATCCGGGCAGAATCACTGGGGTAGGGGCCTGGCAGGGCCCCAAGGGCCAAACCCTGAGGTCACAGGAGGGGGCCCAAAGCAGGGCTAGTGAATGAGGTCCTGAGTGAGTGGGTCAGCGGCTGGGCCCCTTTTCCCGCTGCCTGCAGCCCCTCCAATACTGCTGCCGGGCCCACTTCCGGCCAAGTGGAGTAAGGAAACAACCCACCCTGCTGCAGACCGCCAGGTGGCTGAGGCCAGGAAGGAAGCCTGGCCAGGCCTTGGCCGCCTGCCCCAGAGGCCTGTGGGAAGAGGATGGGGCGAGGAGGGGAAAATGGGGGTTCAACCGGCTCAGATCCAAGATGGTGCCACACTTGCTTGCTGGGTCCCCTGTGAGCAGGGGGACTGTACTGGGGGCCAGCAACTCTGGTTAGACTGGAGGCAGCAACTTCTCAAGAAATTCCTTCACAGCTGCCATCTCCTGGGGGTGAGGGGAGACTGTGAGGCTCCTGGCTGGAGGGAAGAGGGAGAGGAGAGGGAGCAGGAAGTCTCCCACTGACCTGAGGACAGGAGCTGTGCATGACACCTGGGTACGTCTTGAACTGGACCTTGGCAGGTGTGACCACGGACCGGAGCTTCTCAGCTGTCAGGGCCCCAAATCGTACTGGCACCATGGGGTCCAGCTCCCCATGGCACTGAAGGATGGCCAGGTCCTTGGCACTGCTGTTGGCTGCCTGCAGGCCAACAGGACTCAGAGGGCAAAGCCAGTGCTGCAGCACAATGTCAAGCCTTGAGGACACTCAAGGGCAGGAGGGGTCCAGGAAGACACTCACCTGGGGGAAGTTCCGGTGCAGAGGCAGCCAGCAGCTCAACGCCACGATGCCGGCCAGAGGGTGGGGGCAGGTAAGGGCTGTGTACAGGGACAGGGCCCCGCCCTGGAGGGAGGAGAGGATGACAGGTCATGAGGGCACAGCTCGCCCACCCAGCCCCCCCTGTTGTTGCCCCCTCACCTGTGAAAAGCCGCCCAGGACAATTCGATTGGCAGGGATCCCATTCTTCATCTCATGCTCAATCAGGGCCTTGACTGCAGAGAAGGGTATGACTGGGTAGGGGAAGCTGCTGGGGCCCCACGGGAGCTAGGTGGGCACTGCCCAGTGCTCTCCAGAGGACGGGAGGGGGGTGCGGAGGAGGGGCCGGAGCCTTACTGTTTTCTGCGGCCTTCTTGATACCAGCCTCATCCTCTGGGGCATCTGGACTCAGCCCCATCAGGTCAAACCTGGAGAGCAGAGACAGTGGCAGCTGCTGGAAACCCTGGGTCAAACCCTAACGCCCTGCAGCCCTCTCAGCACACATCTCCCTCAGCCACATACTCACCAGGAGGGCATCACCATCTTCATGTTGAGTGTCACAGGGATCCGAGGCCTGGGGAGGGACAGCCAGAAGGGCCCGCCATGCTCAGGAGGGAGGAGGAAGCCACAGCAGAGAGCCTGGGAGTGGGGCAGAGCAGCCCCTGGGGCCCCCTCCCAGCAGGCAGGGCCTGTGTTTGAGGAGTTGCCAGGCAACCTGCCACGTGGGGCCACAGGCTGTGGTTGGGGCATCAGCTAGTGATGCAGAAGCAGGGCTCAGCACTCAGTGACCAGGTTCCAGCTCGGTGGGTGAGTACTTGGGGAAGGGGCACAGGAGGCTCTGGTCTAGGAGACCTCAGGGCTGGGGGCTGGTGCTGGAGCCCATTCTGATGGGCTCCCTAGGAGCCAAGGCTGAACTTGGAACTTCTGACTGCTCTGAACCCAAGCTCTGGGATGCAGCTGACAGACAGAACAGGTCTGGGACCACAGGAACATCCCCACCACGGCTGATCCCCAAACAGGTCACACCTCAGCCCCGCCCTTGCTGGGGTGACACTCACGCATGGGGACAGATGTACTTGACGTGAGGGAGCCGGATGGTGGAGAGGGCGTCAGCCCAGCTGTGCCTGTAGGAGGGAAGGGAAAGAGGCTCTGACGGGAAGGGGAAGGGGGGAGCAGCCCTGCCTGCCAGGCCTTGCCCCGCCTCTCCAAGGAACACCCCAGCCCACAACACTCACCCTGTGTCTCCAAGTCCATGTAAGAAAATAACCTGGAAAAGGTCAGAAAAGGGAAGATGAATAAGTTCCCCCTTCAGCTCTTCCAGTTTCAGCCTGTCCTTTCTTACCTCAAGGACCTGGGGTGACCCTAGGTGACAGCCAACAAGTTATTAACCCCAAGCCTCTGGCTTCAGGCTACTCCCTTCTCACCACTTCCACCTCCACGATTCCCATGCCCCCTCCAGCCAGTTCCCCAGCTGTGCCCAGCAGGTGCGGCAGTACCCATAACCAGGGGCTGCCAAGGTGAAAGGTCTCCCTTACCGCAGCCGTTTCCCGCTCAGCTCCAGACACGGTGGCAGCGTCAGTGAGCAGGGGCACTGACATGGTGTTACCACACATACACTGCAGGACTCCCTGCAGGCTGGGCCTGCACAAAGAAGGGGGTGTGGTCAAGAGCAAGGGCAGCACGGGAAAGCCTCCTAGCTCAAGGGGCCCATGCAGGCCATCACCACCCTGGCCAGCAGTGGGTTCTGGGGGCACAGAGAAAAGACTGACAAGATGTCCCAAGGCAGAAGGGTAGAAGTCAGCCTCCTCCATCCAGGGCTGAAAAGCAGAGGTAACCACCTCAGTGGTCCAGAACTCTTGTGTCTGGTTCTGGTCCAACCCCAGAGCCCGAGCTTGCTTAGAGATGGGCAGGGCAGGACTCGGGGGCTGAGGTGAGAGGAGGCTGGGTGGTCCCTAAACACCCCCCAACCAATGCTCCTCAGTGGTAACTGCCTCCTCCCTAGTCTCCAATCACCCCTTCTCTGGAGACCCTGACTCCCCTCAGCTCTAATTCTGGGTCCTACTGGGAAACAAAGGGGCGAGAAATGCCAGGGAAATAAGCTTCCACCGCCCCCCATCTCCATCCTCCCTTCCTCCCATCCAGCCTTCACAGTGGTTTCTGGCTCCAAAATTCCTGGAGCCCCAGGGGGCTCCCTATGTCCCCTGAAAGCAGAAGGACTTCCATCTGCCACCCACTCCCCAACTGGTGCTCCATGCACCACCCCCCCCCGGAATGAGGCTACCTGCAGCTGCCACCGCACTGACTCCAAATGGGCCCCCAGCTGAACAGGTTCTGGGACTCCCAAACACACAAAAGAATGTCAGGCTGGCTGGCCCCTCCCCGTCCTTAGCATCCTCCAAACTCCGGAAGCTTCCGCTACCTGCCTCTAAGTGCCTACCCTCCGCAGGGCGCCCAGCCCTCCCAGCTGGCTGCCCACTTCCAGCGCCCCCTCGCGCCCTCCCCAGCAGGAAGCTCACAGAGGACCCCACACCTCCGACCCTGGCGCGTCTCTCCCCAAGAGGAATGCACCTCCCGCCCAGGGCGGGGATTCCCTTCCTTCTCCACACTGGGGACTGCCAGCTCCCACCTGGAGCCCCTTCTTCGCGGGGTGCCTCACCCCCGACCTGGTGTCTCCCTCCCCACAGTAAGACGCAGGGCCTCCCACACCTCACCATGGGAACTTCTGCTCGGACCCAGGGCCAGCCTCTCCCCAATGACATTTTCTACACCGACCCAGGACACGCACCTGCCCGCAAAGGGGCTCTCTACTTCTGACCCTGAGGAAGCCCCCGCCCACAGTGGCATCTCCCCCTTCCGACCGCGAGGTCCCTCTCTCCGCACCCGAAGGGCCGCTCGCCCGGCCCGCTCCGCTCCCGAAGTCCCCAGGACTGGACAGCGCCTTCGCCCCGCGCTCCCCGCCCCCAACCTCCCGGCCCCGCCGCCCCCCGCGCCGGGACCCCCTGGCGCCGCGACGCCCCGCTGGCCCCGCTCTGCCCGCCCGCCCGCCCGGGTACCTCGTTCCCTGGGGCTTTCACGACCGCTCGGGCAATTCTCTTTCTCCCACAGACACACACTCTTCCCCCTCGGCCGCCCCCGCCGGAACTTCCGTTCGAGTCCCGGGAACCCAGCCATCGCGCTGCCGGAAGTAGCCTGGCCGGCGGTACGGAACCCGGAAGCGGGCCGGGCTTCCCGGCTAGGAGCTGCCATGTTGCCGACGGTGGGGCCACTCCCTGTCCCTCGGCGCCCACCTGCAGCAAGTGCTCAGGGCATCACCACCACCTGCGGCATCCGGGCAGGGCATCCCGCTTCCACCACCACCCAGGCGCCTCCGGGAGGAAAGCTGTCGGGAAGACGAGGCCTTCCTCACACTATTAACATGAAGTTTGCCACCTTCCCACCCCTTTGAGGCACAACTCATTGTGGCCTTGGGAACCCGCCACTGTTTTGGTTTGGCTTTTTAAAAATGCTGTACATTTTATTGTTTATATTTATACAACACCAGATACATATAGAGTAAAATAGTTACTATAGTAGAACACATTAACATATCCATCATCTCAGCAGCTGTTACCAACTCAGCAAAACTCCTGGATACAATACACTGTATTTAACTATGGTCCTCATAGTCTAAATTGGATCTTTCGACTTGCTCATACTAGTAGCTACAGGTTTTCAGGCCTTATTCCAGAATCATGAATGGATTCATCTACTCTGACCTGAAAAGACCTGAGATCATCCACTCCTTCACTCTTAAACATGAGGAAACCAAGGCTCAAGGAAAGGAGGTAAATAAACAACCACCTCAATGTTACACTGTAATCTGCTTTTCTTGACCTGCTTCCTGTGCTATAAAGTGGTGATGATAACCATTCTGTCTACTTTATAGCTTTGGTGTCAGGTTCAAATGGTGTGAACATGCTTTATACACTGTTAAATCACAATGTGAGGCTTTAATCACCCTAAAAAGGAGCCTGGGAAAATAGGTAGGTTTTATCAGGACAGCTGGACAGGCATGGACAGTGTTGTCTTAGGGTGCACAAAATGCCACCCTCAAACGAGCCAAGAACGGAAGTGCTTCATTTGGTCGCCACCGAGTCATCTCTTGCATTGGTGAAGTAGAAACAGGGCCCAAGGTCCACAGAAAGCTGAGAAGCAAACCGAGTTGAAGGACCAAGTCCCTGAGAGAACACGTGAGGATCTGCAAACAGGAAGTGAGTCATACTTGTCCCTCAGCAGCTGAGGACTCATTCTCCCAGCCTAACCCAACTAGTTTTTTCTTTCAACCAAAAGAAAACAGTACAACCTTGGAAGTCCAACAAAGCACTTTTCCCCAGGCCAAGAGGCAGTTTGGTCCAGAGTACTCAACAGGTCACAGAGATGAAGCCTGAAATACCAGGATTCTGGACGGAAAAATGATACACGGGATCCCAACAAGCCAAGGAGCCAGGACTGGATGTCAAAAGCCAAAGGATAAAGGTAAAAGGAAACAACACAGCTGCCTCCATTACCCACAGGAGCCCTGCTCCATGTGCCGATGAAACAAACCATGTTCCTCTGGAACCAATTACCTGGGACAATTTGGCACAATCAGCAAATTTTTCAGAGTGAAGCTTCAAATCCGGAGGCCCAGTCCTAGGGGCTGTGATTCGTAACTTATGAAGGGCTAGTTGCTGTGAGATTTCTAACCTTATTTTTCCCCTTGTCCAAATTAAAACAGCCCTCTTATTAATCCTTAAAAGTACTCAGCTGAAGGGCTAGGGATGTAGCTCAGTGCTTGGCATGCCCGTGGCCCTTGGTTCAATCTCTAGTACCGCAAAAAAAAAAAAGAAAAAAAAGAAGAATCCAGCCAAGACTCACTGTGGCTGAGGAGTGGGTAGAATGCTAGTACATCACAAACTGCACTTGCACTTTAGTTGATTTCAGGCTGGTTTGTTTTTTGAGACAAGGTCTTGCTATGTAGCTCAAGGAGGCCTTGAACATGCAGCAATCCTCCCGCCTCAGCCTCCTGAGTGCTGGGATTACAGGTGTGTGTACACCACCACACCCAGCCAGGCTGCATTTTAGAATTTTGAGGCCCAACCAGGTTTGAGGTGGCAGATTTCTGAGGACAGGCTGGAGAAAAAGGCTACATTCTCCGGACAACAGAGTGAATCTACCCCTCTGAGGAATTCTCTCAAGAAGATCAAGTTCAACACTAATGGCCCCTATCAACCCGTTCCTACTTTAAGCAAGGGATAGAATACTATCTCAAATGCCCTTTCAGATACTGTGCTTAAATGCTAACTGCTACACTGACTTTCAAATTTTAAATCCAAAGCATTTGGTCTACCTGTGGATGGAATGTGCCACTCATTTGCTTTTCTCACCTGTAGGTCTTCTGATGTGCTCCAGAATCTGACTTCTTTTGTTTCTGTAAACATCACTCCACATGTTACTTTCCTTCATGAGAAGGGAAACACAGGTTTTTAACCCGTGTCCTCTTTACAAAATGTGGGTATAGGAATGTTTTTACCATATTGTACAGAATTACGTTTGACCTCTCCTGGAGCAACTGATCTAGTCTCAATTTAACGGTGGCACTTCTTACAGTCTACCTAAATCAAAACAAAAAATTTCAAAGTTTAATACAGTTTGCAGTAAAATGAAAGTTTCATCAATACTACTAAGAGCTCAAAAGAAAATACAAACATTAAGTCTGGTAAGGATTTATTAGGAAGCTTATCAGTAACAGTGAATAAAAGCCATGAACAGAAGAACTCAAGAGACCTCCAAATTCTGGCACTGGGCTTACAACACAAGTTAGAAGCTAAAAAACATTAAGGTTCCCATAGAATCTTAACTAAGTCTCAAACTTACACCAACTAGGTTACCCACAAACACAGAAATGACCCCCAGTGCTCTCCCCAGATTGCTTAGCTAGGCAGCAGGAAAGACAGTCTTTCCCCCCAAGCTATCACACGTCCTCAGGAGACCTGCCTTTCTGGCTGTACCATGGGACACTGGCGCATGACGGACAACTCCAAGCTGGGCAACTTGACAAGAATGCTGAGCAACAACAGGGATGAGCAAGCAGGGACAAGTGTTTCTAGTTGGAGACCCTCCTGATGGCTCATACACATACAGTCCTGAGGCTTCCAAAGGTTTCCTACAGCCCAGGAGTTTCCATTTTTAAAAAAACAAGTCACACAAAACTCCTGCCGCAAAGCAAGACACCCAGGATTCCACGGCCACACCGGTTGGTAAAGCAAGCACTACCCATGACTGACAGACACCACCCAGCCTAGGACCGGATTTCGCAGTGGCCTCAACACCCGCACCACTCTCCCAGTGGCGTGGGAGCTTCCACACACCAGGTTTCTGCAGCAAGACCCAAAGACAAGGCCTGGCAGAGGCTGTGGCAGCCAACTCTTGCGGGAGCCTCATCTCTGTCTTTCCCAACAGGCAGTTGTTCATCTTCACAGACACAGCACACCTGTGGGAGCCCAGGCCGGCCTTAGGAAATGAAGTGCGTCTGCGGGGTGACCTGATGGACCCGGTGGTCTGCTGGGTTGGCCGACGCCTCGTAGTTGCAGATGGTCACCTCATGTCGCCGAAGCTGCAAGAAATGGAGGATGGGTCAGCCAGCCAGTAAAGACAGCCAGCCAGTAAAGAACTGCCCTTTCCCAGCGCACACATGGAGTGGCCCTAGTTGGGGTTCTTTCTAGAGCCATCTCTAAAGCCCCCATTTTCACCCTGACAAGCCCACCAAGATCGTTATCAAGGGTTCACCACAACTGAGAAGATCCACTTCCCCACCCATTTCCCCCTCTCCAGTGAGGGCACCATGAGAACACAAAGCTGTCTTACTGATCGTCTTATCTCTGGTGCCTGCAACAAGAAAGATAAGGATTTTTTTTGGTGCTGGGGATTAACCCAGGGCCTCACGTACACTAATCACATGCTCTAGCGCTGAACTACACTTGCAGGTCCTGATCATACATGATAAAGGAAAGAACTGGAAAGTGAAAAAACTGCACTGATTTGAATTATCAGATGAATTATTAAAAATTCTGGGATTACAGGCGTGCACCACCACGCCCAGCAAATGAGAATATCTTACAGTGATGAAACCAAGAAAAATCATAAACAGAACAACTGACATATCACTTGCTCTTCTTTCCCTTCCCCGATAGCACCTCCTGCGCAGGGTGAAGACACCCATTTATCAGCCCCGCCTCACCTCAGTCCACTCTCCTCTCAGGCCAATATAGAAGACCTTTGTGGTATCTGCTCCAAAGTTTTTTGAAATATGAATTGAGAGATGATAGACATTTGAAAAACGGGAAATTCTTGAGCATGAAAAGAAAGAGGGAGAGAAGACACAAGTTACTGACCAGCAAGCATCTCGCCACCAGGGAAAACCTCTTTCAGCACCAACTCCGGGTAAAACCCAGCCAAACGTCAGAGAACACTCTTGGGCTCTTTTTAGGACGAGCAATTAATTCTGCGAACACCTACTGAGCTTCTGGCAGATCCTGTCCAAGGCAACAGAATAAACATGCCTGCAAGGAACAGGAATGAGAAACGCTGCCTCATCAAGCAGGGCCTCTGAAGGGTGTTCAGGGTCAACCTCTTCCTTAGGAAAGAAGACTAATGGAAAGGCAAGGCGGTCACGTGTAACTCAGTTTTTGTCGGCCCACTACACAAAGAGGAAACCTGAAAACACGTTTCCCAAGACCAGCCTAGGAACTCACTCAGATCTGCCAAGTACCTACGATCTACCAAGTCTGCGGCTTGCACCGACTCTGCCAAAAACTGACCAAGCCAAGGATCAAGCCCCCTCTGAGTTCTAACTCACTTCCGACGCTGAGAGCAGGAAACTGGCCCAAAACAAACAGAGCCACAGAGAACACAAGTCAGGTCCTGCACTTACTTTGTAGCATACTCTAACTCTCCTGTGAGATCCCGGTTCAGACTAAAGGTCTGGTCTGGCTCCCTCTCTGTAGCATCAAATGACATCTGAGGAATGTTCTTGTACCTGGGAAAGGAAAGGGAAGAAAAGTCAAGATGTACATTATCACATCTGTCAGTTTTCCAAACTTCTTACTGACTGCTCGACTGTCTTCAGTCCCAGCAAAAGGAGATCAAACTTTGGGGTCAAGCTTTGGAAATGGCATCTTACTGACATTTATATATAAATATCTTTAAGCTAACAAGAAAAGAGCTGAGAGCTGGGTATGGTGGGACACACTGTCATCCAGCTACTGGGGAGGCTGAGGCAGGAGGTCTGCTTGAGCCTAGGAGTTCAGGGCTAGCCTAAGTAACACAGCAAGATTGCATGTCTTCAAAAAGAAAAATTAAAATAAACAAATAAAAGCTGACAACTGCTACATAACTCGGGGTGTCTCTGAGTGGGTTAAAATCACATGAGAAGCAATACAAAGAGGCGGCTCAAAGGAGGTCATGTGGAGCAAATGCACAGAGGGAATAAGCAACTCAGCACATTCAGACCAAGCTGAGGATGGAAAATAAAACAGCTTACTTGTGGGAAAAGAAAATACATACTTTGGCCACAACATATTAAACACAGTTCAGAGATAAGATCAGGTAACCCAACACTCAAGCATTTTGTGTGTACAAAAGTTACCCAATATGCTCAGTCACCTTACAGCTCTTAGATAATACAATCCGGGGATTTCTGTTTCGAAAGCACACAAAAAGCTGCACACTCACAAAAGGCTGTAGAAGGTCAAGATAAAACTGCTAGTGAAGAAAATCTTTGTGAAAGAAAAGTCTAAGAAACAGCAATCTCTATAATGCTCCAATTCTGAAAGACTAAGGCACATGGCCCCGCCACTCCAGGTGTTCTATTAACACATTCACCTGGGAAGGGAACTAGATTTTTAGCTGCAGCAAAATGCATGTAATTTAAGGCTGATGTTTCCTTCAAAGTGTTTTTAAGAATGATGCACAGCAGAATAATAAGAGTACACATTTATGAGCAGCATTATGAGAGGCAGTGTAGCACAGTAGTTAAAAGCAGTGTCTCCAACAATAGAAGGGCAGAAGATAGTTGCACGCTATTCAGCTGACAAGGCATTACTATCCAGGACACACAAGGAGTGATCAAAATATACGATGAAAGTTTAAGAAATTTATTATGATAAAAGACACACTGCCATTAATCTCCCCTCAAAATACTCCCCTCACTTCAAACACACTTATCCCATCATTCTTGCCACTTTCTGAAGCAGTTCTGGACGTTCCCTTCCGTGAGTTTCTCTTGGAGGTGTGATCAAAGATTTGGTGAATGCCCCTGCTGAGTGCCACCTAACTGAAAGGCAGGTTTGTAAAAAATATTATATTGTGTCCTCATCCACCGTATTTACTAGATCTGGCACCCCCCAGGACTTCTAGTTGTTCCCCAAAGTCTAAACGACCATGAAAGGTAAATGTGTGAATCAATGCAAGACATCAAGGCAGCCACAAGAGCACAATTAAAGACAGAAGAAAGGACTTCCAAACTGTTTCAGAAAGTGGGAAGAAAGATAGGGTGTGTTTCACGTAAGGGGGAGTATTTTGAGGGGGACTAATGACAATGTGTCTTTTACTATGTATTTTTTTTTTCTTGAGACAGAGTCTCGCTATGTAGTTCAGGCTGGCCTTTAACTCATTATGTAGCCCAGGCAGGCCTTGAACTCACAGCAATCCTCCTGGCTCAGCCTCCTGAGTGCCGAGATTCTAGGGGTGTACCACTATACCCAGCTGTTGGTATAATAAATTTTTAAAAATTTAGGCACACACTAGCTTTTTGTCTTTTCTTCCATTTTTTTTTTTTTTAAAGACAGGGTCTTGTTATGTAGTTCAACATGTCCCCACACTTACTATGTAGCCCAGGTTAGCCTCAAACCCACAATGATCCTTATTCAGCCTCCCGAATGCTGAGATTCCATGTGCCACCATGGCCAGTTTAAATACAAAGCTATTTTTTGATTATACAGTACCTCATATATAGAACTCAAAACAACTCAGTAACCTAGGTGTAGTGGTGCATGCCTGTAATCCCAACACTTGGGAGCCTGAGGCAGGAGGATCACCGTGAGTTCAAGGCCAGCCTGGGCTACATAGTGAGACCCTGTCTCAAAAACAAAAAAACCCAAAAAAACAGCAAAAAAAAAACCAACTACCATATGATTCTTCCACTACTGGTTATATATCCAAATAAAAGGAAATCAGTTTTTCAAAGAGACACCTGCACTTGTATGTTTTTATTTATTGCAGCATTATTCACAAAAGCCAAGATATAGAATCAACTGAGGTGTCCACTGAAAGGTGAAGAAAGAAAATGTAGTATACACGCACTATGTAACATTATTCAGCCACGAAAAGGATGAAATCCTGCCATGTGTGGCAACATGGATGCGCCTAGGGGATAACATGTTAAATGAAATCAGGCACAGAAAGACCTGTTCTCACTTATATGCAGAAGCTAAGAGTTGGTCTTACGAAGTACAAAGTAGAACTGTGGTTCCCAGAGGCTGGGAAAGGTAAGGAAGGGATGGACAGAAGGTCCATCTGTCCTGTTGGATAGGAGGAATAAGCTCTGATGTTCTAAATAGCACAGTAACATCACTATAGCTGACAGCAATTAACTGTATACTTCAAAACAGCTAGTAGAGAAGATTTTAGTTTTGGGGGGGTGCTGAGATTGAACCCAGGGCTTCACCCATGGTAGGCAAGCACTCTACCCTTGAACACCACCCCCAGCCCTACAGAGGATCTTTTTTCTTTTTCGAGACAGGGTCTCCTTATGTTTTCCAAGCTGGCTGTGAACTCACTATGTAGTCCAGGCTGACCTTGAATTCACAGTGATCATCTGTTTCAGCCTCCCGAGTGCTGGAATTACAGGCGTGCACCACCACACCTGACAGAGGATTTTGAATGTTCCCAACAGAAGAAAATATTTAAATGATGGATATACTAATTAATCATTCTGATCTGAACATTACACATTGTATACTCATGTGGCACTATCACACTATGTCTCACAAATATATATGTTTATTATGTGTCAAATAAAGTAAAATTAAATAAACAAAAAGTAATGTCTCTGGAACTAGACTTCCTGGGTAGTGATGGCAAACCTGTTAGAGCTTTCAATGATAATGAACAGCCGACTACAGCATGTGTGCCATAGGTTCCCACCACTTGTCTAAAGCTGCTCTGTCACTTACCAGGTGTGTAATTTAGGGAAATGATTTGACCTGTGCCTCAGTTTCACTATCTGTAAAATGGGGATAGTGATAGTATGAACTCCAGATAGCTGACGTGGACACTAAATTGGATCAATTTTAAGAGATGGATATACCTTAAAATAAAAAATCAAACTATGGAGCCCAGGCAAGGTAATGCGCACATGTAATCCCTGATACCCCTACTTTATGCTACATTTTGATTTTTTTTTGGGGTGCTGGGGATCGAACTCAGGGCCTTGTGCTTGCAAGGCAAACACTCTAACCACTGAGCTAAATCCCCAACCCCATAAAAAGAACTTTAAAAAACACGCCAGCCAGGCATGGTACCACATGCCTGAAATTCCAGCATTCTAGAGGCCGAGGCAGGCGGACCACTGCGAGTTTGAGGCCATTGTGGGCTACACAGTGAGACCACCTCAAATCAATCAATTAATTAATTAAACACCTAGCATACCTTTTTACTATAATTAAGAACATTAACAATTAGTTCTTTTTTTTTTTGTACTTCTTAGGATCAAACTTAGGGCCTCATGCATGCTAGACAAGGACTCTATCACTGAGCTATCACCTCTACCACCAACAATTCTTTAATATCATCTAGCACAGCGGTGGAAAATCTTTTAGAGATGAGCGCCCAAACAGCAACCCAAAACCTGCTCACTTATCACAAAGTGCCAACGCTGCAATTAAACCTGAATACTGAGGTTTTAGTTTAGAAAAAACAACTCATATTCATTTTAAAAGAAAAACACATGTGCCATAGGTTCACCACCACTGATCTAGCACCTAGTCTGTAGTCAAATTTTCCTGATTTAAAATTCTCAGTTTAACTTTTCCGGATGTGTCACAATGCTAGGTCATAGTTGAACAGGTAGCATTTTTAAAATTAACTTTATATAAAATAATAGTGCGTTAACAGTCAGTGACATCTTAGGTTTGGTAAACTGTAATATACAAAGCATGCTTGTAACTGTTAAGTATTTGTATCTGCTCATCCGAAACTAAACACATACTGTGCTCCACATCTATTCTAAGCTCTTCAGATGTTAGAGGTTATTTAACACCTTCACACTGGCTTGGATCCCCAGTGGTACATGTATGAATGTCCTAGTGGGTGCTTGAACCACTAATGGTACATGTATGACTGTCATGGACACACCACTGGTGGTTCAGAGAGGGCCTGCAGCAAATCAGAGAATTACAGCCCTATCATGAACATGTTAAGTATTTCCACAATCTCATGAGGTTGTACTATTAATATTCCCTTCTTACTTAAGAGAAAATTAAGGCATAGAGAAGATATGCAACGCCCCCAACTCATTTTGCAGCTAGTAAGTCTACAGGGAGAATTTAATTTATTTGTTTCATTACTGGGGATTAAATCCAGGGAGTGTGTGCAACAACCCTAGGGTTTTTTATAAAATTTTGAGACAGGGTCTAACTAAATTATCCAGGCTGGCCTCAAACTTGCGATTCTCCTGTCTCAACCTCAGAGTACCTGGGATTACAGGTTTGCACCACCATGCCCAGCTACAGCCAGAATTTGAACCCACTTGACTCCAGAGCCTACAGTGGAACCACGAGAATATGGATGTCTAGTTCTCTGAAGCAAATTCATCTCCCTGATAACTGAGTACCCAAAAGCATCAGATCAGATAGTTTCCTTAAAATGATTTAAATATATGGAGTTGCTTTTACTTATCCATTTTTGGGGTTTTGTTTTGTTTTGTTTTTTAAGACAGAGTCTTGCTATGAGTTCAGGCTGGCCCTGAACTGGCTACGTAGCTCAGCCTGGCTTTAAACTTGCAATCCTTCTGTGTCAGTGTCCCAAGTGCTGGGATTAAAGGTATGCACCACTGCACCTAGCTATGGATTTGCTCTTATTTGTTTTTTGCTTGTTTGTTTTTGAGACAGGGTCTCATTACATAGTCCAGGCCAGCCTTGAGCTAGCTATGTAGCCCAGGCTGGCCTTGAACTTGTGATCCTGCCTCTGCCTCCTGAGTGCTGGGATTGCAGGCATGAGTCACTATGCCCAGCACAGATTTACTTTAAATTCATGTGTTTTTGTTTGTTTGTTTGTTTGAGACAGGGTCTCACTATGTAGTTCAGGATGGCCTTAAATTCATGTTTTTAACAATCAAAATGTACCAAGTTCTTACATCTCTCTACAATTCATTTAAATTGTTCAGTTTTTCAGGATTTTTTTGGTGGGGGGCAGTGCTAAAAATCAAAAGGAGGGCAAGGGAGAAACCACCACCAAACCAAGGGTTTTGCACATGCTAGGCAAGGGGTATCTCCAGCTCCAGATGAAATTTCTTTTATGTCAAGTTCTTATATAAGTTTCTTCACTACTCAGCAGTTTTCTTCTTCTTTTAGGAAGGCTATACTGGAATAAGATAAGTTATCAAGAATGGAGCAACTACCTCTGGAGGCAACAGATACAGTGCTGCAAGAGGTACACAGAACTTTGCTGAATAAAGGTCATACAAACCATGTCAACATAACATGCAAAGCTGTATGAAAGCACAAGAGGAAACGTGAAGCTAACCCCAAGAGTAGAGTCCATAAAGATCATTTGGGATCTGCAATGGGGTTATTAAGAAAGCTGCAAAGTCATCCACACTGGCATTTATAGAACGCTCCCTGAATGAATGGTGTGACAATAAGACTATGAAAACAGAGACAAGCTGCTGGCCCTTAAAATGCTTAATCTAAAACAAACAAACAAAAAACCAAGATATATCATGTACAAGTACAAAAACCCTATGATTAATGTGGTCATTATGCATATCGAAAATATACCAATAAAATTAAATAATTTCTTCTAAAAAAATAAGTAAAAAGATGCTTAACCCAAAAGAATCACTGAGCACTGGACTGGGGGTGTGGCTCAATAATAGGGGGCTTGTACAAGGCCCTAGATTCAACCCCCGGCATAGCAAAAAGTAAAATAAAAATGAGAAAAGCATATTACTGTGTAGATGAGGATAAGACCAACATATTCTAAAAGGAAGAACATTGAGCCTGGTAAAAGAAAAATGACATTATGCTGGAATAAAGTGATACCAGAGAAAGATAAAGAAAATTAGGAGCTTTCTGAGGGCCTAAGCCCTTGCCACTTACAGTCTCATCTCAGAGGGGTGTGAGTCATCATCCTCTCCCATTATAATGATGCCTTTGAGTTTGACATTGCCTGTAAATCTGCCAGAATGCAAAAGAGAAGATTGTCAATTTAGGAGTAAATGCCTGCTGTGTCACCCTGGCCAAGACCATTCCCCTTTCTGAGCTTCAGTGTACTCATCTGTCAGACTTCAGACTAGATAATTTCTAAGATCCTGTCTAGCTCTGGCATTCTGCAATTCTAAGAAATTTACCTCGACTTCTCAGTTATCATTCAACAAATACATTGGTTTCCAGCCAGCACCATAAAAAAAGGTATGATACTGTTCTCCTCAGACCCACCAAGGTAATTTACCCCATTTCTAGAAACAGACGTGTGCTCCTGACTCACCAATGAACGAATCCATCTGAGGAGGCAACTGGTTACAGCCTATTTAATCTGAGGCAGGCACCAAGGAGATACTTACGGAATATTAAACAGAAGCTCTTCATCTGCATCACTTTCAACAAACTGGAGGGGATAGGGAGGAGGGAGGAGAAAGCAACAGATATTTGCTGAGAGCCTACAATTTCAGGTATCTCCCACCCTGTTCTACAAACTGGGTGCAATGCAAACATGCAACATTCCTCGGGTTTCGCAGTACTTAGTACCTGAAGCTAGCTGATCTAACAGCCACAGACCATCCAGTGAGTTCCTATAATGGGGAGTCTCCTGAACTGCGAATTGAAAGATCGGAGATCATGTGCATTTTTCAAAGCTTTCAAAGGGGCCTGTACACGGGAAACACCCTAGGTCACCCTTTACCAGGTGATCTGATCAGGCAGCCACCGAGACCGATCAGAGGGAAGGGAAACGCCTTCAAAACCAAGCTCCTTCACAGCCCACGCAGCTCTGGAACAGAGCATTGAACTGTGGCGCCAAAGTGCCCCCTTTTCCTCTCGGGCCTCAGTTTCCCTAGGCGCAAAATGGGGAGACTCAACCCCGCTGGCCTCCAAGCTGGCAGGAGACCTGCACAAGCAAGCGCCCGGCGACCGTGCTGTCGTCTTCCGCGACCTCAGGAGCGCGGCCGACGGAGCCCGCCCGCCGCCCGGCCCCGGCGGCCCACCTTGGAGCGGTCGGCCCGCTCCTCCCACGGCTTGAAGACGCCGCGCCCGCTGCCCTCGTGGCTCTCGTTGAGGCACTGCAGTCGCTCCAGGTCGATGCGCAGGTACAGGCCGTAGGCCAGGCCGCGCTGCTCCGGCGGCTCCTCTCGTTCGGCGGCACAGCGACAGCCGCCCCCGCCATGGCTGTGGCCGTGTGACATGGCGACGCCACCACTGGAGCGTCCCTTCAACACAGACGGGCCACCGCGCCGTGCTGGCTCCGCTCCGGCCGCCAAGCGCTGCGTCCGCCGCGTCGTAAAAGGCGCCCGTGCGCGGCGCATGCGCTGAGGGAGAAGAGGGGCGGGGCCCGGGATTGACTTTGACAGGCGCCTTCCAGGGTTGACACTTTCCGTGCTGGAGGTAGATGCGCTTGCTCACCCGGCGTCAGGGGTGGAGACACTGAAGGGCGGAATGTTGCAGCGGGTGTTCAGAGCAGATAGTGGGGCTGGGTTCGACTTCTGCTCCCGCAGGCTAAAGTCGGCTCTCTCTTCTTTGTTGTTGGTTTTTGTTTTTGTTTTTTTGATGCTGAGGATTGAACTCAGGGCCTTAGGCATGCTAGGCAAGCGCTCTACCACTTGAGCTAAATCTCCAGCCCCTGCGCTCTCTTCTTTGGCCACCACGTTTCTTTGGAGCTGGTGGAGGGAAGCTGCGGAGAGATAGGGCGCTGCAGACTACAGAACTTTGCCTATCCCTGCACGGACCCACTCTGCTGACGACTTTCTCCACCGGTTCAGTGGCCCGCCAGAGGTGGAGACAAATGCTGGGTCTGCTGCTGACGGTTTGACACTTGCTTCCTCGTCTGTAAACGGAAGAATATGATGTTTCATAGGATCGCAGTGAGTACTGTATTAAATGAATGCTATTCAAGAACCCAACGCAAAGGCTGACATGAGCAAGGCGTTCATGTCAGAAAGCTGTTGGTTGTTATTGTCAAATCCAAACAGTGCCACTTACTAGCTGTGTGGTGTTGGGCAAGTGATTTAACCTCTCTGAAGCTCAGTTTACCCCCTGTAAAGTGAAGGGTTTGAACTAGATGACCTTTAAGTTGCCTCTCCTGTGTGATATTTCGGAACAGTTCTTTCCAACCAGTGGCTGGTTGTGACCCACTAGTAGGTCTTAAAATCCATTTAGTGGATTGCGACCAACTTTTAAGAGAATACAATAGAATGCAATAAAAAAAATCAGAAGGTATCACACATTTAAGTCTCAACGGAAGAAACTTTTGTTTCCGTTTGGGGTTTGTGTAGTCAGGCCCAACAAAATGTGTTTCATTTTGTGGGTTGAGGTCAAAAGAATTGAAAGCCAGTCTTTAGAGCCGAAATGATTTTGTTTTCAGTGTAGGGTGTTTTCTGACTGCCTGATGGGGGTGGGGAGATACAGGATGTCCCCTGCCCTTCACAGATGGACCAGGCAAGACTGATGAAATACAAATCAAAACTATTGATCTGTTCAAGTTCCATTCAGAAATATTTTGATGTCCTACTTCAGTTATTTGCAAAATAAGTAAGTTCTAGTTCAAAATAGTTCAATGTCATGAATTTTCCCTGCTTGCACATTGCAGACTCAGGCAAGGGCCCTGGCATGGGGTAAACAGTAACTGTCTGTGTAATTGAATCTTAGCTCCCAGTAGCCTCTCTTTGGAAAGTAAGTCCCATTGAAGGACCAACACAGGCCTTAGCCAAGGACATCTACTCTCTGTGACTTCTTTCCTGTTGTCTGCATCACTGTCATCTAATGGTGCGTGGAACTTTATGTGCCAGGCACTGTGCTAAGCACTTTATGTAGTTCTCCTCAGTTACTTGTCACGTGACTCGAGATAGGCACTGTAACAATGTTGTCTCCAACCTGAAGATGATGAAAAGTGAGGCAAAAAAAAAGTGAATTAACTGGCCCAAGACCAGCCAAGTTTAGGAGGTAACCAGGCTTTGAATTCAAACAGCGGTATTCCTGAAACACATCTCATAGTTTCCAGGAGAAAGGGGAGGTACACATGAAGTAATTCTGTGGTAGCAATTAGTTAATGCTGTGTAACAACTCATTCTAAGACAATAGCTTTAAACAACAATTTTTTTAAACAACGAATATTTATGTATTATTTTCCGTGGTTCTGTGAATTAGCGGAGTAGTTCTTTGGCATAGGCTGGAAGTTTGGGGCAGCCTCACATGTCTGTGTGCTACTGGCTGTCGTCTAGGATACTGGGGCTACATATCTCCAGCCGTCTAGGATACTGGGGCTACATATCTCCAGCAGAATACCTAAGCTTAGTTCCAAGACGATAGTCACTGAGTTCCCAAAGAGAGCACAAGGCCCAATTACATAAGCACTTTTTGACCCTCTGCTTCTATAATTTTTCTGTAATGTCCCATCAGCCAGAACAAGTTTCATGGCCAAATCCAAATTCAGAGGTGGAGAGACAGATTTCATTCTTGATTAGAGGAACTACAAAATATCATGGCTTCTTCACCTCTCCTCCAATATACCTATGTTGGTTTTCTTTCATTGCGTAACAAATTATTCATCAATTTAATGGCATTAAACGGTGATGAACAGTTATTATCTCAGTTTCTGCAAGTCATGAATTTGGGAGTAGATTAGCTGGGTCGTTCTGGCTTGGGGGTCTCTCACTAGGCTGAAGTCATCTGAAGGCCTGAGTCATCTGAAGGACCCCTTCCAAGATGGGGCACGCACAAGGGGACAGGTTGTGCAGGTCGTTAATAGGAGGCTTGGTTCCTTGCCCTGTGATCTCACTATAACACCACCTGAGAATCTTCATGAAATGGCAGCAGCTGGCTTTCACCAGATCAAGTGATCCAAGACAAAGCAAAAAAGAAACGCATGTCGGGGCTGGGGGTTTAGCTCAGTGATTAGAATGCTTGCTTTGCAAGCACAAGGCCCTGAGTTCAATTCCCAGCACCAAAAAAAAAAAAAAAAAAAAAAGAAAAACTGCATGTCTTTTAGGACCTGGCCTTAGAAGTCACACACTATCGATTCTGCAATATCTCATGGTTCCATGGTCAGCCATATTCATTCAGTGTTTGAGGGAACTGTAGGAAGATGCAGATAGCAGGAGGTAGGAATCCTTAGAGGCCACCTCAGAGGCTGGCTGCCACACAGCCATGTCATATTAAGAGTCACTGAAAAATGTCTTTGTTCTACTTTTGTATTTAGTTGGTAATTGGACTGTTAATATATGCTTTCATAATTTTGAAACTGTTGCTCTGTTTTCTTCCAGCTCTAAGAAATACAGTGTCAGGGGCAGGGCATGGTGGTACGTATGTGTCGATAATTCTAGCACGTGGGAGACTGAGGCAGGAGGATTGCAAGTTTGCATTCCCTCTGGCACCCTGGTGGGACTCTGTCTCAAAAGAATAAAAAATAAAAAGGGCTGAGGATATAGCTTAGGCCCTGGATTTAATCCCCAGTACTGCAAAAAATGAAAAAGGGAAAAAGAAGGAAACACATTAATAAGGCTGGAGGTGTGAGGCTCAGTGGTACAGTGCTTGTCTAGCATGCACAAGGCCCTGGGTTCCATCTCCAGCACTGGAAAAAAAAAAGTTATTTTTATTTTGTTTTGTTTTTGAGACAGGGTCTCGCTATGTAGTTCAGGCTAACCTCAAACTCATAGTGTTCCTCCTACCTCAGCCTCCCCAGTGCTGGGATTATAGGTGTACACCACCATGCCCAGATGATTCCTGATTCTTTCTAGGAGTGCCCCCTCTTCTTTTTATGGAAGCATTTAAAATCTTCTCTTGGTCCCTGGAATTCTGAAGTGTGGTGGTGTGTTCTGTTGTGGCTATTTTGTCATGTATCAGGCAAAATGCCTGCTAGAGCCTTTCAGTGTGGAACCACTAGAACAGAATGTGAACACACAGGTAAGGACCCCTAGGCACACGCGCACAAGGTCCCGAAGCAGGAGCACAGGTTTAGGGATTTGAAGAGAAGGGCACTAGGTGGGCTCCTGCTTACCCCCATCCACCACCTCAGGCAGAGCTCTGTGAGGCCCAGAAATGGAGGTGTTCCTTCCAGGTCCTTATGAAGGCTTATTTATCAGAGCTGCACAATATACTGCATTTTAGTTAGCCACTTATTCACTTTAATTTGTTAAGTCTGCCTCTACCTGAGCTCTTGCCTGTCCCCTGAACATTATTATGTATGGCTTGCTAGGCCAGTTGCTTAACTCCTTAGGCCTCAGATTTGTCTTCTATAAAATAGGAATAATAAGAATTCCCACTTGACAGCTGTACTGTGATGGCGATGTGAGACAACACAAAAAAGGGCTTGCTACAACCTCTGACCACAGGAAAAGGCTGCTGCTTTCACTATTGCCAAGAGCAAGACCGTAGGAGCAGCGCCCCTGTCTGGTTGGGTAGGAAACTGCAGTTGCTAAAGGGGCTCTGGAAGGAGCTGGCCAGTGTGCTCGGCAGTTTAGCTGTGATTCAGAATAATGTCTTGTCCCTCTCTTTACTGTTGCCTGTATTGCACTCCTATCTTGCAGGACAGTCTGAGGACAAATGGGAATTCTCAGTGACTTTAGGACTATCCTGGGGCAGGTAGGGAAAGCTTCCAAGTTTTGTCTTTCTGCTATTCCTGGCTCCATCTCTAAATATTTTCGTGGTTCCAGGACTCCCCTCTTTTCTGTCTCAGTTATGCTGAGAGAAAGGAACTGTCAACCAGCTTTGTTACTTGTGAATGCCTCTGTGAATACAAACTGAGGGCATAAGTAATAAAGACAGCTTACCACAAAGGGCGCTGATAAAGTGCCAGGTCTTCACTTGATTATTTCTTCAGCATCATAATAGCAGGTGTCCTACTATTATTCTCATTTTATGGCTGAGAAAGCTGGGGCACAGAAAGGCTAAGTAACTTAGCCAGAATCACACAGGTGGTTAGCATATTGCTGACTTAAACCCTGGCCATCCAGCTCCCAGGGTCCCTGTTCTTAACCACTCTGAACCTCCTGCAAATATCAGTACCATTTATTACTCATCGTGTGCCAGGCCGAGACCTTAACCACCTGCTCCCCTTACCAGCTGTGTTACCTTGGGTGTGTCATTGTCCTCAGAGCTGCAGTCTTAGCAAGAACCCTTCACCTAATGGCCTGCAGCACTTCCTACACACCAGCCACTGCTCTGAGCGCTCTACGTGTCTAAATTCATCAGGCCACAGCAGGGTCACTCTCCGAGTTTGGCTCCTCATTTTTGGAGGAAGAAATTGAGACAGAGTGAGGTCAACTGGGCTGGGGATGTAGCTCAGTGGTAGAGCACTTGCCTAGCATGCGCAAGGCCCTTGGTTCAATCTCCATCACTACAAAATTAAAAAATAAAAGACTGACTGTGTAGTCTGTGCCCTTTGCTGGCCTGCTCCGGCCTCGTGGTTTTGCTAGACCCAGGCTGTGTTTTTGTCTTTGGAGTTTGGTGCTAGAAGCACAGTATTTCCGGTTCTCTGTGTCCAGGCACATGGTCAGATGATATTTCCTTGCCTCCTTGAATTTAGATGTGGCCTACAGATATGATGGATGGCACTTCTGGACATAGCTTGTGGGCAGGGGCAATGTTCTCGTCTTGCTGGGAGTTTTTTTCTTTACTCAAGGTGCTGGGGATGCAAGCCAGGCCCTCGCACATGCTAGGTGAGTGTTCTACCACTGAGCTACATCCCCAACCCTGCCTGGAAATCAAGCGCCTAATTGAGAACTGCTCTCACCAGTGCTGACAGAGTCTGATTGTCCTGCCAGTTCTAAATAAATCTCATTTGGTCATGAATTTTTTCTCAGTTCATATCCAGTGGGTAATGTGCCCTTGTCATAACAAGGTTACTGGGAGACACATTTCACAACAGTGTGGAAACCTTGTCTTCACACTATGGACCACCAAAGATCCTGGACATAATTTTTTTTTGTTTTTTATTTATTTTATTTATTTACTTATTTTGGGTGCTGGGGATCAAACTCAGGGCCTTGCACTTACTAGGGAAGCACTCTACCACTTGAGCTAAATCCCCAGCCCTCTTTTTGGTTTTTAAAATTTGAGACAGGACCTCACTAAATTGCCCAGGCTGGGCTCAGACTTACCATCCTCCTGCCTCAGCCTCCCAGAGCACTAGGATTACAGATGTCTACCACCACACCCAACTTTTTGGTTTGTTTTAATGTTCTGTGAGATGATGCTAATATTTAAAATAATCACATCAATATTTATAAGAAGGATTGGTCTATGATTTACTCAGTTTTGGTGTCACTGCTACGGTGGCTTTCACGGTATTTTCTCCCTTCCTTTTCTGTGCTTTGGAATAGTAGTGGCATTGAGATTGCCTGATCCGTGAACGTTGAAAGAATTCCCCTGAGACCACCAGTGCTTTCCTATGAAGGAGGCTCTAATTATTGTAGTCTGTTTAGACTTGCCACTCCTGTAGGCGTCAAGTCTGGTGAGTTGTAGTTTCTAGAAAATTGTCAACTTCATATAGGTTTTCTGATATCTTACATATAGTTGTGGCACGGGGTTTTAAAAACTGGGAAAATCGACATAGAATTCTAGATTTCTGGCCTTTTTTTTTTTTTTTTTGTGGTGCCAGGGATCAAACTCAGGGCCTTGTGCTTGCTAGGCAAGCACTCTAACCACTGGGCTAAATCCTCAGCTCCTGCCTTTTCGTTAAAACTAAGAAAATGTGGCAATATCAGACCCTGCCCTGACCCAGGAACAATCAAGCTATGTCCTTGTCTTTCATTTTCCTTCTGTTCCCACCATTGCCCACTGTGTCTTACCAAACCCCTGAGGTAAGAAGAAACGAAGTAGAGTCTGCTTTTTGGTGGTTGTTGCGGCCCAGAGCGTAGAAGACCTGAAAAAATAGCATCTGTTCCAAAAACAGAAGCGCTGCACTAATTCTTTCTATGCTAAAATCTCAGTTATCAGAAAGGACTCACTGATCTCAGACTAGTTTTAATGCTCGGAACTTTCCTTAGTCTTTGAAAAGAGTTGAGGCAGTAGGTGTCACAGAAAGAGAAGTCCAGTGGCCGAGGCAGGAGGATCACCAGTTCAAGGCCAGCATGAGCAACTTAGCAAGACTGTCTCAAAAAAGGGGGCAGTGGACTGGGGACGTAACCCACAGTGAGGCCACACACACATACACACCCGTGCGCGCGGTGTCCAGGGGCCTCTGAAGACAAACTGTCAAAGTTACATATTTCTCCATTTAGTCAGATAACCAGGGAGACTCGAGGCAATGAGAAACGCTGTGATGAGGGCGCCTGTAAAGGTGATAAGGCAGGTTCGTGACTCTGCCAGGTGTCAGTTAACTCAGCAATAGGAAGAATCATTTTTAGCAGTGACTGTGGGCTTGGCCAAGGCATCTTTGCCTTGGAGGTTGGCTCTGCTTCTGAATCCTAACTGCACACAGTCACATCTTGGTACTGCTTTGAAACTCGTCAGATTTAGTACTTGATACATTCTGATACAAAGATTTCATCCCAGGATTCTTGGTCACTCAGTGGGCAAGCCAGAACACATGTACTACCTCAGGACTCCCTGCCCTTTCCAGCGTAAACCATTTGTTTGGAACGTGTCCTTTTCCATCTTCGTCACGCTTCCTGGAACCAACTGGCGAGCACCATGGTACCCCGTGTGTGTGTGCTTAAGATGGTAAACGCGATGAGAGCTCTGGCCTGGAGTCAGGCCAACACGCAGCGCTCCTGCTCACTGTGTGACCTAATCTCTTCATCTCTCTCTGCTTCAGTTTTCTCATTTTCGCAATGGGGCCAAGACTGCCTACCTCGCAGGATCTTTGTGATAACAGACAGTGTAACCAAGACAGAATGCTTATCGTCACCTAGTAAGTGTGTCATTAGTAAGGGCAAGTTTCTCCTCCCTGAGTGTGAGTGCCCGAAGACTTAATTGTGTTTCTCTGCACCCCAGGGTCTGATACAGGTTTTGGCTCAGCACATGTTCAATTAATGAATACAGAACAAAGCACTAATTTACAAACTCCAGGTACAATACCATGTATGGTGGTACACGCCCATAATCCTACCCCTTGGGAGGCTGAGGCAGGAGGATGTGCCATGAGTTTGAGGTCAGCCTGGGCTACATAGTGACTTCCAGGCCAGCCTGAACTACATAGTGAGGTCCTTTCTCAAAACCAACAAACCAATAAAACACAGGTACAATCATCCATCAGATACCATGTTCTACAATTAACTTTGATGCATACCAATTTTTCTAAGTGAAAACTAGATCCAGTAAAGAATTAAGAAAAGTGCTGGGCATGGTGGAACATGCCTGTAATCCCAGCAGCTCTGGAAACTGAGACAGGAAGATCCTATTTTTGAGGCCAGCCTGGGCAACTTAGTGAAACTGTTTTTTAAAAAGTGGCTGTGAAAGGACAGAGGTCAGTATAAAGGCCCCGAGGTCAACTGCCAGTACCACCAAAAAAAAAAGAAAAAAATGGGAAAACCAAATCCAGACCATGTATGAAGAATGCTCCCCTTAGGACACAAGGGATGATCGTGTGTTGCTCTGAGATGGTGAGATGCAGGATGGAGGCGAGGTCCAACACACTTGATGAATGCAGGGTTCAAGCCAAGTCCTTGGCTCAACAGGCAAATGCTGAAACTACTCCTGCGGCTCAGCCAGCCTAACACAGCAGCTCGTGAGCTGCTGACACACCTTTCTTTACGGTCCTCCTGGGATGCAGTGAAGACGCAGGGATCTACTTGGGCCCTTCATTCCCTGCCAGACTGGACACTGGAGAGGCACAAACCCAGAAGTCTTGAGCCACTCAGGAGGTACGCAGCTTGGCTGTGTGAGCTCACCCGAGCTGCAGTTCCTAACTGTCCAGTAGGGGTACTAGCTCACCCACAGGCTTCCAGACGTCACCAGGGAAGGTACCCGTCCCCAGCGAGTGCTCCTACATCGAGTACCCTCCTTTGGTTTTGGGGTTCTCTGCCCCTGCAACTCCCCTTCCCAAATGCTGCTATGCTACCAACAGAAACCCGACAGTCTTTAAGGCTCAGCCCCAGGGTCAAGTCTCTGCCTCAGCCCAGGAAGCAGGGATCTTGTGACCAACTTCTGTTCCCTTACACAAAAAGCAAGACAGACACAGTAGGCAGTTTTTTGTTTTTTTATTTAGACATGGGATTTTTGTTTTTGTATAACTTATCTAATTAAAATATTCATCTTGGTAGTTACCACAAAAAAGTAACATAGAAAATTGTATTTACATTTTGGGACCAAAATACAAATGAAGAGCAGGACAACACCTTGCTCCTTCCCCTCCCGCCTCCAAGAAAGAAAAAGCCCCAAAGAACCTGCTGGTCACACTGAGGATCTCAAAGGGCTAATCCGTAACTCGGTGATTCATGTGTAGTGTAGCACAGAAAGAGATCGCACAAGGCTCCACAAATGAGACTGGAGGTCCCACGTTACTGCGTCTGCCACACAGCGCTCACCGAGCTGCTAAGGTGGTCTAGAACTCGGTGTTCAGCCCGGTTCTCCTCACCAGGTCACATCCCTGAGGCAGACACTCAGGGGCCAGAGGGAGAGCTGGCTCTGTGCAAACAGGGTTTGTCGGAAATCTTTATGTGCCAAAAGTGGATACTGATGTTGGGATGGATAAATTTATGTCCTTTCTTCCTTCCCACTTAAAGACTCCTAATAAGGGGATTTAAATCATACACAACCGAACCTGAAATATGAAAAATGGTTCAATGACAAAGAATCGGAGACATAGCTAAGAGACAGATTCAAGGTGACAGACACTAAGGGGAAGTTATTTCAGGCAGCAGGTGCCTGGCACCTGGCCCAAATGTTTATTTCATTTCAGGTAAGAGGCTTTCTAATATGAGCTCTGGCTAGGGGAGAGGGGTAAAACAAGCCAAATCAAGAGAAAGAATGCTTTACCCAATGCAGAAATACAGCAAATTAAAACACAGCAAATCTGCGTCCCACAGCAACAGTCACCCTGCACAGCAACACACACCGAGGAAAGCAGAGCCTGTACTGCACAGACTTCCTGCGGTGCCCTGAGTACTCCAGGATGGCGAGAATGGCAGGCTCCACAGTCTAGGCCTTGAGACAGCTTGTGGAGGGGACTGCTGGCCGAGCCCAGCAGGCTATCACATTAGCTGTCTACACCCTCAAGCCTGCTCTAGAGTTTCTGAAGCTTACACACCTCAAATTCCTAGCATGTCCATCAACAGCCAGGGAGGAGGGGACACTGCCCTCCTTGTTCCGCTTGCCCTCATGTCAAGTGGAAAGCAAGAGCCTCCCTTTCCTAGACTTGATGGATGCCCTGCAGTCCCCCCAACCCGAGGGACAGCTCCGATACTTTCCCTGGGTGGCCCCTTCCTCCAGTCCTGGCTTACACACTAACGATAGAGGGCTTGGGCTGGAGAGGTCTCTGCCAGACAGAGCAAATGGCTGTGCTCTTCTAGTCACATGATCTTACCTTTAAAAGAACAGGCAAAAACAAAAGCGATTTCCAACAGAGCACTGCAACTTCAAAAGCCATTCACTTAGCGGCAATTCACAGGGAACAAGATTAAAGTGCTGGCTTCTAAAAGTCCAAAACCATGTTCAAGGCTTTATGAAAAACCCTGCCATGTCTGTATTTTTTTTTCCTGTGCTGAGGAGCAGGGAGTTGGGGGAAGATCATCTAAAATTTGAATCAGAAACTGCAAATTATAAAATTGCTGAGATTCTGTGCAAATTAATCTCTCAAGGTTCTGTGTCCTCTAGTGAGTCTTATTAAAAATAAAGAAAAAAGGGACTTACAAAGAAGATGGTGGGAAGCCTCTAAACTTTATGAAGAGCCTCCCTTAATAAATACTTCTGAGTGGGCAGAAAGAGAGGCACCTGCATAGAGCTTGGAGCAACACTGAGGAGGGCGCAGGGCGAGCAGGCCCCAAACACTGCCACCTCTCGCCGGGCCCCCAAGGACAGGCTCAGCACTTGCTCCCGGCCCTGTGTGCAGCAGCAGAGCACAGGCTGCAGGGCTGCTCAACCCCTCTGGACAGAATCCACTCTGGAGAGCCAGCCTGGCGTGGGGAATGGCTTTCATCTAATTTTAATAAAGGACCTGGAAAAGAAAAGGCTAAGTGTGTGGTAAAGGACAAAACAACCAAAAAAAAAAAAAAAACCCCAAAAGCCCTGGGGGGGTAATATAAATACAATCTGGGGGTGATATTTATTAATTAAAACTATGTCTTATAGTTTACAAAGATTCTAATTAGCAACAAAAGTATAATTGACCTTAAAATCCTCAGTGAGACTGAGGCTTCACATCGTCTTCAGAACTCTGAAGTGTGCTCCAGGCAGGGCGCGGGGCTGTGGCACAGGGCCAACACCTGCAGATGTGCAGCAACTCTGAGACCAATAGGGTCCACAAAACAGAAGATTCTGGTCTCCTTTGGAAGGCTCAACTCCCCAGTCCCCATTGTCCCTGTACTCCTCTCTCCCAAATTCCATCTCCAAGGCAAGTCCTCAGTTTATCGCCTGGAGAATCTATTCTTGAAGGCTTTAATCGTCTTGGCCATCATTGGGGCAATTTCTGCGAAGACAAATGCAGTTGTTTTAGATGGGAGCAGCTCAGAGACACCCACAGTGGTTTACAACCGGAGCCGAGCCATGTCTCACTGCTCTTGGCTGTGCACTGGACCAACGGGCATGACACTGTGGTATCAGCAACAGCACCCGGGGGAACTTGCTGAGGCCCTGTCAGGCACCAACCATCACCAGGCCTAATCCCAGCCACCTGTGCCACAGCTCAGGTGGACTGGCCAACGTGCCCATGGGTGCTCTGTGAACAGCAGACCTGGAATTCAATCCTTGCTGACTCTAAAGGGGAAGCTCATCATGACTTAACTCTGTTCACAAACATCCAAATCAGTACACACCACCCCCACCCTCCACTCTGCCCAATGTAGCAACAGGTCCAAGCTAAGCTATGCAGACTCCACCTAAGGACCAGCTGCCGCTTGACTGATTAATTGGCGTGCAACTGACAATCCAGGACCCCCCTCCCACCCCACCGGCCCTACACTGGTGATGCAATGATGTTTCTCAAGTTAGACACCCTTCAGGATACTGAGGATGGGCTACAGTAAAAGTTATAAAATATAAAACAGACCCAAACAGATAGCAAAACTTTTCAGAAGTTAGCATTGTAAGGTTGTAAGTACTGAGGGAGACTGACTTATCATTTAGCTGTTAATAATTAAGACTACTCTTATCGCCTAGAGAAACATTTTTACATTTAGGTGAAAAAATCAAAAGTGCCAAAATGAACATGCACTGTGATCACCACTTAAATGACACCTGTGTGCCAGGGACAGCGCAGGGGAGGGGCTGAGCTTTAGAGCAGCTGGTGCCAGGCACCCTGAAGATGCTATATCCAATACACAAAATGCAATACAGCGGTAATAACGTTCAAGGGGGTTCAAAAACTAGTTCCGAACAGCAGGAACCAAGGTACTTACTCTTCACAGCCGGTTTCCTAGGATCATAGGAAACAGTACTGTTGACCACCGGCGCCAAGTGGGCACTGCTGGTACTGGGGCCATCATAGGCCGGCTCCTCCAGGCTGGAGTTAAAGCTGTTGCTGCTGGCGGGAACGTGGCTGCTTCCTGTCGTGTACGGGGCCGGCTTAATCCTACAACAGAGCAAAGCTGGTTAGCCACGAGTGGGAGGAGTCTGCCCTCTTCACAAACAGCCTAAAGCTGCCAGTTGCAGGATGACTCACTGTGGCAGGGCAGTGAACTCAGCAGCTAGGTGCCAGTGGCAGCTCAGCGACAACTGCGTCACCCTCCAGAGCGAGCGGTGGTCCCGGCTCACCTGACTGTACAGCTATCAGTCGGCAGGCCAAGAGCACTCAGGGTAGGGCCGTGGGTACGCTCAGTGGCAGAGTGCTGCCCTAGCATGCACTAGGCCTGGGGCTCAATCCCCAGCAGCACAAAAACAAATCAAAACCCAGAAACACTCAGGCGGCTCAGAGAAATCTAGCTATCCTAGAGATGGTTTTTGTTTAAATGGGAAAAGAGGAAGCATAAGGGAACGCTGCCACAATCCAGCCTCTTTCCCACTGAATCTACCCCACCTCAGCCACAGAGGCAGGGACGTCACCCACACTGCAGTCCCGAGCCGAGGCTCAGGGAGGGGCGTGCTGCGCTCTCGCGACTGGCCTCCGGAACCATGCTCCCCACTGCCTTTCACTCTCCAAAATGGTCACTTCCTGCTCCTCCAGCATCCTCCCAGCTCTCAGAGCTCTCTTCCCTGAGGAGGCAAAGGTCAGGCGGGAGCAGCCATCTTACTTGACTTTCTCATGGACTGCTACTCCTCCTGTTCCAAACTTCTCCTGCCTCCGCCGGACATCACGAGGTGGCTTGGCCACAGAGTTGACAAAGGCCATCTTTGCTTGTCGGCCTGTGGACAGATATGGAGATTAATCCCTGTCTTCTCACCAAGAGACGGTGGGAGGGAGAGGGAGGGAAAGGAGACACGCAAAGAATTAAGAAGTGTTATGTACATATATCAACCCCTCATGACAAATGTAATCACTATGTACTACAAACAAGAGTAAAAATAAAAATTTTTAAAAATCTGCCTCCTTGAACAGAGATGCTGCTGTCATTTAAATAATCTATAGGCTTCTCAAGAGCCCCTATACTGGAGGGTTATCAACCCTGACAATCCCACTGTAGGGCAGCACCAGCTGTGGCAGAAGAAAGGCCCACCCACAAAGGCAAGAGACATTTAGGGGCCCAGAGGCCCTACATCAGCCAGGCCCACCAAGACCCTGCTGCCAACCACAGTACCCACCCACCAGCTCACCCCAGACAGACCTTTCCTTACCTTTGGGCTTATTGGCATGTGCAGATCGGATGTTCTTTGTTAGGACTCGTAGCCGCTGTTCTCGGGCATCCTGAAGCCGCAGGTACATCTCCCGCCATGACTCATACTCCTCTGGTCTCTCTTCCTTAAAGTCTCGATGACAATGAACTTTCCACAATTGATCTGTTTCTTCAATTAAAACCTGAAATCAGGACCAGGACATCATTAACATATAAGCACTCATATCTCTTTTCCACTAAGAAGTTATCAGTTTCTTAATAATTTTTTTGTCTCTGTATTGTATTAAAATATCACTCTTCTAAGAAAAAACCCAAATCATTAAAAAAAAAATATATTGAGGCACTCTGCTTGTAGCTTTTGGGTAACTGTGAGAGAAGAGAATGCAAAAACTGGGCTAGAAAATTAAAAAATTTTAAAAATAAAAAAAACTAAGTTAGAACCAGTCTTTTCCTATAGGAAGTCAGCAAAGGGTAGAACTGGGATGAAGTCAAATCACATGTTTCCCTGGCACTATAGGGAACAGTTGTGGCAAGGGGGCCACACGAGAAGGATCGTACAGTGCCAGTGTCTCAAAACCCAAGACATTGCAACCAGATGAGTGTATCTGCATCGCAGTAAGGATTCTGGAAGGTCCGGAAGGCTCTAGAGGACAGTCTGTGCACTGTGCTCCTCCCTGCTCCACGTACTGGGGAATGAACGGGCCTCTGCACTAGACTATGCCCCCGGGCTCTCTCCCCTGCATTTTTATTGAGAAAGGGTCTCACTAAATTGCTAAGTTGCCCAGGCTGGGCTCAAATTGTCCTGCCTCAGCCTCCTTCCACGGTGCCGGGATTACACGCACTCACCAACACCTGGCCAGTCTGTGCTTTTCTATATTCAGCAGACACCTTAGTGTCAACACCAAGCATGACTCCTCCCTGGGTCCCAGGTGCCCTGCTGCCAGAATCCTCCCTTCACAATTAGACAAGCTCAAGGGAGACTGAAGTGTTTTTCACTCCCTTTGAATCCCACCCTGATTCTAGCCCAAGAGGCCCACTTAAAATACCAGGAGCAGGTGCTAAAAATATGCTTGTTTGAAGGTCCAGAGGTGGAGGTGGAGGCAAAGCCTACGTGCGCAGAACAGTGACCTGACCACGTGTCTGCCCTTCAGCCACAGCAGACCCACAGAGACAAAGCTATTTCTGGAGACACAAGCCAGAAAGCTGTCCTCTTCCCACCTCCACAGGACACTCACATGATTGTATTCCTCTATGCGATACAGCTGATCGGGTGTACATCTCTCCAGAACAGGCTCGAGAAGAGAATAGGGAACGCCTCCCACTTCAAAGATCGCTGCAGAGAAATCAAAGGTGAGAGCACTGCACAGCGGCCAGTAAGGTCCCCGCGCAATAAGGTCCCCGCATGCTAATGCGACTTACAATCGATGTTGTTTTTGAGCACGCGGATGCACTGCTGGTGCAAAGTCATCATTTTGGGGAGATAGGCACATTTGGAACCGGAGTATACCTGCATCTTGGAGTTCATTCTGCGCCCAGTGAATCCAGCTGCTTCTTCTTCCTGGAGCGAAGAGAATGCTACAGGGCAAGACAAACCCGAAAGGATGTCACAGAAGGCCCTTGGCCACAGGGAGCCTTCCACCCCTGTCCTCAGCACCCCACACCCTTTCTCAAAGACAAACAGTACTTCCAGTTTCTCGTGGCTTTTTTAAATTTTATTTTAATGGTCTTATTTCTTCTTTACCTCGTGATATACTATACCCATCATTTTTTTCATTCACTTTTTTTGATGGGGGAGGTCAGAACTGAGGAACGAACCCAGGGCCTTTACAAAGAACTACATCCCCACTTCTTTTTATTTTGAGAAGAGTCTTGCTGGACTCAAACCTGTGATCTTCCTGCCCCAGCCTCCCAGAGTGCTGGGAATACATGTTTATGCCACTATGCCTGGCCATTCAACACACATGCCAGTCCATAAATACTGTCCATATTTTTCACAATGGTATAAGAGGTCACTTTGTGGATGAGCCACAATTTACCTGTGAGTCTCTTGCTGATGGACAGTTATGTGGGTTCTTATTCTTTTGCTATCAAAACTAGACATTTTTGTCAGGCATGGTGATGCACACCTGTAATTTCCCAGTACTCAGGAGGCTAAGGCAGAAGGACTGTTGTGAGTTCGAAGCCAGCCTGAACTACACAGTGAGACCCTGTCTCAAAAAAATAAAAACTAGACATTTTTTTAAAAGACAAAAATCACATATAGCATACAGAATACAAGTTGCTAATAACAGCAGCAGCTAAAATTTACTGAATACTTACTACGTGAAAAATCTGGAGCTAGGGGTTGGGGATTTAGCTCAAGTGGTGCATTGCTTGCCTAGCAAGTGCAAAGCCCTGAGTTCAATCCCCAGTACCAAAAAACAAACAAACAAAAAAAACCAACTGGAGCTAAAAGCATTACTGGCATCATCACTTTTGAATCTACTTAACCCTACGAGGCAAATACCATTATTACTCCCATTTATAGAATATGAAACAAGTCCCAAGGGGGACTGGGAGTGTAGCTCAGTGGTAGAGCATTTGCCTAGCAAACACAAGGCCCTGGGTTCAATCCTCAGCACACACAAAAAAATTATCCAAGGTCATAGAACTTGTAGCAACCATGTTGGGATTCAACTTGAGCCATCAAATTTCAGAGCCTGTTCTCTTAGGAACTGCACCCATTAAGGGTGTTACGGTAACGGATCATGAATGAATTTCTAAATCCTTTTCCCATGTTAAAAAAAGACGTAGATTACCTTTTCGCTTCGGCTGAGAGGAGGACATGAATTCAAGGGAAGGAAGTGGGCGGTAATTGGCCTGGATTGTGGGTAACGGGAGGTCTGGCAATACTGGCAATGCTTCAGTGGGGACCTGCAGAGGAGAGACAGTGATGGAGAGCCCCAGTCTACTGTAGTCTTCCTAAAAGCACCAACACAGCACACCTCACAGGCAAATCTAGGCTGAAGGCAGACAGTCACAAAATACACCACCATACAGTGGGCCTATCACAGCAGGACACCTCAGAAAATTCTATCTACCCCAGCAGCTAGTCAGGCCAAGAGGAAATCTACTGCAAACTGAAATCCAACAGGCCACGTACAAACTGGCCGAGCGGAAGAGCAGCAAGTGGACTCCGTGCAGCCTGCAGGACCCGGGGGCCTGAGTAGCTCACCAGGGCCTAAGGGTTACCTTTCTTGGCCTGGCTGAATCAGCTCCAGTTGGCTGCGGCTTCTCAGATTTGTTTTCATTCACCGTGGGCAATTTCTGAACCGAGTCTGAGTTTTTATTAGTGCTTTTAGAATCACTTTTTTTAAGCCCCTTTTCCCTAGGTGTGGTTGAAGTTTTCACAATCTTCTTCTTTTTCTTCCGGGGCTGGTCATAGCTGAGGTACGATTCAAATGACATGGTAGGCTGCTCAAATTCATCATCCATGTCTGCCTCCTCTACTTTAGGAAGCGAGCCCAGTGACTTTCTATCTGAATTAGAAGTTTTTATTTTCCCTTCTTGAGCCTTGAGGTTGTTAGAAGCCTTTTCTCTTGTTTTAGACAGGTCTCCCACCCCTTTTCCTATGTCTAAGCCATCTGCACTTTGTTTGTTTTTGTCTGACTTGGTTTTCTCAGAGTCCTTGTGCTTTGACTTTTTAAGGTGGTTGTCTGAAGCAACCTCCACAGAGGGTAAACCCTTCTTTTTGAGGTTGCTGCCTTCCCTTTCCTTCTCTCTCTTGGTGGCACTAGAGGGCAGTTTCTCCTTGGTACTGTCCCCTGAGAGCGGCCTTTGGTTTTCCTCTCTGCCAAGGGCCTTGTGCAGTTTTTCTTTTCCCAAAGAGGACTTCTCATCACTCTGGGTGTCCCCGGGGCGTTTCTCCTTGTGGGAAGATTTGTGCTCCTTGTTTGGGTTCACAGTCCCTTTCCCTTGGGGTTCACCCAGGTGTCGCTCTTGGCTGACCCCCAGTCTGTCCTGAAAGGCATTACTGTGGCCTTTTCCAGGCTTCTGGTGTGCAGCAATGGGCTCGTGGTCCTCCTCTGGGGACCTGTAATGGTCCATGTACATCTGATGAGGACTGCCAGAGGACGGAGGGGACTGGACATGGCCATAGTCAGAAGACTCAGGGTCTGAAGAGTATGCTGGTGACACTCTGAGACACCTCTTTCTCTCATCTCTCCTCTCATGACTGTGAGACACTTTGTGAGGTCTTTCAACCTCTGAGAGCTTTTTGTGTTTTTTCTGTCTGTGCTCAGGGCTATAGGATCGGCTGCCAGAAGCTTTCCAGTTTTCTTGGTAGTCCCCTTCCATCTCCTCCTCCCTCTGAACAGCTTCCCGAGGGCGCTTTCGAGAATTGCTCTTCTCAAAGTCCTGTTCCTCAGCCTCATTATTTCTGAAAAGGGAGATATAAATCTCAGTGTGATCCTTATTCAAAGTCACAGGCCTTGAACTCACAAAATAGATGAAGACGCAGAGTTAGAAACAAGGACACAGTAAGAAAGTAAGCGGGTCATGTTTAAAGTAAACAACTAAGTTTAAAAATTGGTAAAATAAAAAAAAAAATTGGTAAAATACCATGTGCCCCTCCCCATGATGAATGCAATCATTATGTACTACAACCATGAACAAATAAAAATAAAACAAAAAAGAAAACTCAGCCAGGTGTGGTGGTGCCCACTTGTAATCTCAGCATTCTGGGAAGCTGAGGCAGAAGGAGAGCAAGTTCAAGCATAACTTGGTACACTTAGCAAGACTTTATACCAATGTTAAAAGTAAAGAAAGTGTAAGGACCTGGGTTCGTCCCCCAGTACCACCATAAAAAAAAAAATCTCGTGTACATGAAACAAGGAAATGTTTAAAGATTTTTTTTTTTCAACACAGGGGTAATGTTTAACTTGTTCCATACAAGGGGGACCTAAAAAAAAAAAAATGCCCTTTAAGAAGTTAGAAGAGCTGAGGATGTAGCTCAGCGACAAAGCATATATTACCACTTGTAAGGCCCTATGTCTAATCTCCAAAACCAGAACTAAAACCAACAAAAAAGCAATTAGAGAGGTTGGGGATTTAGCTCAGTGACAGAGTGCTTGCCTAGCAAGCGTAAGGCCCTGAGTTCGATCCCCAGCACCGCTCCCCCCAAAAAGCAACTAGAAACATGCCAAACTGTTAATAGTGCTTATCTTTAAATGCCGGAATGACAGAAATTTTTATTTTCTCCATTTTTAAATAGTTTCTAATACTCTATGATGACAATGAATTTTTTAATAACTGATGCCAAATAGGTGATTTAAATAAGAAGGTAGAAAAGAAAACCATGGAGTTCCACAAACCTAAGAGAAATGTTCTTACCGTTCTACAGGCACCAGCTTCTTCCATTGGGCCACAAGGTCCCTGGCAAAGCTCCCAACTTGCTCGTGCTTTCGAAAGCTATTTACTGTTTTCCCAACCCCAGTCTCCTACAAATAACCAAGGAAGTGACAGAAAATTATGGAACAAAATTCGCCTTTGGGAAACAAGCCTCTTGCTTTGAGAAGTTCAAAAAAGTAATACTTGCTAAAACATACCTTGCAATGTTCACTACTAAATTACTTGGTAGCCTATTCCCAAATCTCTAATGACACACAGTAACAAAGCAGAAAAAGTCAGAGAAACATTTTATTGAAACACTTCCAGAACTTTAACAATAATAACAAGAGTGATCAAGGCAGCTCTTACACACTGAGCTGAAGGCTTTGCATACAGCAGCTCAGTCTTTACACTGGAGGCAGGACTTCACCTCATTTTACAGGGTGCAGCTAAAAGTCAGAGTACCTGTATTTGAGCTGAGGACTAGGAGGTGCTGAAGCCAAAGTTCTTCTCAGTTCATTTTAATTTTGAATAAAAGTCACACAATAGGGTCAAGGGTATAGCTCGAGAGGTAGACCACTTTCCCTGCAGGTGCAATGCCCTGGATTTACTCCCCAGCATTGCCCCCTCCCCGCTCCCCAAAATCACATAACATTAACATTTACCATTTTAACCATTTAAAGTGTATAATTCTGTGGTCTCCAGAACACTCCTAATATTGCACAACCATTACCATCATCTAATTCCACAGTATTTCCATCACCCTAAAAAAGAAGCCTTGTTTCTCCCAGTTCCCCCAGCCCTGGCAACTACTCATCTACTTTCTGTCAGCAGATCTGCTTGTTCTGGAGATTTCATATAAAAACCATCATACAACATGTGGCCTCTGGATCTGGTTTCTTTCACTTCCAAAGCCCGTCTTCTAAAGCTTCCCGTACACTCTCCAGTGGGGAGGAGATGGGATAAAAATTACACAATTCTTACCGCAAGAATGTCTACTGTAATAGGCAAGGTGGAAAGTTTCTTCAAATACTTCAGTAGCTGCAGAGAGAATAAAACATCAATTTCTATAAAGTCACATTCACTGGAGCAAATAAGAATATCTGATGGTTAAAGGCTTATTGAGTGCTACACGTTTTACAGTAATGAATACAGTTATTATCTATTTCACAAGTCTGAGAACAGGCTCAGCAAAATGATGTTACCTGCCCTCAGATGTACGCAGGGCAGGATTCACCTGAGTCTGTGGTTTTAGATTCCATGCTTTCAATTGCTACTCTATAACAAGGGGAAGTACCGTGCAGAGAAGAAAATCAAAGCCTACTGACTTATTAAAAACCATCACTTACTATCAGCCCCAGGGTTTTTGTTTTGTTTTTTTTAGTTTTTTGTTTTGTTTGGAGACAAGGCCTTGCTATGTAGTTCAAGCTGGCTTTAAACTCATAGCAGTCCTCCTGCCTCAGCCGCCCAAGTGCTGGGATTACAGGCATGTACCACCACACCCAGCTCAGTCCTGGTTTTGACACAGTATTTATGAGAAAGGCTACCAGCTTTAGGAAAGTAACCCATGGACATGACATGGAAGAAAGTAAAAGGAGAAGACGCCTGAACTGGAAGACAGTACCATGTTTCCAGAAGAAATAGTGTCAACAAAGTGTTTTTAAATACAAGTGGATAGCCAAGAATAACTGAGCTACCAGAATCAGAACTTGGCTCTTAAAGAACACAATAGGCCTGTGCAGATTAGAAGAGAAATCTGAGTTTGGCCACATTTCTTTTCTAGAGTCCCCACAACTAGGTCAAACCTGGAATAGCAGAGTTGTTAATTTGGAGTTCCAGAGTCAGAGGCAGGCTTCAGTTTGATAGTTACCTTCTTGCCAGGTGATCTTGTGCAAGTCAGTAACCTCTCTGAACCTTAATCACTTCATCTGCAGAACAAGGAACTAGATCCTGTCTCTACTTCACAAGCCCTGAGGATTCACTGAGACAACCACACCACGACATGCAGTACTTATTCAGTGCAACACTATAAAGCTCAATATATGCTTATTATTAATCATTTTATCCACCAGCCGACAGCTCTTTAAATGTTCTTCTACCCTTGATTCTCAACCAGATATCGCTTAGTCAGTTCCTACTTACTCTATTTCTACCGTAAGTCTTGATTACCTAAAGCCTTTGTCTAGGAAATGTTCATGCACATATAAAAATATGTACGATAGAAAGAACCTGCAAAGTATAAGTAGTTCAAAAAACATATAGTGCTTGCCTAAGAAGCACAAGGCCCTGAGTTCAATCCCCGGCACCAAAAGAAACAACAAAACTGTGGCTATCTTTACATTTAAATATTAGACAATAAGATCTTTATTTCGCTATGTACAACCTGTGCTATAATTGATATACCATATTGCTAATGGCATAACAAATATGTGTTTCCGGTCATTTTACTTCCATAATCACTTAACATGGTCACTAGGCAGAGCAATTGGATCACAGGTGATCATCTTGCTTGGGAACAAGAGGCCTAGTGGTATATCCAAGGAGAGTGAAACTTCCTAGTTGAGTGAAAATCCTCCTCCATTTCAAATTCCATCCCCACCATCATCCAACTCAGAAAGAAAGTTTACATGTATTTGTTACCCATGCTATGGGTACAAAGATTCATGTGAATTCCCTTTGTTAAAGGAAAAATTAGAAAAGGTATAAAATTACTGAAAAGGTATATAAAACAGCCAGTTTCCCTCTCACATGATACCCTGGAAGGAACAGGTGGGAACATTTATATACCATCCTGTGTGTCAGCCACTACACAAAATTCTTCCATGTGTTACCTCATTTGATCTTTACTATAAAGTGGATAGTATTCTCCCCATTTTACAGATATTAAAACTGAGTCCCTAAAAATACAAACAAAAAAAAGAAAAAAAAATAACTGAGTCCCAATGAGGTTCCATAACTCACCTAACAAGCTGAGAAGTAGACAACATAATGCTATCCTTAGAAAAAGAAAATAAAGTAATAACTCAAATATCTACCTCACAGCATGCTTGGGAGAAGGCAGAGGAGCTTCTCCTATTAGATTGTTTTGTCAGTTTAAAGTTCATGTGGTGAAGGAGGTCACCAAGGGGACAAAAAGTCCCAGGGCCTCCACAAGGCCAACACAGGATGGGGCCAGAAGTCACTGAGGGTGTGTTTATCTTAAAGCCTAGCGCTAACTGGGAAAGTAAATGCTGCCTCTCCACTTCACTTCAGTTTAGTAGGAATGACTTAAGCAGATAAAACTAAAACCCTCAAAACTTTCAAACTGACTTAGCCTAACAGAAGAGAAAGAGCTTACTCCACCACTCTTTTCAGTAAATTTCAAGTAAGTCTGAAAGAATAACAAGACAAACTTAGGTATAGTATGTAGGGCCTACTAGAACTGATAACAGACAATTGAGCAATATCAAGTACGTGCTTAGAAATCTTTGTCATCTCCCGCACACTACTTCAACCACCACACATTATTTCAACTATACACACGCTCCTGCACACTACTGTAACCCAAAAAGCAAAAAAACATTCTCAACGTTGATCCCCAGTTTTCCATCTGTCAATCTGTGCTCTTGGCAGTTTTCACATTCAAAATGTAACAGAGAGGCAGGTAACTCTGTCAGCCATGAAAATAATTTCCAGTTCAGTGGTAGAACAGAAACAACTGGCCCCGGCCTGCCTGATAACTTCTCTCCCAAGGCAGATGAATTTAAAGTGAAGAGAGTTACACTTAAAACACCAATGTTTAATACCAGAAGATCTATGAACATACGTGTGGAAATCAACCTTCGGCTAATAATGGTTTGAAAACAAGATTTGGTTGCAAATTCAATACTGCTCTGTAATCATCTTGCAATTTCAAGAACAACCTGTGGGAGCTTGTTGGGTTAACAGAAGGTTGAGAGGGAGGCGGCCAGTGTGCCAGCTTGCAATTTTCCCTCTGCAGTTAGCTCATTTCTGAATGTCAACTATTATGCTCTTTGCAAAAAAAGGGATCTCTCAACATTTTCTCATCTTCAGAGTGTTCATGTCACAACACAAAGCCAGAAGTTCACGATGATTTTCTTTTTTTCCACAGTGCTAGGGACTAGACCCAGGGTCTCAAGCATGCTAGGCAAGCACTGTGCCACTAAACTACACTCCCAGCCCTAAGGTAATTTTCTACCCAGGAAGAGCAAGCATGAATGCTTTTAAAGTCACTAATAGTTGAAGTAAATCTACTTGAACTTTTTCCTCACTTGGTATTTCACACGTAGCAACTACTAGAAAAGCTACATCTAAATTTAAATCCTGGTGGAAAAATAACCATAGATATAGACTATTTTAAAAATCTGGTAGAAATAAACACCAAATGAGGATGGTTACATAAGACCGATTTTAAGGTTTTAAAAGTCAGTTACAAATCTTAGTGTTCAGGAAGACAAACTAGTATTCAGAAATAATGACCATTTATCAGATGTCTACAAAGAGTTATTGTAAAAAGAAACTTGTAAATATGCCTGACCACTAGGTACCAAAGCCTCGCTAGAAAATATAACAGAAAGAAACTGTAACAACACAACTGGAAGCATTTAAGTTTTCACAGATTTATAACATGGCTTCCTGAAAAAGTGGATCTTTGAGCTGGGTATGAATGAGTGGCGTTAAAAAGTGGCCTGATGGTGAGAGGCTGTGTGCAGCTTTTGGAAACAAAGTAAACCTCCCTATGTCTTGCTAGGAACGAGATAAAGCAAAAGGGGCCCTTCAAGACAAATTCTGGAAAAATGATGATTAACATCCGCTGACCACTTACATCCTGCTAGTCCTTCAGTCTTTTAGTTTAGTCCCAGAAGAAGTGGAAGGAGACAGGCTCAGCGGAGAAGTCCGCCAGTGTCCACAGCGGGTACACGGATGGAAACCCAAATCTCATCACTTTCCCTCCACCGCCTGCCCCGCGGCTTCCTCTTCCACCCGGACCGCGCTCAGACTCAGCTCGTCGGAACCGCACGCCCTGGCCAGGATGCGGAGGGTCACACCCCGACCGTTTTCGCGATGGAGCGCAAAGCAAACAGTCCTAACCCCACCAGACGCTCCCAGAGACGGCCAAGAAGGCCGGTGACAGGAAGATGGGACGGGAGAGAAACTGCACTTTAAGAGTTTCTAAGAGCAACAAAGACGAGATGAGTACGACTGGCAATGGCTGCGCGCCGCTCGGGGCAGGGGAGGCAGGCGGGTCTCTAGCCACAACTTCTCCCCCGGCCCGGGAGCGTCGCGGCGCCCCGTCCTCAAAGGGACTCGCCCGAGCGGCGAGAGGCCCGCGCCGCCGCCCAGCGGGAGAGCGAGGCCGCCGCCGCCCCGGCCCGGCCCGCGGCCCGCAGCGCCCGCGCCCGCGCCCGCGCCTCGGCCGGGCCGGCGCCGCCGACGGAAGCAGCTGGCGGGGCCGCGGGCCGGGCGCCCGCCCGGGCCGAACTTCGCGGCCGCCGCCCCGGCCGTTACGGCCCCACCGCGCCCAACGCCCGCCCGCCCCGCGGCCGCGCCCACCTTCTTGGGGTCCGGGTTGGCGGCCAGGCGCGCCTGCAGCTTCTCCACAACTTGGAGCGCCGACTCCGCCGCCATCGCTGTCACTGGCGCGGCCTCCTCGCCGGAACTGGGCTCGCGTCGCGTCTTCGGCCTCAGCTCCGCCCTCCGTGCGGCCCCGGCGGAGACGGAAGCGCGAGCGGCCCCTTCCGGGCCCGGGCTGAGGGGCGCGGGGCGCGGGGTGCGGGGCCGGGCGGCCGCAGGCTCCGCCCCCAGCCCCGGCCGGGGTCCCCGCGCGCCTCGGCCGCCCGGCTGCGCGCGCCGCCCCGGTCCCGGAGCGCGGAGCGAAGCGGCGGAGACCTCGCGGGCGCAGCCCTGAGCGGAGCGGGCCTCGGCGCAGGACCCCGGGCTTATAAAGCCTGCCCCTCCCGCCCCCGGTCGCGCCACACCCTACTCTGCACCTGGCGCCGGCCCAGGTTAGTGCCTGGCTCTAGGAATCAGCGGGCGTCAGGGGGACCGGTAGCAGCCACCCTAAGGTTGCGTGCTCTGTGTGCCCGTGGTTGGACTATCTTAATTTCAATCTCAGTGCAACGCAGCGAAACACCCTTCTATTATCCCCATTTTGCAGATAAGGAAACTGAGGTTCAGAGAGACTAAATGAACTTGCAAATGGTCACATAACAGAGAAGTGAAAACGGAATTGGAATATAAGAAGTCTAGGTCCACTGTGGGCGAATACCTCTGCACAGGTCGAGGAACTGAGGCCGAGAGAGAGAAAGGGATTTGTCAAATGTCAAACGCAGCCTGGTGTGATGGCACACGCCTGTAATCCCAGCACTTGGGAGACTGAGGCAGGAGGATCACCACCATTATGAGGCCAGCCTGATCTACATAGCAAGACCCTGTCTCGTAAACAAAAACAAAAAAAGTCAAACACCTTGTCTCTTTGAGGCAAAAATGGCCTCTCCCCAACACTGACTGGCACAAAGGCACCGCGTACATACTGGAATAAATGCATACGTAGCTCTTTCCTCTGACGACCTGCCCATCAGCAGGAGGGCTTGAATCAGAATAGTCCAAAACACCAGCCTTAAGACCACCTACCCTCACCCTGGGCCCACAGAATTCTAATTCTAATGATAATCTTACCTTTTTTTTTTTTGAGACGTTCGCCACCACTCACAGCTAATCTTACCATTATTACTAAAGAGCTGGAAACTGACATAAAATACCAGCACCAATTGCATCTTGTTTGATTAGGCCAGATTGTATTAGAACCTAATCTGATCTCCAGCAGCAAAATGACAATGCAACTAGTTTGATTCCCCGGAACACGGAAGCCCAGACTCTCATATCCCAGCTGGGGGTTGGAGGAGCCATAACACAAACTGTTCCTTCAAATGCGCATTCATGTACTGTCCATGCTGGGAATCCTCTCTACCTTGTCCTCACTCCTACATTCAGTGCCCCTCTCCAAGCTTCTTGAGATGCTGACCCTTTTCTGGGTGTACAGTATCCATTTATGTATCTGCCTCGCCACTGGGCTGTTTATTTATCAACTACAGTAAGCAACCTATCCAACTTTGAACATCTGCTGCCTGGCATCATCTAGTTGATATAATCAGCCGTGGATGAAAGATGCATACGAAGGCTGGAGCAGCGGCTCAGTGGTGGAGTGCTCGTTTAACACGTACAAGGCCCTGCTTTTGCTTTGCAGCACTGGGGGGTGGGAGGAGCCCACACAAGATGAACAAGCATGCACTGGGTGCCCTGAGATGCAGTCCAGGCAAGTGATGGGAAAGGCATGGACTGGGTGTGAGGAGACCTGTGTTCTAGCCCCAGCCCTAGAGTCTCCTCCTCTGCATAGGAAATGCTTTTACACTTTAAATTCCTTCCATTTTGAAACTGTAATACTGGTGTAATAGAAAACAAGCCGATTCTTGAAGCAGAACTGCTGACTAACTGACCTGGCGCATACCCTGGACACACGGAACATTTTGCAAATATTATGCAGGGATCTCTCAGCAATCAAAATGAGGCAAAACAACACATGCTGCTGGTGGCTCCTGGAGAGGGTGGGCTGCCCCTGCCTCATCTAAATCAGCCTGAGTCCGTGTTACCTGTGAAGTGCTCTTCACTTACAATATATGACTTGTTTGATGAGCAGTTAATTATATATGTATCACTTGTGTGTGACATTTTAAAAGTTGGGTTTTTTGGTTTGCTTTTTGAGACAGAGTCTCACCATGTAGTTCAGCCTGGCCTTGAATTCATGGCAGTCTTCCTGCCTCAACCTCCTGAGTGCTGGGATTACAGGTGTGTGCCACCATACCTGGTTTAAAGGTTTTTAAACAGTGCTAACTAACAGTGCTGGTCCGTATTGTTCATGGCGGGATCACCACTGTGCTTTTGGTTTACACAGGAGTGTTCAACACAGGAGGCAGCTCCCTGGGTCAGACTAATTATTTAATTTAAGGCTAACCCAGATTTTCATTCGAAAGCCTGAGAAAGGCTCTCTAGCTCCCTTGCCCGCATGGTAGAGCCCTCGGTGAGCATAATTAAAAGACCTGTCTGACCCAGCTGTGAATGCATGTGTAAGCCCATGCTGGGGGAGAAAGATGGGCAGGGGGCGCTCATCTTCCTCTCTCTACACCGGAGGTTTTATAAAAAGTGTGGTCCACTTTCATAATGAAAGTGATTTAAAGGGAGTTGGAAAAGGGCAATCCCAGGCTGGCTACTGTGACAGCAATTTGAAACGCTAGAAGACAAGTTAAATAATGCCAATATACACCAACCCTCTTGCCTTCAATAGCAGAAAGAATCCCTTCCTGGAGTGTTCATGTGGTATTCTTTGGGCAGGACAGATGGCCTAAGTGAGGGACACTGGTGTGGGGGCCTCCCCTCAGACCTCTCCACTGTGGCTCTGCCTCTCTATCTTAGTACCTAGGCAGCATGTGAGGTTGCCTGGTGGTGGGGCTCCATGTCAACCTGACTTCCAATCCCCAACTCTACTGCTAACCATGGCTCTTGCTCATGTCACATAAACTCACTGAAATGATTTCCTCCTACTTTCTAGACTTCTTGTGGGACTACCGATAATGCTGAGTAACTGGGATACAGTATTGTTTTGGAAAAAGCAGCAATTGTTAGGAAAATGCATTGCCAGGTAAAGAGAATGTTGTATTCTGCTGTAAAGCAAGATAAAGAAGTCCTCCATCTGGGCAGTTTTGTTCAGCACAGCTGTGGCCACTGTTCCCCTCCCGAGGAGCTCAGGTTACTGAATTGGCCACATTCACCCTTATTTCAAATCCTTGAACTCAAACATGTTCAGTTGTTTTTTTACGGAGGGATGGAAGCTTCCTGGGCAGGGGTTTCACACTTGGGCTTCACTCTCCTCAAATACAGTAATGCACATGGACATTGCCAGCTAGAGGGAGCGGTGCCTGCAAGTCCAAATCCACGCCCTTCACAGAATGCCCTAAAAGCAGCATTAAACTTGCCACTGACAATTTACGGATATCAGCCCCAGATCAGATTCCGTCTTTGTCCAGAGGGCACAGAATGCAGCATTCTCTAGTGCCTTTGGACAGCAGGCCACAGAGGATCTGAATGTTTCCAGGAAAAAATCTGCCATAAAAAAGGAGAGTGTAGTTTAGGGACAGCACATGCTTAGGGCATTGGGGTTGCTTAAAAGTAACAAGTATAATTTGATACTTTTAAAAAGAAAGATTGAAAAGTAGCAAGTAGAATTTTATACTTTTTTTATTTTGTTTTTTGAAACAGTCTCCTTAGGTAGCCCAGGCTGGCCTCTAACTCAGAAGTGCTAGGATGGAATTACAGGCTTGTGCCACCATACCTGGCATAATTTCATACTTTTCTTCTTCTTCTTCTTCTTCTTCTTCTTCTTGAGACAGGGTCTCACTACGTTGTTCAGGCTGGTCTTGAACTCACTATGTAGCCATGTAGCCCAGGCTGACTTCAATCTCACGGTGATCTTCCTGTCTCAGCCTCTTGAGTGCTAGGATTACAGGCACTGACCACCATACTTGGCCAGTTTCATACTTTAAAAAAAGAAAGATTTGAGCCTGGCATGGTGGCACATACCTATAATCCTAGCACTTGGGAGGCTGACGCAAGAGGATCACCATGAGTTTGAGGCCAGCTTGGGCTACATAGTCAGTTGAAGATCAGCCTGAACTACACAGCAAGACCCTGTCTCAAAAAGAAAGAAAGAGGGCTAGGGATTTAGCTCAGTGGTTAGATTGCTTGTCTAGCAAGTACAAGGCCCTGAGTTCGGTCCCCAGCACAAAAAAAAAAAAAGTTAAAAGTAACAAGTACAATTTGATACTTTACAAATGTGTACAAATTAATTGTACCCAGGTAGTAGTGCCTTCCCTCAGCTCTTCATTTTGTTTTATTCTTGAAACACTGGAAGGCAAGTTTTAGGAGACAAGGTCTTTCCACATAGTCAGGACCGGCCTTGAACTATGTAGCCCAAACTGGCCCCAAACTCAGGGTGATTTTCCTGCCTCAGCCTCCCAAGTGCTGGGATTACAGGCGTCTGCTACATGCCCAGCATCTCGTTTTATTTTCATTATAGCACTTCCCACAATCTGAAATTACTTTAGTGTCTCATGTTTTATCGTCTCTTCCCATTATGTAAGTATTCAAAGCTTGGAAAGGTTAAGGAACTAGCTCCAGTTTAGTAAAGGACAAACCTGAAATATGAATAAGGTCCACTCAGCTCCAAAGCCCATGCTGGCCTGAAATCTAGGTCGGAAAACCTGGATGCTGGGCACCTCTCCTATTATGGCTTGTGCCTAGATGTCCCCCCAAAGCTTCATGCGGTCGTAGGTGAGCCTTTTTGGAGGTAGCTGGATCTGGAGTGTGATGCTGGGATTGACTCAAGGTACAATGCTAGGATTAGGGGTGCGAGTGCTAACCATCCTGAGGGCGGACATCTGGATAAAATATAAGGGAGAGAAAGAGCTGCTGTAGTCTTTGTTGCTTGCTGCTTAGATGCTTGTGCTGCCTTCTAACTGCCACAGACTGTTTCTCCTCTGCGATGCCCCTCTGCCGTGCCACCCTGCCTTGGAGCCAGCCAACTATGGACTGAAACCTCTACACTTCGAGCTGAAATAGACCTTTCCCCCTTTAACTTTGGCTGTCAGGTATTTTGTCTCAGGAACAAGAAAAAGCACCTAAGACAGCTCCTCCACCCTAACTTGCTCTGTGACACTGGCCAGGCCTGGCTCCTCATCTCTTAATGAGAACTGATAGCTCCAAGTAATACTAACTCCCAGGGTGATAATACGGAACTACTAAATCTTGAGTGCTTACAATGTGCCGGCCATTGTACTCAGCAATTTGCATTAATTCTCAGTATTTTTTGACATGTAGTCCAGGCTGGCCTTGAAGCTGTGATTCTTCTGCCTCAGCCTCTGGAGTGCTAGGATCACAGGAGCGTACCACCATGCCTGGCTGAATGCTCAACTTTACCCTTGAAACAATCCTACACTATAGATATATAATCTCCATTTCACAGATGAGGAAACTGAGGCTCACAGAGGATTTGTGACTGATCTAAAGTCACAGAGGTTGAAAAAAAAAAACCAAAAAAAAGAAAAAAAAAAAAGAAAAAAAGTCACAGAGGTTGAAGGCAGCACAACCAGAACTCAGCCAGTTGTCTGGCACCCAAACTCCAGCTCTCTGACCTGAAGCTGCCTCACTTTCTGCTGTCTGACAAGCACCTTGAAGATGCCATCCAGCATTTCACTCATTCATTCCCTCCAGTTCTGCTGCATGTGATTGGAGAGGAACAAGAAAGGGGAAGGGCAGTACAAGAGGAATTTGGTGAGAAAGGCGGGGGGGGGGTTGTATAGGGTTTTAGAGACCACCGACTGTAAAGACCTTGCATTTTGGCCAGGTGTGGTGGCGCACGCCTGTAATCCCAGCACTGGGAGGCGGAGGCAGGAAGACTGCTATGAGTTCAAAGAAGATCTCTATGAGTTCAAGACCAGCCTGGACTACATAATGAGATCTTCTCTCAAAAAACAAACAAAGAGGGCTGGGGATTTAGCTCAGTGATTAGAGTGCTTGCCTTGCAAGCACAAGGGCCTGAGTTCGATCCCCGGCACCACAAAAAAAAAAAAAACAAACAAACAAAGAGCCACTTGCGGCAGTGCATGCCTGTTGTCTCAGCCTATTAGCAGGCTGAGGTGCTAGGATCACTTGAGCCCAGGAATTCAAGGCCCGGCTGGGGAACAGAGCAAGACCCTGGCTCAAAAAGACCAAAAACGAAACCAAAAAACCCACCTGCAATTACTCTGATAGTGTATTTTAAAACAATCTCAACAATCCCTTACAACACCTGATCAAACTATATAAAGCAGCACACACATCATTGTCACTTTATTTTTCCTCCAAGTATTTATCACTGTCCCATCATGTTTTAGGTAGCAGCTCTCTCCCCACCCCTAGAATGTAAAATCCATGAAGGCAGAAAATTGTTTTTATTCGCTGATATAATTTTGTTGTTGTTTTGTTTTTGTTTTCTGACACAGGGTCTCACTTTGTAGTCCAGGCTGGCCTCGAACTCATGGTAGTCTTCCTGCCTCAGCCTCCCAAGTGCTGGGATTACACGTGTGTGCCATCATTGCTGTGCTTATCAACAGCTAGACACTGCCAGACACATAGTAGCCATCAGTAAGCACACACTGGGTGAACAAGTAACAAAGGCATGTTACACCTCCCTCAAGGAACACCACACTTGCTGTCTAAATTCACCTCCAGCCACCCTTCAATCCAATTTGGTTTTTTTCGGGGGGTAGGGTGCAGTGCTAGGGATCAAACTCTGGACCTTGTGCTTGCTAGGCAAGCGCTCTACCACTTGAGCTAAATCCCCAACCCTTCTTCAATTTACTCTGAATTGTGGTTTCTATTCTCACTATTCTACTAAAAACAGTTTTTCTTCAGTTACCACTGAAACCCCGGTGACAACCTTACCATGGCAGACTCTGCAGGACCCACAAAAGTCCCTTCTGTGGGCTCCCAGGACATTTTGCTCCTGATCATTTCACAGGTTTCTGATGGACCCTCTGCCCTCTTTTTCACCATTTCTTTCCCCTTCAGTGCTGCAGCGCCTCTGGGCTTATTCGGGGCTCCTACTTTTATGATATTGAGGCATTCTTCTCCTCTCCTGGTTGGTTTCTATCCCCACCTGTAGACTGGCAAGTCCCAAGTCTACAGGGTTCATAGCAAGCTTTGGGACCGCCTAGAGCAGTGGCAGTGAGCCTGCAGCACGTGCGCCACAGCAGGCACACAGAACCCCGTGGGCACGCGAGTCGGCTGCCCCAGGAGCCACGCACCGGATAACAGTTGTTTTTTCTAAACTAAAACCTCAGTATTCGGGTTTCATTGCAGCGTTGGCACTTTTCAATAAATACATGGGTTTGGGGTTGCAGTTTGGGCACTCTGTCTCTAACAGGTCCAACATCACTGGCCTAGAGAGTTCAAAATCTATGTGGATGGTGCCCCCTATGTCCCTATGACTCAGTAGGTTCAAGGTAGAATTCATAATCTTCTCCTTAAACCTTCTCTCTTCTGGCGAGCTGGAGCTGTTCAGGGCCTGAGGATGCAGCTCTGTGGCAGAGTGTTTGCCTAGCACTGAAAATAAAAGGTAGCTGAGTGAGTGAATGAGTAGTGTATCTGCAATGATGGAAAGCCTAACTCTACCTGGAGGGCAACAGGTTTTCAGAGAGGAACATTTGACCCAGGGATGGTGTTATGCGCCTGCAATGCCAGCACTCAGGAGGCTGAGGCAGGAGCATCACCACGGTTCAAGGCCAACCTGGGCTACATAGTGAGTTTGAGGCCAGCCCAAACTACATAGTGAGAACTTGTCTCAAAACAATAAGTAAATAAAATGAAATTTAAAAAACAAATAACCAGGGATGAACCATTTGACTTAGATCTTGAGAGGGATGGGAGGAATTTGCCAGCTGAGGAGTGCAGGAGTATCCAGGTAAGGTAAAAGCAGGTGTAAAGAGACTGGACTCAGACAGGGTCTGCGGGCTTGGAGGCCATGACGCCCTGCTCTGGGAGGGCATCTGCAGAGCAGAGGGGGAAGGCAGGGCTCACAGCTGTGGTCAGAAAGTCCCACGACTGATGAGCAGCCACATGTGCCTCTGGAGGTACTGGTTAAAAGGGCTGGAGACTGGAGGGTTCTATCTACCCCGAAGACGAAAACAGATGCCAAACCAGCCATATGGAACAACCGTGTTCAAACCAGCGTGACCCCTCAGCCCTCACGGGACTCACTCTCTAGAAATGTAACCAAAAAGCAGAGTCTTCCACCCCCACAAACGAAGACCTGGCCTAAGACAGGGAGACCAACGCTGGGACAGACATGCCTGAGATCCCTCCCCACCGCACAAGAGCCCCTCTGACCCCGGTGACCTGACGGAGGCCAGCTATGCTAACTCCACAAGACCCAACGGGAGGCTTAGCACCACTAGCAGAGGGCGGCCTTACAAGGTGGATATTACTGCCCCTATTTTGCAGAAAAAGAAAACGAGGCTTGGTCAGGTAATAGGAACCACTGGGACTGGAGCCCGAGCCTCTGACTGTGAACAGAACATTTTCACACTTCACCACAAATAAGAGTCACACCAACATGGAAGAGAGAGGCCTTCCGTATCCTGAAGGTACACACGTCTTAGCCTCCTGTTAGGGTCACTTCCGGGCAGCAGGTTATCAGAGTTCCCGGGCTGCCCTCTCTCAAACTCCTTTCAGTAGGCACTTTCCCTCACCTCAAAGAGTCATTGTTCCCTTACGGCCAGCCAGTTCCCCTTTCTGCTTCCTGGTTTAACGGCACAGGACACAGAAAAACCTCTCACAGTTTGTTTTTTCATCACAGTGGGGAGCTGTGATTGTGGAATAAGCTGATAGCTAAATCAATAATATTTGTGCCAAGAACTACAGAATAAAGAAGAGACATCATGATCTTGAAACAGGACTTGACTTATTAAAGCATTTTTTTCCGGTGCTGGGGACTGAACCCGGTGCTTCATGCATATCAGGTAAGCACTCTACCACCGAGCGACACTCCCAGCCCCATTCAAATATTTATGGAGACCTTACTTCGTGGCAGTACTGGGTTTGACATGGGGCCTCCTGAGATGTGCAGAGAGCCCCAAACCTAAACAAATCCAGTCTACTGCATGTGATGTCATTGAAAAAAATTCTGTTATGGAAGGCCTTAAATCTATCAGTACCCAGAGGATGATCTGAACATTTGAAACAAAAATTACATTGAACAAAATGAAACTTCTACAGATACATAAAAAGATGTTCCATCTCAGTATTTACCAGGGCAATGCAAATTAAGAGCACAATGAAACATCATTTTCGAACTCACTGGGTTGACCATGCCCAATGGGAAAACTGAGCCGGCAGGCCTGAGGTTGACCAGGTACTGAGGAAACTACTGGTGCTGAAGGTGCTTTAGTAAATATTTTGCTAAATCAAGCACAGAAAGGTTGGAGTGGAGATAGTGAGCTGGCAGCTTATGGGCTGAGTATGGGCTGCTGACATTTTTGTTTGCCCTCCCAGTGCAGACAAAATTGAACCAATTGCCAAGAGTTCTAAATTAGGAGAGTTCACAACTTCTATTGGAAAATGGTCTCATCTGGCTCCTTCCGGCCCAGCCTCTGCGAGGCAGCGCGTGCTGCAGCTGAGCAGAACCGAGCCTCACCTGTCACCACCGCACCACTCTTGTGCCCTCCTGACCCCTCCCCCGCAGCACGGATGTGGGCCCTCCAGGGCCAGAGTTTCATGGGACCCACTCTGGGGGTAAAATCCAGGGACTGTATCAGCAACTCTGCAATGAGACCACGGACAACTTCTTTGGGGCAGATTTAATGTTCCATTATCCCGAATCCCTAAAACCCTACAAGGTCGATGTTGTACCCTGTATTCCACTTTTTGTGTTAGGGCTAGTGTACCCCACTTTTTGTGTTAGGGTTAGTGTACCACGTTTTTCAGGTTGGGATACCCTGTTTTTCAGGTTCTGGGATGCCTGATTTTTGGGATCAAAAGTGGGATCACCCACTTTTTTTTATAATCACCATATTTCACATGAAGAAACTAAAGTTTAAAGAAGTTGAGAAATTGGCCCAAATGGGTCTCACCGTTGGAATGGGAACTCAGGAATCTCTGATTTAGCTAATACTGATCAAGCACATTCATATGCTAAGCACTTAATGAGCTAAATAATTTGGTTCTTACTGCAACCCTATGAGAGAAAAACAATTACTAGTCCCATTTTATTTGCAAGGAAGCGAAGGTCCAGAAGGCGATTGAGCACAGAGGTCCCACAGCCACTGAGAGTTAGCCCGGAACCCACTGGTCGAAACATTTTTATGTTTGCCTTTAATACCAAAATGTGATACAACATGCACATGCCACCTTGTGATGTGCTGTCCCTTCTCTTAATGTGTTGTGACACCACTGTGCTATCCCAGTCTATGGACAGGCTGAGATTTACTTAACTTATCCCTTTTAAGCATATAGATTTTCTTCACTTTTTTCTTATTAAAGAAACTGGGCTGAGCTGGGTATGGTGATGCACTCCTATAATCCTAGCACTCTGGGAGGCTGAGGCAGGAGGGCTGCAATCTCGAGGCCAGCCTGGACAACTTAGTGACTTAACAAGTCTCTGTCTCAAAATGATAAACAAATAAATAGATCTGGGAGTGTAGCTCAATGCAAAGGCCCTGGGTTCAATCCCCAATACTGCAAAAAGGAAAAGTGACAGAAGGAAGGGAAGGAGGGAGGGAGGCAGAGAGATGGGGCGGGGGAGTATGCATCTGAGTGGTACAGTGTTTGCTTAGCATGTGTGAGGCCTGGGTTCAATCTCCAGCCCCCCTCCCAAAAAAAAACCCCCCCCAAAAACCCCGATGCATCAAATGTCCACATTCACTTAAATTTGTGCATGTGAACATTTCTCTCTTTTTTGTGGTGAACATTTGTTTCTGTAGGATAATTCTCGGTAGAATTCTGGGGCCAAGGTCATGCATTTCAAAGACTCCGACAGATACTGTCCAAATATCCTCTGCCTGCGCACCTCTCTCCAATGCCATACCAAAACGCTGTTTCCTGAAGCCTTGGCCACACTAGGTATATTTTCCTACTGAGTCCTCTGTACCACACTTAAGATGCCTTGTTATTTTTACGATCAGTTCACTTTCACCAGTACGATTACAACTGTAAAAGGAACAAAACAGAATCATCTATGTCTAGGAAACACACCAAAATAATGGCAGCGATTCAATTTATGTGGGCATGTATAAGTGATTAAATTTTTTTTCAGTATTTTCCACATGTTCTTAAATGAATGTTGCTTTCATAACAGCAGGGGGAATGTTCTCCCTACTGCTCCCTATCCCTACCTACCTACTTATTTTATTATTTTTTTACCTACCTATTTTCAAAACCAGTCTAAAGCCAAGGTGGTGGTACACACCTGTACATCTAGCTACTTGGGAGGCTGAGGCAGGAGGAACACTTGAACCCATGAGTCTGAGGCCAGCCTGGACAATATAGCAGGACCACAGAGAGATGTCTTTTTTTTCAAACAGAGTGTCACTGTGTGACTCAAACTGGTCTTGAACTCACTATGTAGCCCAGGCTGGCCTCAAACTCATGTGGATCCTCCTGCCTCAGCCTCCCAAGGGCTGCGATTACAGATGTGTGCCATCATGTCTGGCTATGATCTCATTTTGAAAGAAAAGATGAGAGAGGAGGGAGGGTGGAGGGAGGGGGACAGAGGAAAGGGGAGGAAGCTAGAGGAGAGAGGGAGTCTAGGGTCATAGTTTGGGGACAGTGTGGAAGAGGGGGATTGAAGAGACTGTTCTTGTTGGCACAGCCCCCACCCCACACAAGCAGAGAGACTGGATAGTGAAGGTGTGAAGAAGAAAGCAGAGGGCTTAGTCAGGACCTGGTAGAAGGAAAAGATTAGGGAAACCCTGGGGTTTAACAGCCAGAAGGCCAACAGAGATTAGACAGCTGTTTACAGAGCCAGTTAGAGGTCTCTGAGCAAGGAACCCTCCCTGAACCTGTTGCTGCCCTCATTTCCCATTCTAGGAAAGGGTACCATTATTCACCAGGCTGCTCCCGTGGGAAGTCAGGGGGCCCTGCTGGGCTGCTACCCCATCACACCTCCAGTCACAGTTCTTTTTTTTTTTTTTCGGTTTTTTGAGACAAAGTCTCACTATGTTGTTCAGGCTGGTCTTGAACTCACTATGTAGCCCAGGCTGGCCTCCAACTCATGGTGATCCTCCTGCCTCAGCCTCCCAAGTGCTGAGATTATAGGCATGCAGCACCACACCCAACTCTCAGTCACCAGATTTTGATTGTATCTTCCTAAACTCTGTCGAAAGCCACTGTTTCCCTCATCTCCCCAGCTAGGACTCCCATTTTCCCGAGTGAACTGCTGCAACTACCTATCCTCCATGGCCACCTCCGTCCCTGCCCCATGCACCTCCCACAGAACTGTCAATTCAGATTGACTCCAACATGCAAATCTGAGTAAAGCCCTCCAAGAGTCCCCTGTGGCCCGTGGCCACATCATACTCACTGGGGGAGCCTGCTGCCTTACTGCACCCTGGAAGGCAAGATGGGTCACGGCAGCCCTGTGGGGGCGACCTGAGAGTGTCTAGCCAGGGTTCCCGCTCGCACTGCATCTACTCCAACCCACAAGGTCTGACTCAGAAATACAGCCTCAACCTGAGCGGCCAGTGTTTCCACCAGTACTGGAAAGATACAGGCTTCACTAAGTTGCATTACACAAGACAACCACCCAGTGAAAGAGACTATGCTAACTAGCTCTGCGTACATAAAGTAAAATTTAAAACGTTTTCTTAAAAAAGTTCCCTGGGGAGATTTTAAATCAGTGCCCACACTAGGTCCCCACACCTTGAGATTCTAGCTGCGGACCTTAGTTTTTAGAGCACCTGCCATGGATCAGACTTCTCACTGGCACAGAGGCTACAGCCAAGAAGACCACTGAGGCCCCTCGAGAAGCCTGCGGTCTGTCGGGTCAACGGGGTCCTCAGTGTTTTGGGTCTCGCTTTTGCCCTCTCACCTCCTGCTCTGTTCCAGATACCATGACAGATTAGGGATCCCCCAAACTTACCCCGCTGTAGCCTTAGAGTCTATCTCTCAACCTAAAACTCCAACCTCAGCCTCCTGGCCTGGTGAGATCAGCCTGAGAACGACTTCCTGAGGACATTGCCACTCCACCGAACCCCCAGTACGCCCCAGACGACCTCTGGACCCATCACAGGATCAGAGCCTCTGTTGCCATTGTTTCTGCACATGCATTTCACCTTCTGGTCCCCTCACTTGGAAGCTTTTTTTTTTGAGGCAGGGTCTTGCTATGTAGTTCAAACTGACCTTGAGCTCACTACATAGCCCAGGCTAGCTTTGACTTTGAGGCAATTCTCCTGCCTCTGCTGGGATTACAGGCGTGCACCACCACGCCCAGCTGAAAGATTCTCCAAGACAAGGACTGTGACTAAGCCATTTCCCTGTTCCAAAGGAGGCACTAAACAACTCTTAGGTGAGGTCGTAAATGAACAAATTTAAATGATCTCAAGAAGGGTCTGTGTAGGAGGCATCCACCCACACACGGGAACGTATGGTCTAAGGAGGATGACAGCTTCGGAAGGTTTAGGAGGTCAGCTCCTCAACGGAGGTTCAAGGACAAGCATCAAACCCGAGTATGTGGCAGCAGCCCGTCACCCAGTTTTCTCTCAGGTGGCTTCACGTGTTGACATGTGCCTTGCGTCAAACAGTCAAGTGTGTGTGTCTTTAGGTCAGGCCCACCCCAATGCTGGCAGACAAGACTGCAGACAGAGGCCCACTAAATATTCAAAAGTGATAAATTAAACTAACAAACCATTAAATACTATTTATATCCTATTTTACCTGTTCTCTTTTTGTTGTTTGTTTGGGTGCTGGGGATCTAACTCAGACCACTGAGCTAAATCTCCAAACTCCCATCCTATCCTTTTACCTCAGCAAACATCTTTCCAATGACCTGGTGACTAGGTTTCAATCTGAGTTCTAGGGAATGTAGTGGCACCAAAACTAGCCCCTGATCTATCCCCTTCTGTCCCCATCTGCAGTAGGCAGAATAATGTTCCTCCCATGCCCATACCTTGGTCCTGAGTGCTTCTGAATATGTTATCTTGGGTGGCAAGGGGGATTAAAACTGCTAATCATCTGGCCTTGAGAAGGGGAGATTACCCTGGATTATTGGGGTGGGCTCACTTTAATCCCAAAGTGAAAGAGGGAGGCAAGGGTCAGTCAGAGAAGATACCAGTGCATTGATTACAGTCCACTGACAGCATTTTGCACTTCCAGTCTCTATAAATGTAAGGTCTTAAATTTGTGGTCTTTTTTTTTTTTTTTTTTTTTGGTGCTGGGGATCGAACTTGGGGCCTTGGGCTTGCAAGGCAAGCACTCTAACCACTGAGCTAAATCCCCGGCCTGGTTTGTGGTCATTTTTATATAGCAGCAATAGGAACTGAATATGCTGCCTTAGTCACCAAGCTACAGCTCCTAAGTGCAATTCACTCCACAGATGGCTGTCACCGGGCCACCCCTTGGGCTTAGAGGCACAGACACCTGTGTTCCAGCAAGGAGGGACCCAGGGAGGAGGCTCTGGAAAAGTGCAGGGAAATCTGAGAGTTTGGCACATGGTCAGAAGGGAGTTAGGGCTCAAGGTGGGCACAGTTCCTAGCCTCCTCACCTGCTTGCTCGGCTCACATGGCTTCACCTCCCCGAGCTTCATCTGTAAGATAAGCCACTGGATTATTACTGAGCGTCTCATTTGTGCCAAATATTAGGTTTAGTGACAGAGACTTGAGAAGGCCACATCCTCGTCCTCAAGGATCTCGACCTCGTCATTCTGACCTCACAGGGCTCCCACCCAAGAAGGGGCTGGCAGGTAAAGCAGCTGGCACACAGTAAGCCACCAATAAACTTACATTTCCTTCCCTTTCTACTTCATCTCAACCAGGTCAGTGGGCTTGCAGAAAATAAAAATCTTGGAGCCAGAGTGCAGCTCAGTGGTAAAGTGTTTGCCTAGCATGTGCAAGGCCATGGTTTCAATCCAAATAAATAAATAAATAGATAGATAGATAAATAAATATTCCCTCCTTAAACTTCTTGGTGGGTTCCATTTGCTCCCAGGAGAAGTTTTTGCCTTGCTATTCTTCTGCCTGTCTGGAGTGCTCTGCCCTCCACACATACCCACCACCCCCTTTCACCAAACTTCTTCCAGGGCTCCGCTGAAATGCCATTTTCAGGAGGCATTACTGAACCTCACTAACCAGAGCAGGTTAGTCCGCTATCTTCACTCCCAACACCAGGTAGGTCTCTGTAGCACTTACTAGAATGGCTAGTATAAGGTATTCGTATTACCTATTTTTGGTTAAATAGAAAATGAATTTATTTTCACAATTTTTGTGTCATTTTCTTTGAGACAAAGCAAATTTGAGAGGCACTGCATAAACTGATTCATTGCTGGACATGGTGGCACACACCTGTAATCCCAGCACTTGGGTGGCCGAGGCAGGAGGACTGCTGCAAGTTCGAGGCCAGCCTGAACTACATAGCAAGACCCTGCTTCAAATACATAAACAATAAAAATAAACGGATTCATCTTGTGGCCAAGTTTACATCTATAATATTCTCCGTTTATCCAACTGCTTATCTGACATTTAGATGACTAAAGGTAGCTGGTGATGTAGCTCAGTGGTACAGCACTTGTCTAGCATGCACAAAGCTGTGGGTTCAAATCTCCACATCACACACGAGAAGGAAGGAAAGAAAGACAGAGGTTAATTTTGATTTCGTGGTTAGGGGATGTTACTGGGGTGTTTCTAGACCTTTCCAGGTAGCTCAGAAAGAGCTAGGAAACACAAGCATTTATATTAACTCAAGCACACACACATATTTATCTCTGTAGATTTCCAACCAGCCTCTCCAACTACTCCAATTCTATGCCACTGGATTCATTCTACCACTTCTTCTTTACAGACTTGTAACTCTTTTTTTTTTGTCATTTCTTTTCCAACACTGAGAAACCTGGTTCTCACTCTGTCCAACGTGTATACTGTTCATTCCTAGAATAGATACAGTTTCAGAACTGTTACCTCAGACTCCTCCATCTCTTCCCACTATGATGAACAAATTTACCAACTGGACTGTATTTGCGTAAGGTTCTTTTTGTCTTTAGGCTTGCAGTATCCAATCAAACACTATTCCCCAGAGGTAGCTACAGCCTTTCTTTACCTTCTTAGTGAGGGGACAACGTCGCATACCCCGATAGTGATGCATGAGGGGCCATCACCTCTGTGCAATTCTGCTGCAGAATGCACGACCTTGCACTAATTATGAGAACATGTCAGGTACACTCATGAGGAGGTTTCTACAAAGTAACTCATGAGTACTCTTCAAGCATCAATGTCATGTAAGAGAAGATTGAAAATGTGCCACAGAATGGACGAGACTAAGGAAAAATACCAACAAAATGCAATGCAGGATTTTCTTTGGAATTCTAGAATAGAAAGTGAGCATTGCAGAAAAACTGCTGAAATCCAGTGAAAGCCTATAATATTGTACCAGTATTAGTTTCTTAGTTTTGGTTCTTATAATATGGTTATGTGAGATGTTAATACTATGTTAAGTACAGTATGTGGTTACATGAGATGTTAAAGCGGGTAACATACGAGCCTGGGCAACTAAAAAATTGAAAAGGCTGTGATGTAGCTCAGAGCGAAGACCCTAGGTTTAGTCCCCTGGTACCACACACACACACACACACACACACACACACACACACACACGCATGCACAGATTCGCATGCAGTTGTGAAAAATAAGAGAGCCCTGTACACTTTGCCTAGTTTTCCCAATGGTAACATTTTACAAAAATTACAGTACGATAACACAACCAGGATAATGACATTGATACAACCTACTAATCTTCCTTGTTTTACTGGGGCTCACTTGTGTGTGTGCCTTCTGTTTTTACAATTCTTCCTTAAGTCTAAAATTATTCAAAATAAACATTAAAAAGGTAGAGTTCATGAAATGCCACAGCGGGGGAAAATGACATTAGACTACTTCAAACCCCTTTCAAGCCTCTCCTATCACACCAGAACCCCAACTACTCAGCCTCCCAGCTCCAAGGGGCGTGTCCCGCACCCCTGTAGCCTTTCTTCCCTCTCTCCCACACCCTTGCCATACTCCAGTCACGCTGGCCTTCCTGCTGCTTTTCACAGGCAATGTTCCTTTTCACATCAAGGTCTTGGCGAGTTCCCCTGCATGTTGACGCGCCTGCCTCCCTCACTTGCTCCAGGTCTGCTCAAACGGGATGTCCCAGAGGTCTCTTGGAATCAACACTCAACATCATTCTCTACATTTACCCTTTATACCAGTTAATCAATGCTTGAAACTGGATTTTTGTTTGTTAGATGTAAGCTCCACGAGAGTAAACATACCTGGAGCTTTTTGGGGTTAAAAAAAAATTCTTTTTTCTAGGACATAGTAATTACATTCACTGTGGAAAGCTGGTACATGTACATAACGCATCTCAATTCTTTTTACATCCTCTTTCTGCTTAAACAGTGTCTGAAATACAATAGCCTTCAATAAATATTTGTCATATTAATGGTTAAATAGGTGGCTACAAAAGCTGTTTAGAAACTGCCTGTATGTTAGAGCCAATGCTTCTTGTGGACTTACTATAGTTCTAGTTATTCAAGACCAACTATAATCTGAAAATATTAAATGGGAAATTCCCAAAATAAACAACTCATAAATCCTAAATTGCATGCTGTTCTGAGTAGCATGATGAAATCTCACACTATCCCAACCTGGGATGTGAATCATCCCTTTGAGGAGTCATAAAATGCTTCCTTTAAATGAAAGAGTAAAAGTGCTTGATTTAAGTCAGGCATGGCATTAGGAGGCTGAGGCAGGAGGATCACCGTGAGTTTGAGGCCTCCCTGGCCTACACAGTGAGTCAAGGCCAGCCCAGAATACTTAGTGAGACCCTGTCTCAAAAAACAAAAACAAACATTCAAAACCATATTCTACCTATTCAAAGACTGCTTTACATCATGGATCTGAGTCTGTGCTGATCTGATCTCCACACTGTCTCCAGCTGGTTTCTGTCTCAGAAACCATTTTCCTTATACTCCTCCTTTTTTCTTCACCTCCACCCTCACTAGCAGCTAATTTTCAGAGAAGACACCTCTAAGAGTGTCTCAGCAAAATTATATATTAGAGTTGGCTATGGATTTTCATGGTTGTTGCAACCTAGCAATTTAACACCAGGTATCACTCCACTATCTACTTGCAATCCCCTCCACAACTGCCTCAACTCAGGCCACATCTCTCACCGGGTGCGGGCAAAATGCTCTTGCTGCTTCTGCTTCTGCTTCTGCTCTGCTTATGCCTGGTCTTCTGGCTCCTTGTGTGCTGCTGCTAGGCTGAGCTCTCAAAACACAAAGGTAAGAGATAATAACAATGATCCCTCATGTCCCTGTTAGTCGCCAGGCACTTCACTTTGTGATTTCTACTCCCCATAATCACCCCGTCGGGTAGGATATTTGTTTCCATTTACCAAAGAAAACAGATTCAGAGAAACTAGAAAAATCACCAAGATCCCAGAGTGGTCTGTTGGTTGTTTTGGTTTTTTGCACAGTGCAGGGCCTCATGTGTGTTAGGCAGGTACTCTATGAGGAAGCTACACCCAAGGGCCGGAACTAGGAGCCCAGAGCCCGTACCCTCCCCATCACAAGGCCAGGACTTCCTGGACAGGTTTGGGCTCTGCAGGTCAACAGTCAAGGCCTTTCCTATACCTAGTCAACTCGGCTACATCTCCTGTCGCTTCTCTAATATCTCTCTCAATTCCTGACACACAAATAACTTAGTGTCTACTGCTTGCCTTAATGATCACTATTGTCTTACCTGAAATGACTTTTTTTTTTTTGAGACAAGGTCTTGCTATGTAGTTCAGACTGGCCTTGAACTTGTTTTGTTTTATTTTGTTGGTTTTGAACTTGTGGTGATCCTCTTGCCTCAGCCTCCTGAGTTGCTGGGATTACAGGCATGAACCACCAGCCCAACACATTGAGCTTTCAATCAAATGAGGTTTTTTGTCGTTACTCCTCCCCACAAAGACATAAACACAGAACAATCTAAGCAAACCTCTGGCTGCACATCATACACCACACTGCCTCCTCACCTGCTGTATCCTAAAGCATGGTGTGGGCACTACTGGTGACACATATGATTTTAGATAGCCATGTGAACATATTATCAAAATTTTTTTCTGGTACTGAGGATTGAACCCAGGGCCTCGCACATGCCAGACAAGTACTCTAGTGCTGATCTACATCTTCAGTCCTTCTTTTAAATTTTATTTTGAGCAAGTCCCACAAAGTTGCCCAGGCTAGTCTTGAACTTGTGATCCTCCTGCCTCAACCTCCCTAGGAGATGGGAACTACAGGCATGGGCCCCCAGGTGCCGCACAATTACAACTAATACTGATTCGCAAAATGAGCAAATTATTTACTCCATTCTTTTTGAGCTCTCTGACTGTGAGGGCGAAGGTTCAGTAGTGCTGGTGTATTAAAGTGGTAGTTAAGAACATAGCTCCTAGAGTAGACTGCCTGGGTTTCACCCCTGCTGTGCCACCTGACAGCTGACTTCTCTGGGCCTGTTTCTTCATCTGTACTATACAGGTAAGAGTACAAACGGGGTGGCACAAGGATCAAATGAGCTACTAGTACACGGCCTTGCACACGGCAAATGCTCAGGAACGGACAGCTATCACAATTCTCTTTAGCATCTCTCTAAGCATTGCTAATTATTCTTGAGTGGAGCAAGCCTCAGGCCCAGAGTTTTTAGCAAAGGATTATCTAACAAGCTAAAGAGGCTGATGTTCCCTTTATAGAATACGAGATAAATTTAATAGGCCCATGTACCTATTATGTAAATTACACAGGTACGCAAATATGGTAATAAAATAAAAATAATAAGAGCAATATGGAAGGAATAAAGTTGGGGAAGCACACTGGTGATCTACTGATTCGCCTCTCATACTAGACTGCAAGTTTTACAAGGGTGAGGATGCCTTCCGTTTCTGTCTCCTTTATACACCAACACACAGCCAAACACACAGTGAAAGTCTGCTCAATGATTCAGCAAACATTCTTTGAACATAGTCACTGGGAGATAATCTTAAGCAACCACAGAGGATAGAAGGCTTCTGAGTTAATAAATTTGAATCCAAGATATGGTCCAGTTCAGTGTTTTTTTGTTTTTCAGTACTGAACCCAGGTCCTTGTGCATGCTAGGCAAATACTCTATCATTGAACCAAGTCCCCAGTCTTTTTTGTTGTTCTTGCTTTTTGAGAGAGTCTCACTATGTAGCCCAGGCTGGTCTTGAACTCATGGCAATCCTCCTGCCTCAGCCTCCTGAGTGCTGGCCATACAGGCGTACACCACCACTCCGTTTTATGTCCCCTCCCCTTTATTTTTTTTTTCCTTTTTCCCTCCCCTTTAAAAAATTATTTCTTCTTCTCCTTTTGCCTCAGCTCCACCATTCTCTTAATCCCTCGTCCAATTGTCCAAGGAAATTCTGTTGGTTTATCTTCAAGACCTATCTGTTGTCTGACCAGTTCTCGCCACCTCCAGCACCACCATGCACCAAAGCAACCTGGATGACTCTAACACTTCCTGACAGGGCTTCCCACTCCCACCCTTGCCCTCACCTTCTACTCTTACCACAGGAGTCACTTATCCTTTTAAAGTGGAAGCCAGATCCTGCGATGCCTCTGGCCACAGTGCAGAGATGCCTCTTGTCACACTCTGCAGAGCGGCTTGTCCCCCTGACCGCGCTCCCTCTGCCTCGCTGGACCGGGCTGTGTGTGACTGCTCCCCTGCCGCAGGCTTCGCTGTCTGTACAGTTCTTCCTTACACATCCATCTGGCCAGCTCTGACCTGGTCAAGTCTCACGTTTGCAGCAAGGCCTATCCACACCTGTTCCCACCTTCCCTTTCTTTCCTCCACTGCCCACACTATTAAGATTTTGTAAAATCTACTTGTGTACTGTTTATTGCCCATCTCCTTCCAACAGAATATAAGCTCTGTTAAGCAAGCACCTTGGCTTTGTTCACAGATGTATCCTAAGCCCCTTGACAGTGTCTAGTTTACAACAGATGCTTAAAAAGCTATCAACACATGACTTTAGCAGGACCCACTTTTTATTTTTTTATTTATTTTTATTTTTTTTGGTGCTGGGGATCGAACTCAGGGCCTTGTGCTTGCCAGGCAAGCACTCTAACCACTGAGCTAAATCCCCAGCCCACGGGACCCACTTTTTAGATAATTATGGTATTTCATTGTTTTTGGACAGTTGCAGTATTTCATCTAATGTCATGTTATCTCACTTCATTGAGATAGGTCTTGTTATGTTGCCCAAGCTGGTCTCTTAAATCCTGGGTCTAAGTAATCCTTCTGCCTCAGCCTCCCAAGTAGCAAGGGCTACAGGTGTGTTCCACTGTATCTGGCCTCTTTATTTTAGTGTATTACAAGTAATATAATGAACATGTCAAACCTATAAATTCACTAGAGACAAGGTTCTTTTACAATTTAATAGGTAAACTGGGTATGCTGGTGCGTGCCTGTAAGCCCAGTACTCTGGGAGGCCAAGGCAGGAGGATCACAAATTCAAGCCCACTCCAGGCAATTTAGTGAGACCCTGGATTCAATCCACAGTATCAGAAGAAAAAAAAAAAATCAGGTAAACAGTAGCATTTCCTAAGTAATCTGAAGGTGCTGTACAAATGGAGAAACCCCGCCCCTCCACAACATGCTCCTCACCCAGATGCCTTCCCAGGGCTCAGCCTGCATTGCAGATTTCCCACACCTGGCTGGCACACCATTTACCCGGGAAGCCTGTAAACAACAGATTGCTGTGTTCCACTTCAAACTCTCTGGAGTCAGGGCCTGGACTCTCCATGTGCTTTAGACAAATGCCTCCTGGGCTGCTCCTATAACCAGCCCAGTACTACTCAGCAAGCATCGGTATGCAGGGAATGCTGGACCTGAGGGCCTCTGAGGGCTCCTCCAGTTGAAGGTCTGCCTCTGTCATTGAAATCTGATCCATACACCACACAGCAGGGTTTTTAAAACTGTGGATTAAAATCCATTTAATGCCTGGGCTTGGTGTTGCACGCCTGTAATCCCTGTAATCCCGGCACTCGGGAGGCTGAGGCAGAAGGATCACCTCGAGTTTGAGGCCAGCCTGGGATACACAGTGAGTTCTAGGCCAGCCTGAACTACCTAGTAAGACCCTGTCTCAACCAAACAAACAAAAAGAATAAATAAATTTTTTTTGAAATCCATTTAATGAGCCAGAATAAGCATTGCCTGTATTTTCATGATTTTTCAGAGGTCCAGTATATGCATATGTAATAAGCGATGAATCACACATGCACACACATACACACATTAAACAAATGGGTTGTGATCAAAAACGTCTGAAAGCCACTGCTGTGGAGGGAACAATGATTTTCTTTTCTTTTCGAGACAGGGTCTTGCAATGTAGTCCAGGTTGGCCTCAAACTCACAGGAATCCTCCTGCCTCAGCCTCTCAAGTGCTGGGATTACAGGCATGCACCACCACACCTGGCAGCGATTTTCAATTTTCAGTGTCAAAAAATACATCTCTGGGTGGGCATGATAAAATCCCAGCACTCTGGGGGGCTGAGGCAGGAGGCTCACAAATTAGAGCACAGCCTGGGGAATTTAGTGACACAGTGAGCCCCAATTTCAAAATAAAAAAGAGGAGAGAGGGGAATGTAGCTCAGTGCAAAGGCCCTGGGTTCAACTTCCAGTACCACACAAAAAAATAAAGTCTCTGGGAGAGGAGCTCGGGAATCTGTGTGCTAACAGACGTTAACAGGTGACTGGGGCAGGCAGTCCTCAGAACACACACAAAGACAACTTTGCTCTATAAATCCAAACCCGTCCCGAGGACCCAACATATCCAGTGTTTTCCCATATGAGAGGAGGGCGATGGGGTAGCCTTTGGGAGCAAAATCTCTTTCGTTGAGTGGTGATGAAAGGATGATTTGGAAAAATATAATTAATATCACTATATTGTGATATTGAGGTGCACCTTGTTATTTGGAATGACATTAAAGAACACTGGATTTTTTTTTTTTTCCATTTGATGAGCAGGCAGAAGAACATGTACTTATTTCTGCCTACTTAGCAGCAGGGAGTCTGGTTCAATACCATGCTTTGTGTAGACGAGCACTCGCATACTGGATGAATTAAGCAGCAATGTCCAAACGGGGAAGGAAGCTGTATCTGGCACCTTTCTGCACTGCTGTCACCCTCAAAGCCCAGTTCTTTAAGAATTTTAGGGGTTCCTAGAAAGAAGTCCAGCAAATAACTCCCCAAATCTGAAACACATTCAATACATTTAAACAATCACCACCTTCATTCACCCTTTATTCCCCAGGAAAGGCTAGCACGCGTGCCACAGAACAGAACCTCTAAGGTTTAAGCCTACCACAGAACACAAAGAATATACCCAGTTAACATACAGTATTTACATTATTTTAAACAGCTCCTACTACATGCAAGTGATCTGCATGTACAGATAACCCTAGATTTAAGATGACCTGCCTTGGTATCTTTGAATTGCTATCAACATGCAGCTCAGTACTCTCTCCCCGTGCTGGAAAGTAGCCGGAACCTGGAGTTCTAAGCCAGCCATGCGGTCATGGAAGGATGGGTAGATGTATTAAAAATGTACTTTCAATCTGCCATGTGCGGGACGGGATGTAATCCCACTGTTAAGTTGAGAAACTTCTGTTCTATCTGTAATTTTTTTTTTTAAGACAGGGTCTGGCTGTGTAGTCCAGGCTGGCCCCAAACTTGTGAGATCCTCCTGCCTCAGCCTCCCAAGTACTAGAATTAGAGGCATGTGCCACCACACCCAGCCTCTATCTTTAATTCTTAAAAACAACCCTGTTAGGTAGACGCTGAGTCTTTTACACAAGACCCACAGCCCAGAGAGCCTGGCTGACTTACCCAAGGTCTTGCCCAGGGAGTAGGCAGTGCTGCTGCCTATGCCCAATCTGAACAACAGGCTGGTCTGAAGGGCCAGACACTACAAGTACACAGTGAAACACGGCCCTGAAGTTACAGAATTTCTGGTACAAAGTGTGCTTACTTTCCATTTTTCAAGGAAACTTTTTCCTTGAATTGTAATTCAGGGGCTACTTGGGTGCTTGTCCATAGAGGATCAATTGATGACAAGGCTGACTCCATTTGTGATGCCCTGCAGAGAGGGAAATACGTCTAGAAGGGTGGAAGGGTAAGCAGGATTCTGTGGGTTAGGTCCATTTAATTTTAGGAAAAGGTAGTATTTCACAGTAGCTATGCGGTTTAGTCCCACTCTTAGTTATAAACCTGCACAAAAACTCAGCAAGTCTGGAGTCTGCCTGCATCTGAAAGATGGTTCCACCACCGCCACTTGTGATTCTGGGCAATTCATTTCCTTCTCTACACCTGCGTCTTCCTCATTATAACATCTACCTCACACACTGTGAATGAATGAGATAATATGTGCATGTTAAGAACCCCAGCCAATATTAAAGTGTACCCTCCTCTGGAGTGTGCTTGGCTGATTCTCCTGAGTTTAAAAACCATCAATGGCACAATTATTTCTTAAAATCAGGGCTGAAAGAGGGGCCAGGTGGCAGCTATTGGGTTTTTTGGAAAACAAGCCTCTATTCTGGGTACTTTCTTTCACATTTGTGCAAGGGATTTGAGATGCTTAAATCCCAAATTCTACATTTTTATGACACGGCATGTAATATTTGGGCGGAACTAAGATTTAAAGCAAAAACAGAAAAGCGCTGTATTCAGAAAGTTGCCGTGGTATTTAAAGGGTTAAAAGTCATGCATTCACATCCAGGATGATGGACGGATCTAGAACTTCACTTTTGCAGAGGTTATCTTTGCCTTTCAAGCTCCTTTCAGATCCCCAGTAACTATCGTCAATGTTTATCACATAAAAATTACATCAGCTGTGATGACCGTGTAACGTCTTCAGATCCAGTTACCTAAAGGCCCTCGACTGGTACAACTGCAACTCGTTTTTGTTCACTGATCTGTAAAAACACAAGCCACCTGCACTTATTCCCCAAGCTCTCCACACCTGCACCGTAGAGTCCAGTTCGGCCCCAGTGATGCCCCCAGGTGCCTCGGCTGGACTGCCCCCTGACAACTACTGTGGATTCCACAACAAGCTGCTCTCTGGGTAGCTCTGCAACCCCGGGCACCAGCTTGATCCCCAGTGGATGGCAGCTTAAGCTACCTGTGGGTGGTTTCTGGGCCCTGACCTACTGATTCGCACCAAAGCCTGCGCCTTAACCCTCTAGGCCTCCGCCCCGCGACAGCCTCCTGTGGTGCTGAAACACCAGCTGCCGGGTGCACCGCAGCGCACTGGTTAAAGTCAACCATTCAGCCGGCCAACGGTTAAGTTGTAGGAAAAGGTGAAAGTAACAGGCTCTACTTCAGAGGGACAGACGCTGCTTGCTCATGGTCATCATGCTCACAGGAGAAGCAGAGTGAAAATCATGTGTACAGCCATTTTCCTGCTTGGTGTTATTTCTACTACATCGCACAATGTAACAGCTCTTGGCAAGGACCTTACAGGTTCTTACAAGGCAGTGAGACAGCAGGCTAGAACAGAACCTCAACTGGGGCAGTTCTATGAAACTGACATTCCAGGCACTTAGAGACAGCTGTACAGATATGGGAATTTGTCTTGTATATTTTTGGCTTTTTAAGACAGGGTCTCTTGTGGTTGGGGATTTAGCTCAGTGGTAGAGCGCTTGCCCAGCAAGCACAAGGCCCTGAGTTTGACCCCCAGCACCAAAGGAAAAAAAAAAAAAGATGTCTTGCTGTGTAGTTTAGGCTGGCCTTGACTCGAGGTGTTTCTGTCTCAGCCTCTCAAGTGCTGAGATTACAGGTGTGTGCCACCACACCTGGCTTGTGTCCTATACATTTCTAAAGCAGACTATTATGTAGCCATTGTAATGACATGAAAACACTTGTTAAAGGAAAAAAACTCAATAGCTATAATCTCCACTTAACATGTTCTGCCAGCTTGCCCCCCAGTGGTATAGGCATGACTGCGTGTTGCACTGGGCAGCATGAGACAGTCATGTATGTGCCACCAGTAGTACAAGGCGCCTGATGGGACAGTCATGACTATGCAGCCCCGTCATTAACACGTTAATAATGTTTGAAAAAAAAAAGCCTAGGTGATAACATCTGCCATTTGCTATCCAGTTTTCAATGGGGACAGAGAACCTACTATCCTTAGTACTGTGATTATCACGTATCATTTTTGTTCCTTAGCATAAAAAAATCCTTAGTTTCTAACAACTCAAAACAGACTAACATGCAACCCTGCACACATGCGCGCATGAACACACATACACAGTCTTGATCACATCATCTTCCCTTTGGTCCTCTGGCATCCTACACAGATGAAAATAACACCACAGTACAAAATACAATAACCCAATTCATCTCCTAGCTTCTGGAGCAGCCAGAGCCTCCCAGCGTAGGGCCCCTGCACGCACTCTGACTTGGCCCCACTAGAGGGACTATCCCTCCCATCTTGCTCTCCAGTTATAGGGTCTCCCTGGTTTTCAACCAATAGACTGGGACCTACTGTGTGGATACTGGCTGCCCTCACGGTACATTTGCTTGCATATTGTAACTATCCATTCTCATAGCACTTTATTCATTGGATGCTGTGTGATTAGCCTAAAGAGAAGAATATTTCATACCTCTGTCCTCCAGGTACACACCAAGTTGCTCTAATTAAAATAATGAAAACCCAGCCCTACAATATTCGGTTACCCCAGAATGAAGTTGGGCAATATTGTCTCAGCTCGAGAACTCTGCATAGAAGGCAACTGCAGGACGAGAACATTCACTTAGCAAAGCAGCACAGCACTTCTACTGGGATAGACATCCACTACCTTACTCTGAAGACAAGCACAATTCGACATTGTACAGAGTAACCTACCACTGATCCACTGTCAAATTTTTATGGTGAACAGCTTAAAACACAACCACACAGGACAAAGTTCATAAATGTATTAAAGGAAATCTCCTTGGCCATCGTGCCCCATCCTGGGCAGTGCTTGTACTTAGTGGGCGTACGCATCACCTGCACATCCTGAGAAAAGGCAGACTCTAATTCAGAAAAGCAGTTCTGAGCTGGAGCCCAAGAGTCAACAAACTCCCAGGTGATCAACCTTCCCACCTCCTACAAGCTCCACCCAATATAATCCTTACAAGATTCCAGTGGGATGTATTTGGAGTCACGCCTGTAACAGAACAGGGACAAACTGTCCTGTTGCTGGCTGCTCCACACCAGCTAGTCTGAGCTAGGACTAAAACCCAGTTAGTTACAGGCCAGCATGATGGTACACACCTGTGATCCCAGCATTCAGGAGGCTGCGCCAGGAGGATCAGTTTGAGGCCAGCCTGGGCTATACAGCAGAGACCCCTGCTTAAAAACCAGAAAAAATGGGGCTGGGGATTTAGCTCAGTGGCAGAGAACTCGCCTAGCAAGTGCAAGGCCCTGAGTTTGATCCCCAGCACTTCTCCAAATCAAATCAAATCAAAATCCAGTTGCATCAGTGCTCCTCTCACTGAGCCACAAGACCAGGCAGTTGTTTTTAAAATGGGAAATCAACTCAACTGAGTATGTGATACAGCCAGGTCAGATGGTTAGGCAGGTATATAAATTTCAACACAAACATAAAAAATAAGCCAGAAACAGCACAAAAGGCTAACAGTAGAGTGCATGAGGGTGATAGTTCATGTATTTTTTTTATTTCCGGGATGATTCTTATGGAATTAGCATATGCATTCATTCCATCTCCGTAAAATAGTTTGTTCTCCAAGATGCTGATTTCAGGAAGACATGGTTCAGTGGTAGAGCACTTGTCTACCATTTACAAGCTCTCGTTCAATCCCCAGTAGCACATACACATGTACACGACACACACACACACAAGACAAAAGGGAAGAGTGAAAAGTGAATGTGTATTTATATTTCAAGGGAAATAAAAAGAATGTACGCTAACACATTCCAGGATTCCCCCCCTTAACTAAATGGATTGGTCTTATTAGATGAGTTAATTATTAGAAGCCAAAATAAGTCTTATATTAAAAAGTACCCAGGTTACGCTTGGTGTGATGGTGCAATCCTGTAATCCCAGCACTTGGGAGGCTGAGGCAGGAGAATGGCTCCAAACTCAAGGTCAAGGTCAGCCTGGGCTACACAGAGACCCTGTGTCAAAAAAAAAAAAAGTCCCCCCAAGGTTGAGGATTTAGCTCAAGTGGTAGAGCGCCTGCCTGTTAAGCACAAGGCCCCAAGTTCGACCTCCAGCACCTCACCCCAAAAAAGTCCCCAGATTTTAAAATACGTACAAGCTGGGCATGGTGCAAAATGCCTTGCAATCCCAGTGCTTGGAGAACCGCCGCAAGTTCAAGGCCAGCCCGCACTACATATACATAGCAAGACCTTGTCTCAAAAAACCAAATAAATAAAACAAAATACCTACTAACTTTTAACAGTAATGCGAAGATAGGCCAAAGATAAAACTGAACTGTCGCAAATGAATAAATTTAATGAATGGGATTAACCCAAGCTCACAATTTAAACCCAAAATTGAAAATGATAGCTTAATACTGTCCAATGATCAGAGAAATGGTGGCTTTTTGATAACCGGAAAATCACTCTAAGTAAATAATAAATAACATCAACTTTCACGCCAAAGTTAAGAAAACTTCTAAGAGTAAAATCTCTCATACACCAAAACACAGAAAAGTAACCCTTTCTCAGTTATTATGTGCCTGACACTTCTCCAAACTGTTCACTCTCCTGAAGAATATTATTGCCTCTAGGACATAGGTAACAAAATTGAAGCAGATTCCTAGCTTGCTCCAGGTAATACAGCTATCAAAGGTACGCAAGAACTGAGAACCAAATGCAGACAATGTGCCTTGAAGACTGTCCTTTTAGCTCATTATACTGCCTCTCAACAATTCTACAGTCTCATTTTAAAGGGAACAGGAGTCTGAACAATTAAGCTAATATTTAACCTCAAGCGTCATGCCAGAGCTTGATCCCTTTATACACCAGAGGACTGAAGAGAAGGGAGCTCCCAGAACATGGAACACTGCATCCTGCCTTTAATCAAGACTAAATCAGCCCCAACCACACCCATACCCTCCTCTTTAAAATCAGCCCACACAGATCCCTGTACCACCGTATATCGACAACGGCGGGGTTGGCACAGATGGTGCTTAAATTTCAATCTGCCATGAAATACCGACATCCAGAGGAAAACAGGGTTGTTACCAGCTATTCCCATCGAAGCTTTAAGTGGCTGGAGGTCCAAGGACTTGAATATGGCCAGGCTCCTTTCACAAAACACACAACAGTAATGTACTTTTAACTGAAAACACTTTATTGACCTTTTGGACAGAAACAGGAATTTATTTGCCAGGAAGGATGATCCCATCATACTGAAAAAGAAGAGATTGTGTTTTTTCAGAACAGGAGGCATCAACAACGATTGCAGCAAAGGCAAACTTCCAAGAATTCAAATCTGATACATGAACTTCAGCACTGAACCCCATTTTGCTTCTGGGTTAAGTGAAAAGCTGCCTGGTTTTAACAATGTTACACTGCTCAACTGCACTATCACCTGAAAAAGAGGGTTCCTTTCAAAGCCATATTCCTCCCCTTCCAGCTACCCACACTCTTAGCTCTGGTTATTCATTTAAACCACCAACCCTGGAAGATCTCATTTGCCAAGCTGTCCAACTATGCTATCTTTAAGAGATACTATCTGCCAAACAGTACAACATTTTGCACCCCCAAATCCCAACTCCATTCACCAACACCACATACCACCACTGTGCTCGAGATAAGTCAGCTTTACCTTCTGCTGGAACCAGCGCATGGCCTCCTCTTTGCTGATTCTGTGTTTGGCCCCAATGCAGCCTGTCCTGCGCTTCTTGTCTGCGATGCTGAAACCTGGCCTACCCAGCACCTGTCCCAGGAATAACCAACAGTCACCTACCCAGCTCAGTCAAAAACAGACAGACAGGACTCACACAGTGGAGACTGGTCTTCGAGAGTCACCTGGAACCCGACAGATTCTGGAGCAAGACCCAGGATGTCAGTGAATGGCAGCACTGTCTTTGGCATCCCAGACAACAAAATGCCAAATACAAATTTTGCAGGCTGGAATTTTCAGCATTTCCCCCCTTCCCTATCTAATTTCTAAAAGCACTATGAATCTCCCAACCAACAGTCCCCATTCAGAAACAGTTCCTTTAAAAAATAACATCAAAAAATTCATTACTGCTGGGGATTCAGTTCAAGTGCTAGAGTGTTTGCCTAGCAAGCCCAAGATCCTGAGTTTGATCCCTGGCACCAAAAAAAAAACAAAAAATACAAAAAATTTTACTAAAATGTGTGCAGTGTAGAAAATTGTAAATTCTGAGAGGCACAAAAAGTTTTTCTTACTGCTTCAGCTCAATAGTGTTTCCCAGGGGCTGGGGATTTAGCTCAGTGATTAGAGTGCTTGCCTTGCAAGCACAAGGGCCTGAGTTCGATCCCCGGCACCACAAAAAACAAAAACAAACAATCAATAGTGTTTCCCAGGTGGTGCATACCTGTAATCCCAGCACTCAGGAGACTGAGGCAGGATCATGAGTTTGAGGCCAGCCTTACCTACATAGCAAGTTCAAGGCCAGCCTGAACTGCTTTGAGAGACTCTTGTCTCAAAAAAACAAAACGAAATAAAAAATATTGTTTCCCAAAGGTCTGATGCCTCCGAACTGTGAGCACCCAATTCTCATTACTTTTGGATATGTGTATCTAACAAGGGTGCCACCACCATTTGGGTCTCACACTGGTCAAGACTTCTGCCTCTTGGGTATTTATGTCTATGGTTGAACCAAAAGCAGTAACAAAATGGTCATTTCTACATTAAACGCCCATCCTAACCACACAATTACATCACCCAAAATTGGTTCTATGTCCTTTGATGGAAGCTACACATCCTTGGGGAGGTCTAAGGGAAAAGAGGAAGGAATGAGCAGCCTCGGGCAGCCAACTTGAAGGCCAAATGCAGCTCCAGTACTACCTCCTCTCAGAAATAATCCATCTTCAAGCAATGCTGGCACTTGATGGGTATCAGACTGAAAGCTTCACAACAGCAGGGATCCTGTCTATCTCATTCAGTGCTGACCTTGTCTATCTGTTCAGTCCTCTGCTTGCCACAGATGAGGCACATCCTCACAAATGGGAGAACACACAGGCAGACAGTACCCAAAGCTTCAACCCAACATCTGAGCATCAAGATACCACAAACAAAATGGAATGGCAGATCACCCTCTCCCCACAGACCAGAAACGGGAAAGGTTAAATATTCATACCACATAGAAGTCCAGGCCATAGATACCAATGCTTGGGTCATATTTGATGCCCAGATCAATGTGTTCCTGGATCCCAAAACCAAAGTTTCCAGTATCAGAGAAGTTATTTTTCCTTAATTCATACTCTCGCACCTGAGGAGAAAAATGAAGCAGTCACATTACTTGTCATCTTTAACTCCCCCTCAGATAAGTAGCTTAAACTGCCTACACTCAACACCCCAGAGTCAAAACACAAAGCAATGCCACTTGGCTGGGAACACAATCTATTTCCCCACTACACTAGATCATACCTCAATCATGGATTTCATAGAACTTTCCCAACTTCCAATGGGCAGAGAAAACAGAGGCATCAAAATGACTTTCAGGCATCTTTAAAGGTGACAACAGCGAAATATAACTTAACCCTGAGCATTACAAAAAGCTACTAGAAGCAAAAACACACAAAGTAAGTATTAGGGCGCCAAAAAACCCTTCGTTAAATCTAACCACTGCCACTACAATTACCTACATTTTAAGTGGGTGATCAACATCACCTTGATGGGCTCAGTCTCACCTTTAAACCTTTCTCCAGGATTTCTTCTGCTTTGGCCCCACGGACTGTGCAGTGGACAGCAATCTTTTCATTTCTCCTGATGCCAAAGGACCTGACAGTGTATCTAGCTGCAAGCAAGGAACAAGGAAATCAGTTGTTGTCATACTCCTATTACACTTGCCTCTTCCCCACGACACCATCTCCCCAACTCAAAGTGGCATTAAGGACTTGCCCACACTCTAAAGGGTGGTGTTCTAATCTACTGATCTCATCTATAACACAGAAAACAGATTTCCCAATTTCCAAGCTATCCAGCCATACTTTAGCAATGAAGAACTTGAAATCCTAGTGTTAGAAAGTCTCTAGAAGACCAAGTTCAAAATCAGAACAGTCCAAAGAGGCAACACTAAGGAAGACAATTGTGTTCCGAAGAAAACGAAACACTGCTTGCTGTTAAAAGCGTGTACCCTCACCCTCAATTTACAGATGAGGGTCTAAGGTTAAATTGTCTAAGAGCACAGTTGGCAATACTCCAAAAGCAGGATCTGAACCCAAGGATTTGCGTCATTCTGCTATCATACTAAAACAATGGAACTCGTACATCACATACAAACTTATTTTATCCTCCACCAAGAAAATGCAAGTGTATCTTTACACAAATAAGGAAGCTGAGGGGCTGGGGATTTAGCTCAGTGATTAGAGTGCTTGCCTTGCAAGCACAAGGCCCTGAGTTCGATCCCCAGCACCAAAAAAAAAAAAAAAAAAGAACAAATAAGGAAGCTGAGGTCCAAACAGCCCAAAGCCACAAGACTAACAAGTGGCCAAGTGTGTAAGTAAATGGCCATGCGCATAAAAGTAACCTGTTATTTAGGCCTAATACCCTTTACTGCATCCCTACTCTTACCTCATATTCTACTTCCTTGAAAAACCATGATACGGGGAAAAAAAGTCTACTGGTAGAAAACATGGTATACCAATGCCCCAACTTGTCTCACAGGGGAAATACTTCTTGGAGTAGATCATATATTTACTACTTTTGGGAGTAGCCTCCTGAACAGGCCCGACAGCAGGTGAATTAAGAACCAACTACTAGGTGAACCAAACCCTCAGCCCTCTCCACGCCTCCCCTTACTCACCTTTAGAAAACACAGGGGTCTGGCCCGTGAGCTGCTCCAACACCTTGGCTGCCCTGGTCAGTCTGTCTCCACTCTCCCCAACACAAATGTTAAGGCAGAGCTTGCGGATGCGAAGTTCCCGCATGGGGTTCTCCTTTTCAGCTTGATCCTGCTGTAACAGGGCAGCACAGCAGTCAACACCCTCAACCCCATCACACATGACAGCCCAGTGTTTTTACTGCTGTCCACTTGTGCACAATATTTATTTCGGTTCATTCCAAACCCTAAGGAAAGCCTTAGGAAAGCCCTTTTAAGAATTTAAAAAGTTATCAATGTAGTCGCCAGAAGACATGAAGACGTCTGCTCAGGATTATGCCTCTTCCTCCACGCATGGAACGTCTCAAGAGAAACCCAGGACAACCACTGACACTTAAGAGTAATCTCAAAGGGCCTAATGCGACAAACAGCGTCTCCATTATAAGGTCAATTAGGATGGCGGAAGAGTTAAAACCGCCAAGGAGACAAACACGTGGTTATGCGATGTCTCGCACCCCATTCCGAAGCTGTCTGCGGGCTGGGATCCAAGGCTGGCGCCTTCCCTAAGCGGAGGAACAGGGTGAAGTTCCGCGCGCCAAGGAAATCGCGTATCCGAGGCCAGGAAAGGAACCAATCTCGCGACCAGGGACCCTCCATTCGTTCCACTTGCCCTCAAGAGGCACAGAATGTCCCTCTGGGCCCTCTAGGCGGCTGCCCGAAGCCCGCTCCCAGGACAGGAGGGCAAGTGACAAAGTCCAGTCCCGCGCCCTCAACCGGCAGAGCCCTGCCAATTTCTGCCCGGCCGGTACTGTGAGGTCCGTGGTCCTCGGGCCGCGGGCGAGAGAACCCCTGCGAGCCCGACCGGGAGAGGATGGAGACGGATGAAAAGAAGCAAACCGAAAACTTAAGGTACTCACCGCCATGATGGAGGACAGGAAGAGAAAGTGAAACTTCCGGTCCAGGGCCTTATGGGTCAGGAGGCGGGCTCTTTTCCCAGGCTCACCAGAGAGTTGGGGCGAGCAAGAGAGGCGAGTCTGGAGCACCGCGGCGCAGCGCGGGGCCGCGTCGGCTTTCCCCTAGTGGACGGTGCTAGTAACTGCAGGCGCCTCAATTTTTCCAGGACGGTAGATTTTCGAAGAGCAGTTTTGAAAGCTCGCTTGAACTGTCAGGTGCTTGACTTCGCCGACCCGAAGACGTCGTCTCTTCCCACCGATTTTGGCGCTACTGGTTCTTGCATGATGACAGTGCCGAAACTACAGTTAATTGTGCAGATTTCGAAGATGCGTCCTGTGTCGCCCAGGTTATGGATATGTGACCTTGGACAAGATCTAAAACTCTTCCAGCCTCAGTTTTCCTTGTGCAAAATGAGTGCCTGTATCTCACAAAGTTGTTGTGAAAAGTCAATGAGGTAGCTGGCCGTGGTGGTGCAAACCTGTACTCCCAGCACTCGGGAGGCTGAGGCAGGAGGATTGCCGCAAGTTCGAGGCCAGCCTGGGCTACATAGTGAGTTCAAGGCCAGCCCAAACTATTATTGAGTGAGACTATCTAAAACTAAAAAAGAAGGAAAGAAAATTCAATGAGATTGGGGCTGGGGATTTAGCTCAGTGGTTAGAGTGCTTGTCTAGTGAGCACAAGGCCCTGAGTTCCCTCCCCGGCGCCAGAAAAAAAAAAAAGAGAGAGAGAGAGATGATTGTATGAAGCACATGGGAAGCCCAAAATAATTCGCTTAAAAAAAAAAGGTGGAAATATTTAATTTAGCTCGAAAAGCTGTTGCTTTCATTTGTCTGGTTTTTTGTTTTTTTTTTCTTTTCTTTTCTTTTGAGACAGGGTATCACTATATAGTCTAGGATCACCTCAATCTTGGTGATCCTCCTGCCTCAGCCTCCAGAGAGCTGGGATTACAGGCGTGCACTGCCGTGCCTGGCTGATACTTTTTTTGATGAATACAAGTCTACTATATCCAAGCAGCTCCATCTTCCCTTAATAAAGTATTAGACATGGAATCTAAAAGGAAAAGGGCCACCAAAAGTCCAAAGACCCTTGCAGATCAGTCTAGACCAGGGCATCAGCCACAGACCATAGGGCCCCCCGGTTCACCCTGAATATTCAGCCGTAGGGCCTGAGGAGATGAACAGGATCCACTCTCCAGGCAGAGGCTGGTCTTGAGCCAGCCAATTCCTTTAATAGGAAGAAAAAGGAAAAAAGAAGAACATACAGGGCTTTGGTATAAAAAAAGCAGAGGCTCTTCCTTCTGCCACCATAATCCCCTTCTCTAATCTGTACAGGGAGGTAAAAGCCCCCAGCCTTTGCTTTTTTCATCCAGAGGGACCAGAAGGCCCTTCTGGGAAGCTGAGCTCTTGGAAGAGGCCAAAGAGTGAAAGTCCTTCCCTTGAGCCCCTCCAACCAGAGCCCGCTGGCCAGCAGAGAGCTGGCGCCTCAGCCAGACCCTTGGGAGGGGCAGGGGCAAGGGAGGGGCAGTTTCAAAACTGAGGTAGACAAACGCTGAACGCAGCATATGGGCCAGAATTTTCTTCTGCTACCAAAGCACGTTGCTGGGACAACTGGCCAAATATAAACAAGGTCTGTAGATTTCAGGAGCATATCGTGTTAATGCCATCCATAATTCTGATTACTGGACCCTGGTTATATAAGAGGACAGCGTTGTGTTTAAGAAATACACATTTAGGGGCTGGGGATTTAGCTCAGTGGTTAGAGTGCTTGCCTAGCAAGCACAAGGCCATGAGTTCGATCCCCAGCACAAAAAAAAAAAAGAAAGAAAGAAAGAAAAGAAATACACATTTAGTATTTGGGGTAAAAGATGTGTTATATCCTGAGCTTACTCACAAATGGTTCAGAAGAAAACATTTATTTAGAGAAAAGGAAATGTAAATTTAAGATCTGAGAAATCTGGGTGAAGAATATATGAAATTTTATAAAACTTTGTAATTCTGAAACTGTCAAAGTAGAAATAACTTGTGGAAACATGTACCTGGGAAGACAGAGCTCATCCTCCAAACTTGAGGCTCTTCCTGGCCTCCCTGTTCCCCCCATCCCGCCCCTGGGACTGGGGATTGAACCCAGGGACTTCACACTGAGCTACAGCCTCATCACTTTTTTATTTTATTTTGAGACAGGGTATCTCCAAATTGCTATTGCCCAGGCTAGGTTTGAATCTGAAATCTCCCTACCTCAGCCTCACAGAGTGTTGGGATTATGGGCACATGTCTGTAGATTTTAGTAAACTATCTGTCTCACCTGGGAGATGCACTTCATAACTTTGGTGTAGGTCGCTTTTGCTGTTTCCTGCCACATTGTTCTCCCTGCTTCCCAGGCATGTTCTTCAAAGATACATTCTCATATTGAAGCCCACTTTGTCACCAGGCCAGGCCTCAGGCAGGGCCCTGGGTGCATTTCCATGGCTTTGACCTCTGCGGTGATGCTGCACGGGGCCAAGGTCACCACCATGCCTGGCTTGAGGAAGCCCCTTTGCACTGGCCTGCAGGCAAGATACTGACGCCTGGAGGGACAGAGCACCCAGGGCAAACAGTGGCCAGACACCTGTATTCCCTAACCCCGCACATCCCCACGTGGCAAGACTCAGCCCCAGCCCAGCACACACCCTGCAGGGGCAGCCACTGGGGCTTGTCCATTGGGTGGGAAGGAGCGCGATGGTGTCCAGCACGTCTAGCAGCATCATGCCTTCAGTTGCCTCAGATGACCGTCCAGTCTCTGCACAAGGCCATCAGGACAAGCCAGCAGACGTGCTGCTCCCTCAGCCCAGCAGGAGCCTGGTTCTGTCCCAGGTCCCAGCCCGCACTTAAAATGGGACCTCAAATGATGGATGCGTCCTAAACCTGGGCTCTCTCATTCGTGAAGCAGCAATGCTGGCAGTTACCTTATGAGGAAAGGTAAGACACAAAGGACCACACAAGCTACCCAGTACCGTGCTTCATCCCTACAGTACTACACAACCACTAAATGGTGACAATTACTTTAAATCTCATAGCATTGTGAGATTGGCTCTCTGAGTTGAGCCAATATAGTTCAAGAGGCAATATGTTTCTAGAACCCGAATAGTCTTTAGATCCCATTCTATCTACACACATGGGGAAACTGAGGTCCAGAGAAGGGAAGGAAGCTAGCATACAATTAAATAAGTGTAATACTGAAAATAAGACCCAAATACTAATTTATGCTAAAACCTAAGATGTTTCTCAGTGGAGGTGCCCCAAAGCATATGCTTCATAGTCAAGGAAACTGGTTTCTTAGTGAGGGCATAGACCTTTTTTTTGGCGGGAGGTGTGCCGGGGATCAAACTCAGTGCCTTGCACTTGCTTGGCCAGCGCTCTATGACTGAGCTAAATCCCTAATGTGAGAGTATAGGCTTCTTAGTGGGGGCAGCATTGTTGAACACGAGGCCCCCAGTGGACTGTTCAGTACGACAGTACATTATATGTGCACCTTTCAAGCAAGCGGATTTCCCCTGGCCACAGCTCATTCTTGCTATCACAGATGTATCAGTTAACTGGAGATACAGGACAGTACAGGTACAGAAAGAACCAAAGTGGTTGAAGGTCAGGGCTAAGTGGGTAGCCAGACCCTCAGAGCAGCAGAGCGGCATAGCACATGGGCTTAGATGAGGTAGACTGGCAGAATCCTGATACAATTTCTCCTTTCCAAGCACAGACCTCTGAGCAAATCTTAGGCTTCAAAAGCTCGGTCTCCAACCAGCATCAAGGGAAATAACAGCTCCTGCTTCAGTCCTGTGGATTAAACTCAGGAGCAAAGAGAGGTGCCTGAGGCCACAGGACACATATAGCAAGCTCAAAAAACAAAAAAAAATTTTTTCAAACTTGTGAAGAAAAAGAGTGTTCCCCCTCTTTCTCTTTGGAGACAAGGTCTTGCTCCGCAGTCCAGGCTGGACTTGAACTCACTATGTAGCCCAGGCTGGCCTAGAACTTGGATCAATCCTCCTGCCTCAGCCTCCTGAGTGCCAGGATTACGGGCATGCACCACTATGCCCAGCTACTTTTCTCTTTTTTATTTTTATTTTTCGATGATTTGCCAGTGCTTTTATTACTAGGGCTAAGTCGATTCTGGAGGTCCTGACTACATTTTCAAGTTGCAGAATTTTCTGACTCAAGTTTTCTGCAAGTGAACATTTCTTCCAGGCTCCATAAGAGCCCTAAGGGCCTTGGGGATGCTGGCCAACACTGAGACAACTTCTGCTTGTGTGCAGAGAATGAAATGCTTGGCACTGTCCCCAAGGAATCCTTGGTACATTCACGTTAATCTATCCCACAAGCAGAGCCACTCTTTTCTCTTTTTTAAAAAGAAGGAATAACTGAAGATCAGAAGTAGATTCCCCAAAACCTAGTGACTAACCAACTCAGAAGTGGATACTGAGGTCACCCCCAGACCCAAACACCATCCTCTTTCCACTGAGCCCTCTGTGTGGGTGAGAGGAGAATGAGCTCTTCCATTGGCTTGGTGAACTTGGCAAAGCCCTGATATCTACATTAACCTCACAGACCCATGCAAACCCACAAAATTAGCATCACCCCATTTTAAAGATGGAGAAAACTGAGGTCTCCAGTGTCAGAAGTATTTTCTGAGAGCTGAGGCTAAACCCTAAGTCTAATATCTAGTCCACTGGCTGCAGCACATGCTGTATTCTTTAGTCTCTACAACATAGTAGGTGCCTAATAACTGCTCGGAAGGACATGGAGTACCTTTTGCGTTAGTACTTAGGTTATGGAGACACAGGATCCGAGCTTTGGTTTTCTGCTCTGGCAACTTAGAAGACCCTCCCTTGACCACCTGCTCTAAGGAACTCTCCTGTGCTGTGTCCCTTCATCCCCTACCCTGTATTTTTTTGGCGGCACTGGGGACTAAACCAGGGCCGTTGCACTGAGCTACATCTCCAGCCTCTTTTAATATTTTTACTTTGAGACGAGGTCTCTGTAAGTAACTAAGTTGCCCAGGATAAGCTTGAACTTGTGGTGCCTCGGCCTCCCACACTGGCTTGGGCACCGTCACACCTGGGCACCACCCAGCTGGGCACCACCACACCTGGCTTTCTTCACCCTTTTGTTAAATAAAGTTTATAGGAGGCCATTGGTTTTGCCTGAGCTCCTGTGCCAGACCAAACAGACAAATTTGAAGCTCTAGAACGAACATTTTGTGCAGGCATGAAGTGTAAACTGCAATTCTATGACTTAAAGGTGAATTGTTTATTTCAAAGTTACTTTTCTTCTAGTGTTAAAACAGAGAGGTCTTGTTTTGTTTTGTTTTGTTTTTTTAGCATAGCAGCTAAAACTAGATTATTTTGGCATTTGCTTGTCGCCCCATCCCTTCCTTCCTCCCTCCCTCTCTGTCCCTCTCCCTCGCCCTTTCCTATTCCCTCCCTCCCTCTCTCCCTCCCCATCTTCCTCTCCTGACTTCTTGGGAGTCAGATAAACAACTTAAATGAACAATCCTGTCTTTGTTCTGTTTCTGCTTTCTTCAGCCCTTTTCTATCCAGAAAGTCGCCCTCGTTGCTCAGTTCATCAAAATGCTTACCTAATTTTACAGAATGAGGTGTTGCCCTATGCTACAATTGCAAACAAAAGCCCATTATGGTCTTTAAACGTGCTGTCAGTTTGTGTTTTGACACCTCTTTATAATTTTCTCCTCAGCACTGGTCACTGTCCGTCATAGCATCCCTCCCCTTAAGACTGGGAGCTCCCTGGGCCAGTTTCCTTGGAAATCGCCGCCTCGCCTCAGCACCACGGACAGCGCCCCGCGTGCTCCGCTCGGTACGGTAGTAGGGCGTCCAGAAGAAGGCGCGGCAGCTGGCTGTCATGGATTTTCTCCAGAGCAACTGGGCGGTATGTGCTAGGTGAAGGCCCAAAAATAACACATACCCTTTGTTTTATTAGGAATTTATTCTAATTAAATGATCAAGGATACATACAAAAGCTTATTTACCAAGATGCTTTAGCAGTTTTTAATAAAATTAGAATACATTTAGTAGCTGGTGGATTTAGGCTACTGTTTAACTGCACAATGTCTCAGTTTTCTTTTCGTACGTGGGAATAGCTTTCTTCACGGGCTCATGTGTATGCAAAGTCTTTGTTAATTTCTCAAATCATGACTCACCATTTGCACTGAATAATGAATACAGATAAACTATTGTACCTCTATGAGATGCAATACAAATCACTAACTATTCAACACATTGAAATGGCAAGAAAAGTTATTTTTAATGTGATAAAACATTGCGTATAGTTTAAGGCCAGCTGTGATTACCTAGAAATAATTTCATGAAAACTAGGTTGTTTATAAGTCCTGGGGTTTCGATTCATGCTTCATGCCTGCGTAAGATGCTCCCTGTAGAGATGTGAGATATTAATTGAATAATCAGAAAAAGACAGTATGTGCATGTGGAGGAAAGGGCTAAGAATTCTCAAATCAGTTATAGAAAAGATAGTCTTTAGGCCAATAGAATCAGTGATAGTTAGAATTTGACCATCAGGCATGTGGACAATCAGATGCCAATGTGGAATATCTCACTTATTTCTCACGGCCCCTTAAACTGAGGCCTAAAACCCAGTGTTAAGACCTTACTCACCACATCACTTTGGGTAGAGGATGAAGCTGGGGCTCAAACCCAGGTCTGACACTAGAAATAAATGCCTCTGCCAGGGAGATACTCACTTTGGAAACTACTGGATTGTGGGGTCCCAGGGCACAGTGACTCTGTTTTAGACACACTGTATTACCCCACACTGCTAAGTAGTTGCATAGCCTGAAGTTATCTCTGTTCATCTGTAAAATGGGAATCAAATCACATATGGCAAGGAGATGGAGACTATTCAGTGACGGCTCATAAGCACGCTGTAAATTCTTCTAGGAGATGCTCAAAGATCTGAGTGCACAAGTCTCATTTCACTGGTCCCATCTCAGTCTGCCCTCACCTTGCAGCTTGGCTCCAACATGTCCCCTGTGCCAGCACAAGATGTACTCAAAGAGCGCAGCCTTGGAGGTTTAACCGATCTTGATACAGGCCTTTACTGCTTGATCATCTCCTCAAAGTAAGGAGGCTCCAGGGTGTCCACCTGGTCAACCACTCTAATGTGCTCCAAACTCACCAACACCACTTGCCACCATCAGCACAGAGCGGTTGGCCTGGCTCAAGGGACCGAAGGAAGAAGGAAGGCCCAGCTCAGACATGGCCCGGGACACCCACTGCCCACAGCAGGGCCCAGGCAGCACTGCCGGTACCTTTGAGGTGTCCGTGACCATGTTCTTGAGAAAGTCACAGTGACTTGGGGCATCAATGATGATGTAGCAATTCTTTGTCTCCAGTGTCCCCAGAGGGACGACGATGCTGTTCCTCTTCTGCCTTCAGCCTGCCCAGCACCCGGGCGTATCTGGAGCTTTTGTCCATTTGAGCCGGGAGCTGGAAGGGTAAATCTGAGGCTCACCTCAACTTTCAAACCTGCTCACCCACCGAGAAGAAAGTTCCAAATAAGTTAAATAAATTGAGTCAGAGGGGAGAGGATTAAGGTAGTGTTGATGTCTTTCCATGTTTTAAATCATAGAATTTTTTCTTTCCTTTCCTCAGTCTCAAAGGAATCGGAGTATTGGTCAATCTGGCTTTGTAAATGTTCTGTTCAGGTAATAAATTACTAACAGAGAAGGGGACAAAGTCAATTGAGTTTCTGAAATGCCTGGTCGCAGCCTACAGAGTGTGAAGAAGCCGAGGGAGTAAAGAGATGAAGAATAGCTACGGAGAATCTCTACTAACTCAGATTGTGTCTTGAAGTTGCAGTATTCTTTTTTTTTTTTTTTTTTTTTTGGTGCTGGGGATCGAACTCAGGGCCTTATGTTTGTGAGGCAAGCACTGTAACCACTGAGCTAAATCCCCAGCCAGTTGCAGTATTCTTAAAAAATACAATTTTAAAATTGCAGGTTTCCTCACCTCCTTTTTATGTATCTTTATTTCGTCTATCCTACCTCAATTCCATCTGAAAAATCAGGAAACTGACATGTAGGAACAGGATTACCCATTAGAAAGCAGCAAAATTAGGATTGGAACACAAGTTGACTCCAAAATCTTTTTTTTTTTTTTTTTTGTTTTTTTTGTTGCTGGAGCTGGAACCCAGGGCCCCACACACGCTAGGTAAATGCTCCCCCACTGAGCTGCATCCCCAGCCCTGGCCCTGGAATCTCCCCTTGATGAATTAATGTCTGAAGGAATGGAGGAAGGGGCCGATGCCAGCCCCAGCCGGTTCATCCCTGCAGCCCAGTGTCTGACCCTGGAATGAGGCTGAGGGTGGCACATTGGAGGAGGTAGGTAAGATGAGCTGCAAGGGGTCTCTCAGCTCTGCAAGACGGTCAGATCCACGAGGAGCCTGAGGGGCGTCTCAGAGGCTCTGGAAAAATCCACACACCGGTTCCTGAGGACCAGGCCAACAGCCAGGTGCCTGTAGGGAAAGACGGCCGAAGGTGAAGGCTTCCGGAACAAGCTGACCCGCTTGGACCAGAGTCCTGGCTCCACCACTTCCTTCCGTGAATCCCTTACCTGCTGTGAGCTGCAGTTTCTAGGCATTGCTGGGGTTCGGGGAGGTAAGGCGCCCCTCCCTCACACTTGCTCTCCCCCATTCTAAATCTTGGGCAAGGTAAACCAGGTGTGGTGGCACACACCTGTAATCCCAGCTCTTGGGAGGCTGAGACAGGAGGATCACAAGTCAAAGTCCAGCTTGGACAATGTAGCAATTTAGCAAGACACTGTCTCAAAATAGAAAATTTTTTTAAAGTCTGGGAATGTAGCTCAGGGTGAAGGCCCTGGGATGGGGTGGGGGAGATTGATTCTTGCACCAGAGCAGTTGGAGGTGGGGATGCCTGGGGTGCTGTTCTTGCACCTCTCTGACCAGCTTGACCAAGAAGTCTGGCCCTTCCCCTTGGGATGCTGGTGGTGGTAGAGAAGCGGTTTGTGTAGCTGGTTGGATAACGTAGCAAATTTCACATTCACTTAAGTGTTTTTGTTCACAGAGCGTGTTGCTTCTTGATGAACTAACAGACTTTCTTGGCCATAGCTCACCCCAGTCATAAACTCTAACGAGGTGCTGTTATTGGAAGATCAGGCACCAAGCCCTAATCTTCCTGGCTGTTCAATCACTTCCTGGCTGTGTGACTTTGAGTGGCTACTTCTTATCTCTGAGCCTCATTATCTCAGCAATGGAAGAAAGATGATGGTAGCTCCCCTCATAGCCGGCCATGGTGCCGCAGGTCTGTAATCCCAGCCTTGGGAAGCTGAGGCAGGAGGATCACCATGAGTTTGAGGCTAGCTTGGGCTACACAAAGTTCAAGGCCAACCTGGGCTACATAGCAAGACCCTGTCTCAAAACAACAACAACAACAAAAGTTCTCTATAATCTGTAAAGCGCTGTGGGAATGTCTATAGTTGTTATGGCACTAGCCATAATTCCATCTTACTTTGCAAGAGGTTCTTCTGGTATCTGGCTTTTTAAAACACTAGGAAGAGCTTGTGCCAAGAGGAAGCTGGTAGGGATCTAACTAGTTGTCTAAAAGTCTTGCATGCTGGGGTATCGTGGTGCTGCGGATGCTGGCACTGGCAGGGGGTTACTTGGGATCCCTCTTAGAAAGCACCAACCCTCCTCTTTTCTTGCTTCCCTCCTCCCAGAAGCCTCTTCCCCACCTTACCAGTCCTCTCCTCCCGCCGCCGGACACTGACCGGGTCTAAGTCTCCGCTCCCAGCACAAGCCGCCTCCGGCAGTAAGAGCAGCGCTGCGCCCTGCAGCTCTGGCCCCCGCGGCCTCCTGGGCCGCTCCAGGAGCTGCTGCTCTGCCGGGCTTCCGCCCCTGGTGCGGCCTGGGCTCCAGGGTCGGCACACCGCCGCCTCCTGCGTGCTCCAGTTTTTCCCCTTGTTTCTCTTCTGATCCTGCTTAATCTATCTTGGGGCAGAAGCAGAAATATTTAAGGCTTTTTAATGGACTATTTTAAGTGTGTCTTATTAATAGATTCCCACCTTTTTTCCCATTATGGTCCAGTTTATTTCTGCCTCTTACCACTGAGGGTTCCTCCCTCATATAGGATACTTATTTACTCCTTTAGCCGTGTTCGTAGCAGTGTGGATGGAACCCAGGGCCGCAAGCTTGCTAGGCAAGCACTCTGCCACTGAGCTGCACCCCCAGCCACTCACGTAGGCGGAAGCGAATGGTCTCCTTTGTTGTTTTCCTCAAAAGTTGAGTATGTTTTTGTTTTGTTTTGCTTTTTTTTAAAGCTAAATTTAAAAAGAATGGGGGCACACCACACACTTAGAACAAATTTAAAGAAAGGGGCCTCAGTTACGAACTGGTCAGGTGTTTCTTGTGCACCTGCGTGGTGCCAGGTGCCACATCACCTGGTCTAATCTGCCCGGTGACCCTGGACAGCAGGCAATGTCTCCCCCATCTCAGGGACAGGGAATCGTGGGACACAGAGGTTATGGGACTCATGAAAGGATATGGAGCTAGTAAGTGGCAGAGACAACGTGCGTTAGCACCTGGTGAGATGACGGTATTCTGGGTCTTGCTGCCATCGGCGCAGCTCAAAATGGGTGGGGACCCATTCTTGGGTGGGGACCCATTTGGCCCAGAGAGTACAGCTAGCTGGAAAGATCACACCTTGTCCTGAGGGCGAGCCGTGGCTATTTTGATTACAAAAGAATAGTGTGCGGCAGGAAGGGTAAATTGGAGAAGAAAATCCTCCAACGAAAAAAGCAGGTGGGACGTTTTACTAACCCTCGGTTTCCCTCCTTCCAGTATTTCTGCTATAAAATCTTTTCTGCAGGTGTACACACCTATAATCCCAGCTACTTGGGAGCTCGGTGCAGGAGGACTACAAGTCTGAGGCCAGCCTGGAAAGTTAGTGAGACCCTGTTTTTTGCTTTTTGTTTTTTGTTTTGTTTTCTGTTTTCTGTTTTAAACCAGGCATCCCTTAGCTGCAGGGAGGAGGGGAAGGGGTCACACAATTTTTTCTAGAATAGAATGTCTCCTTTGCAGTTGCTCACCTTGATATACAAAGAGTTCTGACTCAGTAATTCAGCTCTGGCAGCTGTCGAGGTGGGTGCCTACCTGCGTGAGCCCCACAGGGCCTGAGGAGGACAAGGTCACCAGGGGCTGGGACAGTGACCTTGGCCGCAGATGCAGAGTACAGAGGAGACCGGCAGCCCTGTGTCCAGGACTTGCTTCCAGCCCTGCTGGAAGTCAGTTTGACAAGGACGCCATAGAAGGTGCTAAGGAGACGACCATACATGTCTGAGCTCTGACGGCTCACAGGGATGGGGAACACGGTGGGCAGGAGAGCCTCAGTGCAGGGGCCTGCCCACCAAACCCATTCAACCCTCTGTGCAACCCCCGGGACTGTTGGTATGCTCCTTTTTTTTTTTTTTTGTGGTCCTAGGGATCAAACTCAGGGCCTTGTGCTTGCAAGGCAAGCACTCTAACCACAGAGCTAAATCCCCAGCCCATATGCTCCCATTCTTGAGATGAGGAAACTGAGGCTCGGAGAGCTGATGCAACTCATGCAAATCACACCACCGTAAGGGGCTGGAATGGGATTTGAGTATGAGTCACTGATCATCTAAGGCCTTTGCCACTCTGCTGTGTGCTGCTCGTTGGTGGTCGAGGCCAGCTGTGCAAACACCTCCACCAGACTTGGGGACACAAAGAGGTGGTGTCCCCTGGGAGTCAAGCCGTCAGTAGAGAAGGCTTGAGTCAAGTTGGGGCTTGTTAAATGCAACGTTCCTGTATTGACGCTGCCTCTGTGCCTGCACTACAGCCATTCCCTCTGCCTGCAGCACTCTCCCAAATCCTGCCCCAAACACCAGCAGGCATCCTCCTTCTGCCACCCTTAACTACAGTGTCAACTTGAGTAACAAACGCCCAGCTGATTGGCTTGGCCGAGTGGACTTACTGAAGTGGCCTGTGGGTACGAGTGGCGCCAACTGGTAGGCTTGCAGCCTGGGTGGAAGCAAAAGGGAAAGCAGGAAGGCTTGTTTCTGTTTCTTCAGAGGCGCTCCGGTCTTCACCTGCACCTTGGACATCCACCTCCCGGCTTCCGTCATAGACCCTTCGGCTTCCCGATAAGATTCGCACAGGATTCTACAGTGAGCTCCAGGCCTTTGACATTTCACAGGCTCCTCCGGATCCCCAGGATGCAGACGATCCGTTTGCACTCTTCTCCGCCTGACTCCACAGAAGACCATTGCAAGCCTGCCTGTAAATCTATATCTATCTATCCAGGTAGATATAGATATACATATCTATCTATATATGTCTATATATCTATATTTACATATATATCTATAGAGATCTATACATATCTATGTAGATATATAGAGATCTATATATATCTATATATCTATACCTATATAGGTATAGATAGATATCTGTATCTATAGATATAGACGTACATTTAATATATCTATTATAGATATACATAGATAGATAGATTAAATCATCTTATATTAACCCTGTTTCTCTAGTGAGCACTGGCTGATACACCTTCTGGATAGATGTGGCCACCTTTCCCATCCTAGCTATGGAGAGAATCCCACTAGGAGAGAGCAAATGATGTGACCAAGGTCACTCAGCTGGTAGGTTTGCAGGGACAGGAGTCATGCCGAGGTCTGTCCAGGTTCAGAAAACATCCCACCTTTCACCAAACCTAGCTTTATAGCCAGGTAAGGTGGTGCTCACCTGTAATCCCAGCACCCTGGGAGGCTGAGGCAGAAGGATCCCAAGTTTGAGCCAGCCTAAGCAACTCAGCAATTAAGCAAGACCTGGCTCAAAATAATAAATAAATAAATAGCACCGAGAATGCGGCTCAATGCACAGGCCTTGCTTTCAATCCTCAGTACCATAAAAATAAATAAATAAACTAAAAAAAAAATAAAAGGACTGGGGAATGTAGCTCACTCTGAAGGCTGTGGGTCGAATTCCTAGTACCAGAAAAAAAGCAACACTGAGATATAAATGGTCTTTTTCACACTCATTCACTCACAAGCACACAGTGGAGTTTTCCAGAGCTACGCAAATGCAATTGTGACATTACTTAGATGGTTAATACCATGTATACTTGTGTGCTTGTGAGTTTTAACAATTGCTCAAGTTTTATTTATTTACTTATTCATTTATTCATTCATTTATTTTTGTGGCACTAGGGTTAAAACTCACAGGTTCTCTACCACAGCTGTACCCCCAGGTCTTTTTATTTTTTATGCTGAGTTAGGGTCTGGCTAAGTTGCCCGGGGCTGACCTTGAACGTGTGATCTCCCTGCTTTGGTCTCCTGAGCAGCCCGGATGACAGGGATTCCAGGCGTGAGCCATCACACATGGCTCAGCTTCAATATTGCGGGGGAGATGGGTGCTGGGGATGGAACTCTGGGCCTCGAGCTTGCTAGGCAAGCGTTCTACCACTGAGCTAAATCCCCAACCCCTCAGCTTCAATTTTTTATGTGGTAAATATTAGGAGAAAAAACACACAGAAACAAAAGGTCTATAGGGGGATCTCAGTAATTCTTAAGAGTGTAAAGGTTTCCTGAGCCTAAAATGTTTGAGAGCTGCTGACCCAACGAGATGAATATCAGGGTCAGTTTTAAAATTAAAAAAAGAAGAAAAAAATCAGGGCCCACGCATGGCTTTGCCCAGTGTCACCAGCTGACAAGGTCTGGCTCACCACCAGGCTTCTTTGCTGCTGCCCACCTGGAAGCTTCTCATTCAGCACAAAATGATGGCCAGTGTCATGTGAATCTTGGCCCACGTGCTAGCTGGCAGGGTAATGCATGTTTGTTGACTGACTAAACGAGCGACCATTCCATTCAGACCTGGAGGAGGAAGTGAGTGAAAAGTTGACAGAGGCTGCTGCACTCTCTCTGGATCCCGGATCTGCTCCTGGACCACAGTTCTGCTTCCTACGTGTTCTGCAGACTCCAGTCTCCGCAGGCCAGTCGGTCTGCCCCCCGCATCCTTCTCAGAGACCAAGAGACCCAGGACAAGAGGCCCCGCTCAGCAGTGCCGGGGACAAAGGACCAAACAGAAGAAGGTCCCTGCTCTCCGCAGATCCTGGACTGCTGAACAAGAGAGGACCAAAGTACATGGTGACGCAAGTTACCCGTTTTCCCTCAGGAGAGAGGGTGGGGAGGAGCAGCAGCTGCACTTCTGAGCTGAGGACGAGTCTGAGCAGGCGCTGGCCAGAGAAAGAGGCGAAGGCTGTTTCCAGTACAGGAGGGACCTGTGGGAACGATGGGAGGGGACAGTGCTTGTGACAGGAAAGACGATCTGGTGACGGCTGAGAGCCGGCCATGGAGGCCGGGAACCAGGCTCAGACGTGGGGTTGTGTCTGCGCTCCGCTCCGGGCACCTAAGGGGACGACGATGAGCTCGCTGGTGTCTCATAAGGACAGCAGTCCTGTGGGATCAAGGCCGCACCCTTATGATCTCATTTAAACTCCTAAAAGGGCTGTGTATTGCCAAGTACAGCCAGTCACATTGGGATAAGGCTTCCACCCGTGATTCCAGGAGACAAAACTCAGTCCACAGCGGGAGCCACAGGAGGCAGTAAGCTGGGCAGGGCTGGGGGAGATTGGCCACAGGCAGCTGGATGAGTCAGGTGAAGGGCTGACAGGGCTGTCTGACACATAGTAAGTGCTCAATAAAAGTCACACAGTAATGATGGGAGAGAATATGAAAATGTCTTTTTGTGTACAGTTTTGCAACATTGGTAAAAATGGTAGAAGCTTCGATCATTTACTGAATGCCTACTATGGAGTGTGCCCTAAAAATACGGTGGACCGTGCGCTGTTGCTGCCCCTGGTGGAGAGGACGCCGAGGCTCCCTCACTCGTCCTTGGTCAACTGCGGTGGTCTCCCTGGCTCAGGCCCTCTCTCCCCCACCGTTGCTGGCCCTAAGCCACCCATGCGTCTGGATCGGGCCAGGGTGGAGGGGTGCTGGGCAGGGACTTTCTATTCCTGTTACACTGTCCCCAGGGCTGCTGAGGGCAGCAGCGTGGGGGTGTGTGTGTCTGGCAGCAGCACGCAGCAGGCTGCAGATGGAGTGGTCCGCCCAACTGCTCAGGATGGGCTCTTGCACTCAGCAAATGAGTTGGGCACCCCAGGGAAGAGAGCACTCCTCGGGGGGAGAAGGCGGGCAGAGAGAGACCCTGTCACCTGGTGTAGGGGTTGGGGAGGAGGGCGACACCCTGCCTGCCTTCTCCCACCCTGGCCTCCTTCCCCCCTGTCCCCTCGGGCCGGCCTCAGTCCTGGCTGCCGGAGGGACAGCAGGGCCCTCGCCAGCCTCCCGGGGTCAGCCAGGGCCTGTCACAGGCCTGTCCCTGCACAGCTGCACTGCTGTCCAGGGCGCCACAGGAGCAGGAAGTTGGAGCCATGAGGAGGCTGAGGAGGAGCTGCTGCCTCAGGGAAAGCAAGGAGGAAGAGAAGCTGGACACCTCCTGGTTCCCCTGTGTCTACTACGGGCCTTGCTGCCCCCAGCAGCCTCTAAAGAGCCAGAGGGCCATTTCAGGGCCCCCAGGTGACTGACGGGCGGTGCACTGCTCCCTCCGAACAACTCCAGGAGGCGCCACCCCATGAGTGCCCACGTGTGGCCTGGTGACTCCTGCCAGCCCGGCTTGGGCCCCTTCCCTTTGCCCCCCACTCACAAACCTGGCCTCCCAGCCCTGGCCCCAATCCCGTGCTCCCTCTATTCATTCTTTCCTTCAACAAGTGCAGGCTTTGTGTTAAGCTCTGGGGACACAGCAGGGGTCAAGACAATCATCTGGCCCTTGCCATCTGGGGGAGGGGGGACAGAAAGACGGACGTTAAGTGGACACAATGGAAGCTGGCCTGACAAAACTCCCACTATCCTCTTCGAGGGTAACTGTCACTCAGAACCCCACAGGCTGGCACTCAGAAGACAGAACGTTCAAGGCCCTCAGGTCCCTCTGCAATCTGCCCCTGCAGGCCTGGTTTGATCTTGCATTCTGGTACCCACTGACCACCAGCTGGGGCAGATACAGAGGTTTACTGAGTAAATACCCATATTTAACCACTCAAACTTCGGATGAGTACTTAGCAGGAGAAACACTGTCAGTATGTAACATGGAACTCAGACCTCATTTTAGTAATCCAGGAGGGCCTCCCAGGGGAGGTGACTTCTAAGCTGAGTCAAGAAGAATGATGAGGCCTTGACTCAGACTTTTTATGTGGGATAAGAAGCCTTTCGGGCCTCTCACCAATCCCAGATCGCTCAGTCACAGTCAGACAATTCATGCCACAAGGCTGTCCCAAAGACGACACCCCAAAATGACACTCTCAGACACTCTTACTCCTTGCCACTCATGTACACTCAAACACACACTTACAGCAGAGCCCTCTGCTACCCCTGCTGGCCTGGTGTCTGCCCCATTAGCCCTTTGCTCCCGGGCCCTACTTTCCATCAACCCTTTCTCTGGGAGCCGGGGACCTCCGGAAGTCGAGACCCCCACCCCAGAGATGCCCTGGCTGGGTCAGGCACTGCGTTTCTGTCTAAGCCGGCCCAGGTCGGTCTGGCCTGCAGGCCCTCGGGGTCCTCTGGGTGTGGACGCCGTGGAGTCTAAGTCCCCGCTGGGGCAAGTAGGGGATGACAGCTCCTGCCTGAGAGCCTGTCGGGGCGGCGAGGAAAGGACAGAGCGTCACACTTTGGCCAGCAGGTGGCGCCAGCGAAGCGCCAGTGGGTGGCCGCAGGCCCAGGTCCCCCGATGGCCTCTCCTGAAGCCAGCGGGGTTGTTTGAGGAAGGAGGCAAAACTCTGCCTAGAATATTACTTAAGAGCCCGGACCTTAGAGCAGACAGACCTAGGCTGGGCCCCTGATTCTACCCCTGAAGGGCACTATGGCTGGGTAACCTGCTTAACCTCTCCGATCCTCAGTTTCCCCATCTGTGAGATGAGGATGGGTTCCCTCCCTCTGAGCTTGTGGCTGTAGGATGCCAAGGCGCCGTGATTAGAGCCTGCGACACCTGTTGGTGCTGGGCGCTGTGACCGCGGCCTGCAGGCGTCCCCACTCCAGACGCAGTTACAGCCAGTCAGGGTCCTGGGTTTTCTCGTGCCCTCTGTCCTCTGCCTGGAGTATTCTCCCCTCCCTGACTCATGACTTCCTAGAAGATTTGAGATTTCTTCCAGTCTCCTCACCACTGTTTTTTTAAATTGTTTTTGTTTTGTTTTTTCACTTTGTGTGTGTGTGTGCGTGTGTGTGTGTGTGTGTGTGTGTGCATATGTGTGTGCATGCCAGGGATTGAACTCAGGGCCTTGCGCTTGCTAGGCAAGCACCCTAACCACTAAGCTAAATCCCCAGCATCACCACTGTATTTTTAAGACATCAACAAGGATCCGGGCGCAGTGGTGCAGGTCTGTAATCCCAGCACTCTGGGAGGCTGAGGCAGGAGAATCATGAGTTCGAATCCAGCCTGGGCAACTTAGCGACTTAGCAAGATCCTGTCTTAAAATAAAAAACAGAAAAGGACTGGGAATGTAGCTCTGTGCACAGAGAGCTACATTCTGGGTTCAACGGCCAGTACCACAAAAATAAAAACACAACGTCACCGAGGTACCACTTGTAGATAGTAAAATTCACTCATTTTAAGCGCACAGTTCAGTGATTTTCAGAGTTTACCAAGCTGTACTCAAGATTTGATTTCCAAAATCCTGTATTTCGAATTCCACATGTCACTCATATCCCAGACCATCTGTCCAGCCACCACATGGATGTTGCTGCTGGCTGTGCCCTCCTCCCCATCTCCAGCCTCTTCCCACCCTCCCTTCCCTTCTCTTCCAGGCCTTGTGGCTCCTCCAGGGCGGAAGTCCCATCTTTTTCTCTATCTTCTCAGCCCTTTTTTCAGGACCTGACACATAGTAGGTGCTCAGTAAAGGTTTGCTGAATGAATGAATGAATGAAAATAGCACCGTCCTATTACTGGAGTTTGATGGCTCAGATCTGGCATCCTCACCTGCCAGCCACCCACTGAATCCGTCCGGGGCTGCTTGGAGTCTGCCCAGGGCCCCGCTCCTCCAGCCTCGTCCTCCTGCTCTGCGCTCCCCCACCTTCTGCCTCAGTCTCTCCTCTCTGGTCTGCTCTCAGAAAAGCACATGAGATTCATCACCCCTCCAAAAGAGCGTGCTTCCCACTCTGCTGCCCCGCGGTCCAGATGCACAGCGGACGCGAGCAGCCCTCGGCTGGTCCCAGCCCGTCTCAGCCTGGCCGCCCCTCTCTGTGCCCTCGCCAGCTCTTCCGGGCTTTAGCTCCCAGGTCACAAGGGCAGTAGGACTCGGTCAAAAGGCGGGTCCGGCCGCTAGCTTCAGTTAACACTGGGAGGGGGCGGCTCTGGGCGGGGCAGACTGTCCTTCCCCGCTCTCTCCACTAGGGGCGCGCCACCCATGTGGCGGAGCCCAGGGAGGCGGCTCCCCGTCTCAAGTCAGGGTCACAAGGAGTCCCGAGCTTGCCCACCAGGATCTCTCTTATCACCTCCCTGAGGACCAGAGCAGCACCAAGTCTTACCCTCTATCTCCCAAACGGCTCTCAGACCTCCTCCCCCTCTCCTACCTACCGCCTCCTCTACACCAGCTGCCCCGGCCCGCCCTGCCTGCACTGCGCCTCCCCAGGGTTCTGTCCAGAGTGAAATCTGCGCTCATCGGCCCTCACCTGCAACCCTCACTGACTCGCAACTATAGTCCACCTGCCCCTGTGGGCTCTGTCCTCCTCAGCTACACAACGTGTCCCATCCCTCTGCCAGCTGGGTTCTGCCCTTCCCACCACAGGGCCTTTGCACGTGCTGTTTTGACAGCTGGACTCCTTCCCCACCCTATCAACTCTCATTAAACTCTTTCGGATCCTGACCTGGGAGATGCTGTCTCTGTCCTCCTCCCAGCACTAAATCAAGATCCCCCGTGATAGGTCTCAGCGCTCAGCACTTCCTCTTCTTAACCTTATCTCGCAGTCTAATTATATGTTGGAGTGGCTATTTGATGAAGATCACCTCCCCACTTCCTTTGAAAGCTTTCTGAGAGCAGAGACCAGGATGTCTTGTTCCTTATGTCCCTGGTGGCCTGACATCCACCAGTGGAAAACACCTGCAATTCCAGTTCCCTAAGAAAACTGCTAACGTTTGTCATGCACATGCTAGACTTTTCTATGGGCGAGCAGTGTGTGTTGTTTTTCACACCAGGATCAATACTGTAGCAGCTGCCTCCTGGCTTGTTTTTTCGCTCATCAAAGTACTGGAAATGATTTTCTATAATACCGTATCTTTTTAAACAGTAGAAAAGGATTTGTATGACTACACAATTTATTTATCCACTTCTCTACTTACAGATAAATGTGTTATCTTCTATTTAAAAAAAAAAAAAGGGCTGGGAATTTAGCTCAGTGGTTAGAGTGCTTCCCTAGCAAGCACAAGGCCCTGAGTTCGATCCCCAGCACCAAAAAAAAAAAAAAAAAAAAAAAAAAAAAAAAAAAAAAAAACACAAAACTATCAGGGCAAGATTTTTTTCTATTTTTTCAACTTATTTTGGGCTTTTTGTCTGGTTTTATTTTTTGAGACAGGGTCTCGCTTCGTAGTCCAGGTTGGCCTCAAACTCTAGGCGATCATCCTGCCTCAGCCTCCTGAGTGCTGGGATTGCAGTTGTGCACCACCTTGCCTGTCTAAATACTCTTTCACAAAAAAGTGTGTGTGTGTATGTGTGTGTGTGCATGTGTGTGAAATAAAACCTATATTTTATTTTAAAGTCATGGTTTTTGTAAAAATGGTAGGTGCTCAGTATGGGAAATTAAATAAAGTACATACAGTACAAAGAAGAAAAAACCTCCCCAAGTCACTCTAACTCCCAAATAAATACATTTTCTTTCAACTTTCTACTGTAAGATTTCTCAGACATCCAGCAAAGTCAAAAGAGTAATGAGCACCCAAACACTCACCACCTCAATTCAACTGTGGAAGCCACCACACTCACGCATGCCGGAGCCCTCTTTCCGAATGTCTCCTGGGTCTAAACAAACACAAATCAGTGTATACAAGAACTACATCACACTGTACATGTTGGTCTGCAGTCTGGTACCTTTCTCTCTCTCTCTCTTTTTTTTTTTTTTTTTTTTTTTTTTTTTGTGGTGCCGGGGATTGAACTCAGGCCCTTGTGCTTGCAAGGCAAGCACTCTAATCACTGAGCTAAATCCCCAGCCCCTTTTCTTTTATCTTTTCTGTTTGTTTCTTGTTTTGTTTTGAGATGAGGTCTCGCTATGTGGTCCAGGCTGTCCTTGTACTCATTATGTAACCGGGCTGGCCTCAAACTCATGGCGATTCTCCTGTCTCAGCCTCCTGAGTGCTGGGATTACAGATGTGTGCCATCCTGCCAGGTTATGATGGCTTTTTAAAATTTTCACTTAGTAATGTATTACAAATAATTTTCAAGTTTCTCTAAACACTCTTCCACAGCATCATGTCTGATGGCCCCTTATACCTGCTGTACAGATCGATCATATTTTCTTAACCAACCCTGTGTGGTTGGACATTGGTGTTATTTCCAATTTTTCACTGTCATGTAAAAAGTGCCCAATGCACATCTCTGTGTCTATTAGCCTTTGGGTGACAATCTCCTGAGGGTAAATTCCTAGACTGGGGATTCAAGAGCCCATGGAGCTAGGGTATGGTGTCACATGACTGTCTTCCCAGCTGCTCAGGAGGATGAGGCAGGAGAATTGCTCTGAGTTCAAGGCTATCCTGCGCTACACAGTGAGTTCAAGCCCAGCCTGAACTGCCTAGCAAGACCCTGTCTCAAAAAAAAAAAAAAAAAAAAAGAGTAAGTTTGATCCTGGCCTTGGCAAAATAAATATATGAAAAGGGCTGGGAATGTAACTAACTCTTTGTTCCCTGGGTTCAATCCTCAGTACCCAGAGAACTCCCAAAAAAGATGGGAGTGAGGGGTCTGGGGCTATAATTTAGCATGCATTCAAGCAGCCCTGAGTTCAGTCCTTGACAACACATGCACACACACACACACATACACGCACATGCACACACACAGAACCACAAGACACGCCTCCTACAAAATTCACACCAACCCACACACCCAGGGATAGTGCATGAGACTCTGTAGTCTCCCACATCCTTGCCAATAGTTCTAAAGTGTGGGGCAACTATATTTTGAGATTATACACTTTCATCTCTGCCTCTCACTAGGGAGGATTTAATTAGGATTGCTCTATTTTAAATTCCTGGGACTGGGGGTGCAGCTCAGTGGTAGGGTGTGTGCTGAGCATGTGCAAGGCCCTGGGTTGGATCCCCAGGACTAAAATAAAAGAAATGTCAGCCTCACACAGTAGTTGGCGTGAGATAGGTGCTCAAAAAAGAGACATGGAGGGGGTGGCTGTTCCACCTTGCAGACAGGGCTAAAGGAAAATGAGCCACAAAGTCCTGGGGGAAGCCGTCTTCCTGGGGGGTTAAATTACAAATTGGCGCAGAATAGAATAAGGCATAACATATTTGTCCAATGAGCGAATCCTTGAAAATCCTTTAGGAGGATGCCACGGTGGCACAACAAAACTTTTTTCTTTTCGGTTATTTAGATGCTTTATTCACATAGGACCCGTATGAGCTGGGGAATATTGTGGATAATAGAGCAGAGGAGAAAAAAAGCTTCTGTCCTTGCAGAGTTCACCTCCTCATGGGGACCTGCCATAGCAGATGAGCCAGAAAATGCAGAGGGTGTCCATGAATGGGGAGGGGCTGTGAGGAAAAGGAAAGCAGAAGGGGCCAGAAGATAGCAGAGGTAAGGGAAGAGGGGGCTATTTCATAGAGTGGCCAGGAGAACTCTAACAATGAAGCAAGCGTGGGGCTGGGGGTGTGGCTCAGTGGTAGACACTCGCCTAGCATTTCCACCCCTGGCGCTGAAAAGAAAAAAGGTGTGAGCTGGGCATGAAGATGCACACCTGTAATCCCAGCACTCGGGAGGCTGAGGCAGGAGGATCACCCAGAGTTTGAGGCCAGCCTGGGCTACAAAGTGAGACCCTGCCTCAAAACAACAAAAACAAAACAAAAGATGTCAGCCTCCTGGATAGCTAAATGGGTAAGAGCAGGACACTCCAGGTAGATGGAAGAGCAAGTGTGAAGGCCCTGCAAGCAGTAGGGGCAACCACCCAAGAGCAGACATGGAAGAGAAGGGAAAAGAAGAATTTTGATAGTCCATCCAGAAAGCTCCTGAGGAAGTTTTACAGAAAGGAGCGCCAAGAAAACTGACTCTGAGCTGGAAGTGGTGACACAAGCCCTCCATCTCAGCTTCTCAGGAGGCTCAGCAGGACGACGCAAGTTCAAGGCCAGCCTGGGAAATTTAACAAGACCTTGTCACAAAATAATAAAAAGGGCTGGGCGTGTGACTCGGTGGTAAAGCACTTGCCTGGACCAGTGTGAGGGAGGCCCTGGGTTCAAGTTCCCGGTACCAAAAAAGAGAAGAAAAAGTGTGTGTGAGTAAGATGGTGAGAATCACAGCACGGTTGTGTGCTGATGGGATGAGCCAGGGAGACACCTGGTGCCCCGGGGGCGCCCCGGAGCTGCTGGACGGCATCTTGGGGGAGGTGGCAATGCCCATGCGGAGGCACAAGGGGAGGGCCCGGGGAAGCTTCTTTCTCAGGGCTTCTGCTTTCCCAGTGACATCGAGCCCGGAGATCCTCTCTCCCTCCACTGTTGTTACAGATAGCAGTGGCTTCCGCTGACCGCCAGACGAAACGACTGGCTTGTCTCGAGGGCCACACAGTACGAAAAACCTTTGAGCCTCACACGCCATTGAATGTGAGGGAATTCAGAGTGTGAGGGGGACCACCACAGGTCACACCTGCATGAGGGGCGGGTGCCAGCGGGTGGATGGACACCCGTGTAACTCCATAGCGGTGATTCATATGCCTTGTGCTTTCTCCCCGCTTTAGGTATGTGTTCATACGTGTGTCAGTTTGCCAGTGCAGTGGCACGCACCTGTAATCCTAGCTACTCAGGAGGCTGAGGCAGGACAGTATTTTGAGCCTAGGAGTTTGAGACAAACCTGGACAACATAGTTAGACCTGGTCTCAAAACAAAACGAAACAATGTACGACAGTTAAATACACTGTGTTGAAGACTTTGCACCAGAAAGGTAGCAGCTGGCCTGTCGGGCCTCCAACTCCAGGCCAGTCTTCTCTCCACTATGACTCTGTGTCGTCACTTGTTGGAAGGAAGGAAGAGCATAACCCAGGTGAAGGGAGGAAAACCAGCCCTAACCTAGAGAATTCTAGAACCTCCGACTGGGCGGGCTTGCAGATCGCCTGATCCAACATCATCATTTTAAAGACCTGTACAGTGTGGTTTGGTGACTCAGCCCACTTCACACAGCACAATCTTCAGCAACCCGGCTGACATCAGCATCACCTTCAACCCTGTCGTCCATCACTGTTGTCACCACCATGTGGCAGCTAGCCACCACGTGTGGTCACTGTGTGGCAGCTGGCATATGTATTCTACCACTGAGCTACACCCCCAGCCCTTTTTTTTATTTTGAGGCAGGGTCTCATTAGGTTGCTCAAGCTGGCATCTAATTTATGATCCTCCTGCCTCAGCCTGCCTGGCAGCTGAGCTGACAGGCGTATGAGGCCACATCCCCGCCCAGCCGGCTACCGATAGCTCCCTGCTGCCAAGCTGCACCTCGTTTCATTCTCTCAGACGCTCTGAGGTGACCACTTTTGTGATGCTCATTTTACAGGTGTGGAAACATCACAGAGCAGTTGAGGCGCAACCCGGGAGACCCTCCTGTCAGCCCCTCTGTTAAAACCTTGGGGGCGATCACACGCTGGGTCACTCTCAGCTAACAAGGCAGAAGGGGGCTCCCCTCAAAACCCAAAAGCATTCAATTTAAGACCAATAAAGGGAAGTTTTGCTTCACGGAGAGGGCACTGGCTAAAAATACTAGTGGCTTCAAGAAGAATTTAGATGAATTCATAGAGAGTCGGTTTTCACACAGCAGTGACCTTTTAAAGACATAAATGGGCTCACAGCACTCTGCTGTCCCAACCGCCCACTGCTCTCAGATCAAATCGCAGCTTCAGCCGGGGCTGCTGGCGACTTTCTCAGTTGATATCGTCCCCCCACCGCCTGCTTGCCCCTGCCCTGGCCAGGCCACTGTCCCTGTGGTCCCTTGTTAGGGCAAGCAGGAGCTCTCTACAAGCCTGTTCTTCTGCTGGGCCCCTGTCCCCTCCGCTCAGCCCAAACGTCGCCTCTTCCAGAGGCTTTCCCTGCATGACTGCTCAGTGAGTACGTCTCCTCCTTCTCACAACCACATTCCCTCTTTCATTTCTTCACTTGCTTCATGCTTGTCTCCTTCCCCGGACAGTGGGTGGTGTCCTGCCTGTCTCACTCACGTGTCCCTCCAGCGGCGCACAGCTGGAACAGTGCGGGCAGGTGCCCGGTGTTCACTCGGCACTAAAGTCCTGGATCCCGGCTTCAGCTCTCCAACGTGACAGACCTCGTTCGGTCCTCCTACGTCAATCCTGGGGGAGATGTAGCTAATATCAGCCTTACTTTATAGATAAGGAAACAAAGGCACCGAATGGTATCTAAGGTCACAGCTAGTGACGGCAGAGAAGAGATTCGCATCTAGGCAGAGGGACTCCAGGATCTCCACCCTTAAACACACCCCGCTACTCCCGCACCAGGGTCCCTTAGAAAGTCACCCGTGAGCCGGGCATGATGGCACATGGTGGCACACTCTGGAGGTTGAAGTGTGAGGTCTGTAAGTTCCAGCCAACCAAGCCTGGGCAATTTAGGGACTCAGCGAGACCTTGTCTCAAAAAATTAGAAAATTAAAGGCTGCAGAAGCAGCTCAGTGTGCAAGACAAATACAAAAATGAAAGAAACAAAGTGGACATTTTAGGAACGAACGAATGAATGAGAGCAGAGGGATTGGAACAAAGGGTCCTAGAAATCAAATCCGTGTGGGTCCGGGGCCGGTTCTGTTCCCTATGAGCTTGGATCTTGGATCCTAACTCTTTTAAAAAAAACAAAAACAAAACCCTTTCCTGCGGATGGCTCAAACCGACAAGACAAAACTAAACCTAATAAAAAAATAGGAGCGGGACAAGGTGGCACATGGTTATAATCCCAGCTTCTCGGCAGGCCAAGGCGGGAGGGTGGCAAGATCCAGCGCAGACTGGGCAACTTAGCCAGGCCCTGTCTCAAAATAAAAAGGTTGGAGATGTAGCTTAGTGGTAGAAAGCTTGTCTAGTATGTGTGAAGTCCTGGGTTCAAGCCCTGGCACCGGAAGAAAAAAGAATGATGCTTCATCCTATTAGGGAAAAGCCAGTGAAGACTGGAACAATAGGAACCACGAGGCCCGATAGCACTAAGTGTTGGTGGAGTCGTACAGCACCTGGACCTCCCATCCACTGTGGGAGAGGAAGGAGTGTGCTAACTGGTACAGCACTCTGGACTGCAGCATGGCAGCAACTTGTGAAGCTAAATATGTGCATACTCAGTGATCCACAATTACAGCCTCAGACGTGAAGCTTACGGAAATTCCTACAGGAGTTCACCACGAGACACAAATAGGAACGATCATGGCAGCCCCATGGGTGATGGCCAAAAAAAGGTGAATAAGCCAAGCATGGCGATATATATATATATCGCCATTACATATACATATGTAATGCCTGGAATCCCAGCCACTTGGAAGACTGAGCCAAGAAGACTGCAAGCTGGAGGCCAGCCTAGACAATTTAGTGAGACCCTATCTCAAAACAAAATTTTCAAAAGGACTGGGAAGGTAGCTCAGTGGTAGAGCACTTGCCTGGTATGTGCCAGGCCTTGGGTTTAACCTCCAGTCCCACAAAAACCAGAAAGCAAGCAAAGAAACAAACAAAAACTCTGGAAACAACCTACAAGCTCACCAACTGGGAAGTGCATGAACTATTGAGACAATGGAATAGTAGACAGCAGAGAAAGTGAAGGATTGACGGGCTAAAAAGGCAAACTCATGCTTTTGTTTGTTTGTTTGTTTTTTGAGACAGAGTCTCACTATGTAGTTCACGCTGAACTTGAATTCACTATGTAGCCCAGGCTGGCCTGAACTTGCTGTGATCCTTCTGCCTCAGCCTCCTGAGTGGGGATTACAGGGATGAACCACCACACCTGGCATGTATTTGGAAACAATAAAACATGAAAAACCAAAGAATGTCTGTGTACTGTAATACATATATAAAAGTCAAAAATCAAACAAAACAATGTGCTGCATAGGATCCATCCTCATGTGGGGAATTTTTTTCTCCAAAGCAAGGGAATAGTGACCATCAAATTCAGGATTATGTTCACTCCTGGAGGAAGGTGGGGTGTGGTTGAGAAGGCCCACAAGAGTTGAGATGGCGCAGATGAGGGTTTAATTCCTCAGTTGGGAATTTCCTAATCCCTAAATTAATCTTCACAAACCAGATATTCATCACACTTTTTTTTTTGTATGCATCAAATATTACACATTAAAAAGGGGTTAAGAGTGCTGTCCTGGGGCTGGGGATTTAGCTCAGTGATTAGAGTGCTTGCCTTGTAAGCACAAGGGCCTGAGTTCAATCCCCCGCACCACAAAAAAAAAAAAAAAAAAAAAAGAGTGCTGTCCTTCCCAGGGTGGTTGTAAGAATCAAATGGGAAACCAGGCGTGGTGACACATGCCTGTAATCCCAGCATTTGGGAGGCTGAGGCAGGAGGATCACTGTGAGTTCGAGCCCAGCCTGGCTACATAGTGAGTTCAAGGTTAGTCTGAACTACACGGCAAGACCCTGTCTCAAAAAAAAAAAGAAAAAAGAAAAAAAATCAAATGGGACTGCAGATAGCTGTTTGGTCATTCAACAAACATCTGCCACATGCCAGGCATCCTCTTGGACACCAGGGAAGGCAACTAAAAAAGGAGACTCTGGCCCAGTTGGAGGAGGAGGCACAAAATCAGAGCAGTTAGAGCCACCAATTCCGGAGCCAGAGAGAGCTGCATGCCAGCCCCAACTCTGCTACTCACCAGCTGGGTGATGGGAGGCAGTTTACCTGACCTCCTTGGTATCACCATCCGTAAGCTGATACTAATACTTGCGGGAATGCTCGGATGTGAGATAAACTACAGAGAAAACCGGCTCCTCTCGGTCCTTGGGTTAGAGGGAGCCTGCCCCTCTGCCCCAGGAGCTGCGAGAGGGAAGACAAGGAGTCCTGCTGGAGGCACAAGGACGGGATTTGTGTCTTGGAAAGATCCCCCCTAACCAAAGTGGGGGGCAAGACTGGAGCCAGGAAGGCCGCGGAAGGGCCTGTTAAAATAATCCCGGTGGGGGCTGGGGACTCAGCTCAGTGGTTAGAGCACTTGACTAGCAAGCGCAAGGCCCTGAGTTCGATCCCTGGCACCAAAAAAAAAAAAAAAAAAAATATATATATATATATATATATATATATATATATATATAATAATAATGATCCTGGTGGCCAGGCACGGGCACACGCCTCTGCAGAGGCTGAGGATCGACTGGGTTTCTTGGGGACTTGAGAGACCCTATCTCAAAATAAAAAATACAAAAAGGACTGAGGATGTAGCTCAGTGCGAAGGCCCTGGGTTCAATCACCTGGTAATAAAAAAAAAAAAATTCCATCCGCCAGGGTCAGTGCCCCGAGCGGGGTGCTCTGGTGTGCTGCAGTGTGGACCGGGCTCTGGAGAAGCTGGCTGGCAAACAGCCTTCTCAGTGTGTTCAGAGTGCACCCACCACTCTGCGGCCTGTCCCCCGGCAGTCTAACGTCCCCAAGATTATCCCCGCTGCTCTTTGGTCTCCAGCTGTCACCATGCCCAGCCACGCTAATAGCGGTCTCTCCTCAGAGCCTCAGGCCCAAGAGATCTATGCTTTTTTCAGTCCCATTTTACAAATAAGCAAATTGAGGCTCTGAGATCACTTGCCCAAGACTGGGAATGGGTTCCACGCTGAAGTCCGGGGTCACAGTCCAGAAAAACACCCACTTCGTCTGAACCTACATCTGAATTTGGGGTCTCTGACATTACTCTGCATACAAATCACCGGAGGTTCATATGGATCCGCAGACTCTGGGGCCCCAAACTTCGAACCTGTAACCCAGCAGGTGCGAGCCGTGCTTGGATATTTATATGGTTAATAGGCACCCAGGTGGCTCCTGTACAGATGATGGGGCCCCTCCAGGCGACCTTAGTCCGCCATGTGCAGGGGAAATGGAATTTCGGGCTTGGAGCAATCTGGACCCCGAAGCTACTGGTTTCTGGCGATCGGTTAGGGACTCTGGCTGCAGCTGGGAGCGGCCTGAGGCTGGCACAGGGTGGTAATAAGAACAACAGGAAGCTCGGCTTTTATTAGCCCGGGTGTCGGCAGCTGCAGGTGAGTAATCTGATTTCTGCGGCGTCCTGTTTTCTCCGCTGCCTGGCGGTTCCTTGACACCCACTCACCTGCCACCAGCCACGGGAGGGAGGACGGGCGTGGGGACCCGCCCGCCTGGGTCCCTCGTTCACGCCCACGCTGCACACCCGCCGCCCCGCGCACCTGCGACGCTGGCTGCCGAGAGTGAGGGCTGAGCGGCCGCTGGGCTGCTCCTGGCAGGCAGCGAGGTGCCGCAGACACCCGCTCAGGCCCTGCGCCCCCGGCCCTCCACATCCCAAGCTGCACCGAGGATCAGAAGGCCCGGTGCCATCTCCCGCCTCGTCCCCTGACTTCTAAGCCTCAGTTGCCTCCTCTGTAAAATGGGAGAACTGGCCAGGGTCAGGCTGGTGAGATGCAGGAAGAGACTCTGAAGGTACAAACCGCACAGTGCTGTACCAATAAGGGAGGCATCGGGTAGAACTTGGCCTGGAGAGACAAGTCTCTTAACTGTCCTGTGCCTCAGTTTCCTCATCTGTGACATGAGAATGAGTAACCCTCTTCATAAGTAGATAATGCCCAGGAGTGGACTGGGCCCCGTTCCCAGGAAGAGCACATGGTGGCTGTCATGGGTTTCCTATTGCTGTCACCATGAGTCCAGTCCAGAGCCAACACGCCCTCTTCTTCCCCAGCTAGGCTGGTGTCCCTGATGCTCAGCTCACCTCCGGGAAATGGGGAGATCGGATCAGAACCAGCTGTGAGCCACGTTTTTCATCTGGAGTTGATGGCGCCGCCCCTGACGGTGCACAGAGATGTAAAGACCAAATGAGGAAATAAACCCAGAACCACCTTGTAAACCATAAAATGCTGTCCACCTGCAAGGAACTGTGCTTATTTCTTCCAAGTGCCTGTTTATTTATTTACTGTGGTACTGGAGATTGAACCGAAGGCTTTCCCAGCCCCCCTCCTTTATTTGAAACAGGGTCTTGCTAAGTCACTAAGTGCCCAGGCTGGGCTCCAACTTGTGATCCTCCTGCCCCAGCCTCCTATAGTCCTGGGGTTATAGGCATGCACAACCATGCCTGACTTTTTAGGTGTTTTTCTTTTTTTGTCCTAAGGAGTTAAGGATTAGTCAAGACCCAAACTGGACTTAGCTGGTGAGATTCCTAGATCCCCTGAGAAAGGCCGTCGGGCACTCAGCAGCACCATGCCCATGCTCACGGAGCTCACTGCTGGGGGCAGTGCCGGCCTGGGGGGGTAGGCAGGAGATCAGGCAGGGCCGCCCCCTCAGAGGTCTTGGTCCAGGTAACCTTAGAGGAGAGGCACAGGCCCCTGTGTCTTGAGAGCATTGAGCAGGGAGAAAGAGACTGGCTGGGGTGGGGCAGGGCGAGGTCCTGGCCAGGAGGACACCTGGAGGAGTCAGCTCTGGTAGCGTGCCTGGAGCACGGAGGTGTTTCCAGTAAGGAGAGGGGCGAGGTCAAATCCCAATGGGAAAGCCCAGGGACAAGAGAGTGGGTATGTTCAGGGCAAAGGCATGAAGTGCGACCGAGACACAGGGTGGGGAAAAGGAATGGTTCTGGACAAAGCCACACTGGGAAGGGCCCGGGGTCACCTGGGGGAAGGTGAGGCTGTCCTGAGGTTGATGGGGAGCCGGCAGGGCTGGCAGCAGGGGAGGGGCATGGTCAGGAGTAGGGTCTAGAAAGATGGCCTCAGTGATGAGCGTGAGTAAAGGGAAAGAGGAGAAAAAGGACAAAGAGGGTGCTGCAGTGAATTAAAAATGACCTGAATCAAGGAAATGGGGATGGAGAGCAAGAAGGGAACAGATGGGACAGGAACCTTCTGGAACAGCACAGCGGTAATTATAGGAGAATGGTGTTGGGGGAGAAGAGAAAGGTGACTGAATTTTCTCTCTGGGCCTAAGGGAGATAGTGACAGCATCATGTGTGATGGGACCCCAGGAAAGGAGCAGAGAGAAGGACCTGTCAGACACCCATTTATTTGAGAACTGTCAGCACTGGACACCTCGATGAGGGAGCAGATAGGACCCAAGATCATCCAGGGAGGGCTCGAGAGAGGGAAGAAAATGTTGGATTCATCAGGAGTCTTGGTTATCTAAATGACAGAAATTCCATTCAAACTGGATTAAGGAAAACAAGATTAAAAATTTAGTGGCACCTTTGTCTTGGAGTTTCAAGGGCCAGTCAAACTCCAAGCAGGGCTAGATCCAGAGTTTCCAATGATTTCTCCCCCACCCATCACTTAGTTGTGATTGTTTCTGGCTTCCTTGAAGAGCAGGCCGTGGGGCTGGGGGTGTAGTTGTAGCAGAGCACTTGCCTAGCATGGGCAAGACCTTGGGTTCAATCCCAGTACAAGAAGAGGGGGAGGAGGTGGAGAAGGCAGAAGAGACGTCAAGGACGGTGACAGAGGGGGAGGGGGAATATAATAATGAGCTTTGTCTCCCGTTTACCCTGTCCAGTCTCAGGATAGTGGCTGACACCTTCACATGCCCAGTTCTTAGTCCTTGGGAAAGAAAGTCAGCCTTCCCCACTATTTCCAGAAAAAGTCCTAGGGAAGAGTCTGATTGGCTCAGCCTGTGTCACATGACCAGGCTCAAACCAATCAACAGGCTAAGGAAAATGGGGCACTGTAGTTGGCCTACTTGCCTTCCCAGCAGTGGGTGGTCCCTGTGCTGGATCCCACGTGGACCTCCTAGAGAGAAATGAGAGGTCTGGGAAAGTCGGTCAGACAGACAACATAAAATACCCACCTGATTCATCTTGCTGCCAGGCTCCAGGGCAGAACCTGGGGTCATGGCTATCTAAGGGTTGGAGAGAAGTTGGGAGGAGACTGAGAAGTGTTAGAGGGGTCCTGGGGAGGCAGATTCTCAGGGAAGGGAGATATTCTACCGGGAGGGAATGATCAAGGGCAAGTTTTGGGAGGGAGCGCTGCTGTCACTCTTCTGGGCTCTGACCTCCCTCACCTGTCTGGAGAGGATGTGGGACCTGATTTCACCACTATAGATCTACGACCTTGGCCACCCCAGCCTCTTTACCTGTATGGGAGGTGAGCTTGAAGGCAGAACACCCACCCAGAGGGCGACTTTGAGGTGCAAACGAGAGGATGCCGAGGAGCAAGACCTCAGTGCCCAGCATGTAGTAAAATGCTCAGTGAACCGGAACTATGTATAGTGCTGGTAGAAGAGATAGTAGTAGTGGTGGGGTTCTGGTAGCACCCATAAGCCTGCTGTCCTGACAGGGCAGGAGGGACAACCCTTAAATCTAGCACCACAGAAGCATCATCCATCCATCCTTCCATCCATCCGTTCATTCAACAGCTGTTTTTTTGTTTGTTTTGTTTTTGGTTTTTGGTGCTGGGGATCGAACTCAGGGCCTTGTGCTTGCAAGACAAGCCCTCTAACCACTGAGCTACATCCCCAGCCCCATTCGACAATTTTTAAAAGTACTTATGCCAGACAGGACAGATGTTAAGAGGACTGAAATACAGGGGTCCGAAGTCGTGTGAGGTGCTGACCTGCCATGGGGTGGCTGCAATACAGGGTGATAAGTGCGTGCTGACAGGGCCATGTTCAAGGTAGTTTGAAGGACAGTGACATCTCATGACTGGTTACAATGGGTCAGGCACCAGGTATGCTGAGCATTTCTGCATATCTCGGGGATGTTGTCCCCATTACATCAGAGAGGCTGGGCAGCCTGCTCGGTGTCACCATGCTTGTGAGTGGGGTCTACAGAGGCGGCCCGCAGGCCCCGGCCCATTAGGCAAGTTTGCCTGGTATGGAAGAGAAGAGAGACAGGATGTCAGACAGAGGCAAAAACAGTGCAAACCCGTCCCCTGTGACAGCAGAGGGAGCCAGGACTCCCACGGGGGAAGCGGCACCTGTGGGAGGGGAACAGGGACAGTAGGACGAGGGCAAGGTGGGAGCCGTGACCTCTAGCAGGTCTTGTGCCTCCTGGAACCACAGTCTCTTCATCTGGAAAATGAAGATAAGGATATCTATCGTCTCCATCCCCATTTCTCAGATGAGTTAACAGATAGACTGGGGACATCTGCCTGCAGAACCCACAAGCGGAGCCCCAACACTGCGGGTCTGCAGGGGTGATGAGAGCAGTCCCTGCAAACCCTCCCGTCTGCCTCAAGAGCTGGGTCCCTGAAGAGCACCCCAAAGCCCTCCCAGGACCCCAGAGATCCTCCCGCGCTCCTGTCCAGAAACCCAGTCTCCTGAGGACCTCAGGCCATGCAGTGTGTAAATGGAGACACAGCCTAGAAGTGGAGAGTGACTTGTCCAAGGTCACAAACAAGCTGGTCCACCCAGAACACAGGCCACCTGACACCTGTCCTGTTCTTTCTCTATCCCAAACATCCACTTCTCACGAATGACCTGTCCCCTTGCTCCCAGGCCACCAATACGTCAGTCCTGAGCATCTAATTCGGGTCAGGCACTTCCCCTTCCTTCATCTCTAATCCTCCAAACCACCCATGCGGTGTCATCCAGGCGCCCTAAGATCCAGAAACAGGCAACACAGCTACATGGCTTATAGATAGCATGTTTAGAATCATGAACAATAATCAGTGGTGTCTCTAGACTTTATGACCACCTTATAAATTATGCAGACGCTATTTTACAGATGAGAAAACTGAGGTTCAGAGAGGTGGAAGACTGGCCAGTGGCTCACAGCTAGACAGCAGCAGGATGAGGATTAGTATAGGCATCTGTGACTCCAGTGCAGGGTGTCTTGTCCCCACCTCAGGTAGCTACCAGTGAAGAGATGAGAGACCTCACGGGGAGCTGAGGGCTGGCACCAGGAAGTGCTGAGCCCCAAAGGAGGGAAGGGGCAGTTACTGTCACGGCGAAATGAAGACCCCTGAAGTTAGACTGCTGGGGTTCAAATTCTGCTCTGCCACTTCTCAGCTCTGGGCCCTCAGGCAAGTAACTGGTTCTCCAGGAGCCTCGACTTCCTCACCTGTAAAATGGGAATGATAACATATGCCTGCCTCACTAGGGGGTTAGGGGATTGAACGAGGGCGGGTCGTGTGGTACAGTGTGGGCAGGAAGGATAACTCACATTTAGCACCATACAGGCGTTGTTCATTCACCCACTCTGAAGTGCAGTGGGAGGGGATGTAGCGCTTAGCAGTGGCTGCCTCCTGGATCCATCTGTACTGTTTTGAGTATCTGGGGTCCTTCTAGCCTCTGGCACTGGCCAGTGTCTAGAGGTTAAAGGGAAATTCAGGGTGCAATTTATGAAGTCTGAGCCTTGGGTCCCTCATGAGCATGGCCTGGTACCTCATTTTGAATTCATAATTATGAATTATTTTATTTTTATTTATTTATTTTTCAGTACTGGATTGAACCCAGGACTTTTGCACTGACCTACATCAAAAGCACTAAATTGCTCAGGCTGGGCTCAAATTTGAGATCTTGCCTCAGCCTCCCAGAGGGCCGGGATTATAGGCCTGTACCACCATGCCCGGCTTTGAATTCTCTTCTTAAGGACCTCCAATCGCCCACAAGCTCTGCTGATATCCTGCAAAGCCTGGATCTGCTGCTTCGAGAGCCTCTTGCCCTCTCCATGGGCCTCTGTTTTCTCACCTGTGAAATGGGGAGAGTGTTCATTGTGCTGACTAAATGAATTAATGTGTATAGGATGCTTTAAACACACTCGGCACACGCTAAATACCCAACCACTGTTGGCTTCTTAAATAAACTTCCAGCCAGTAAATATGCTTAAGTGCTAGTAAATGAGCTAAATGCTTCCCATCTGTCATGCTAATTATGTTTAATTTTCACAGCTCCTCCCATTTTACAGGTGAGAAAACAGAGGCTGAGGTGAAGTGACTTGCCCAGGGTGACACACTTGGGAGCCACTCGGTGTAACTCCAGAGCCACTGCCCAGACCCCCGCCTGGCTTTCTCCCTGCTTGTGAGAGCCCTGCCCCAGCCCCTGTCTGCTGGACCTGGAGGACCCAGGCCCCTCTTCTGGCAGGTACAGCACGCAAAGCCTTGGTCACCCAAAGGTGGCCTGGGAGGCCCCTGCTGGGGAAGAGGCCCCCAGAGAAGCTGGGCTGCGGCCCTGTTGTATCTAGTACCTCATCCCTCCTGTCCCCTTGAGCTTCCTCTTGAGCCCCTGTCACCGGAGGCCTTGGCCCAGGTGGGGTGGGGGCCAACGGGTGACAATGACCGATTTAGAAAGTAAAGTTGCTTCTCAAACAAATAAGAAAGGAGAGGAAAGCAAGAACTGGCCTGCCCGCTTCCTGCCCGCCGCTCTCCCAGCACCTGGGGCCCAGCTGCAAGGTTTTCACTGCTTGCTCGCTCTTCCTGCTGGGGAGCCCCTTCTCGGAGCCACCCCGCCCCCGGCCCGGGAAGATTGTTGAGCTGTGGAAATAAGCACCCTCATGATTGTGCCATTGTCATCTTCTCGGGCATTGTTTTGGATGACAATACTGATGCTCATCACACTTTGGTTTCCTGCCCGTGGGGAGAGGGGGTGACCAGCTCCCACTTCGGAGCAGCTTCGTTGGGTCTGCAGTGCGTCAGCCCTGGAGGCCCCAGCAGGTCACTGCTTGTCTCTGCGCCTCAGTTGCCTTGTCTGCAAAATGGGAATAGAATGAGATGAGGGCTAGATGAGCCACATGTGGCACAGAAAGTACAGGGCACAGCCCATTGGTAGCTACTCAGTCAATGACTGTGAAGTCCAGGGCCACACAGGGACACGCTGAAGGGTCCCTGGAGGTGAGTGGAAAGCTCAGTGCACCTGGAGGTGGAATAATCACAGGCTCTGACTCTTTCTAACCACTGCTTCCAGGGCTGTATGTACAATAACTCATTTCATCCTGCTGCAACCAAAGGAAGTAAATGCCACTGTCCTCCTGATTTTTCTTCTCTCTTTTCTTCTCCTCCTTTCCCTTCCCTTCCTTCTTCTCTCTCTCTCTCTCTCTGTTTTTGTTGTTGTTGTTTTTTGTTTTTTGAGATAGAGTCTCCCTCTGTAGTGCAGGCTGGTCTTGAACTCATATGCAGCCCAGGCTGGCCTCAAACTTACTGCAATCCTCTTGCCTCAGCCTCCCAAGTACTGGGATTACAGACATGTGCTACCACGCCAGGTCTGTCATCCTGATTTCACAGATGAGGAAACTAAGGCACAGAGAAGTGACTTGTCTGAGGTCAACACAGCTTATCGGTACAAGTCTGGGCGAAGCACCCAGCCTGACTGGTCCAGAATCTGTGCTCAGAGCTGCCCTGGTCCTGCAGGGTGCAGGTCCGGCTCTGCAGGGTCTCAGTTCCTTTGCCAGTACAGACAAGTCATTGCTTTCTAAGTCTTAGCTGTTCATCTACAAAAAGAGCAGCCTTTAGACCTGCCTACAGATATTGCATGATCCGAAGGGAGCGTGGTGGTCAGATCTGTAACACTGCAGAGACAGTGAGTGACTCTCCCGCTGCAGTGTGCAGGCAGCCATGGCCGTCAGTGCTGTGATTATTATTAGTTCTGAAGTCACAGGCCAGAGGCGGCCTAGAGGGTGCTGAGGGCCCTGCCCAGCTCTGAACATCTAAATCCTGTGGTTACAGCTGGGGAGTGATTCCGGGAGGCACCTGGTGAGAGGTGGCTCCACCCGTTGGGGCTAAAAAAATCCCTGAGGCTGCCACCGTGCAGTCTGCCAGTCCCCAGCTCCAGCCCTACTTCCCTCCAATGCAGCCCCTTGAGCTGTGTGGCCTGGAGAAGTCCCTGGACTTCTCAGAGCCTCATTAGAAGCCCCTGCCCCTGCAGAGTTCCCTGAAATAGATAGAATGCCTAACGACAAGGAGTTGCTAAGAGGCCACGGGAACCTGGGTTTGGGGGCCCACCTGTCTTCCAGGCTTGGCTCTACCACTTCCTGTTGTGTGACCTGGTGCAGGTTACTCGGACTCTCTGAGCTTCCGTTTCCACCACTGGAAAATGGTTTAGCACAGCACCTGAGACAGTGCAGGTGCTTAAGCACCGATGGTTATGGCTGGGTGTGGCCGCTCACTGTGCTTGAGCAGAGTGTTCAGAGGTCCCCACAGATCTTGTAGCACTGTGTTCTCATTTGGGCTCGATCTCTCCATCCGGCCCTCCAGAACTCCCCTCTGCCCTTCCCAACCTGTTCTGCACCCTGATAGGTGAACTTCGTGGGTGACAGCAATGCCCATAACCTGCAGGCTCCTGCTTGGGTGGGCACGAGGGCTGAGGCAGATGGCAAGTACTACAGGTGTCCAGCCTGACTGTGTCCCTCCCCCATGCCCTGTGCCTATATCTCTGGCCTGGATCCAGGCGGCCTCCTTCTCCTTTGCTTCAGCCCTGGGGTACAACACCATCCCTCCTGGTTTCCCGGAACCTGCCCACAAACCTGTGATCATATTCATTGTCCCTTGATTAAACTTTCCAGACTAGCCACCTGTTTCCTGCCTGAGCCTCTACTCGCTGGTGCCTTTAGCATGACATGTATCCTGCTGTATTCATCTAGGACTCCAGGAGGGTCCAATAATAAAAACCCAAATACCGCTTTCATGTGCATGTATTTATCCACCGTGACAGCCTCTGCTGGGTATCTGTCATGTGCCAGGCTCTGCGCGGTGAGTGGGGTCAGATGACCAAGGGCCAGTGCCTGTCCTCCAGGACCCCCTGGACTAGTCAGGGAGACAGACATCTAGACAGTCAACTACAAGAAGAAGAGAAGACCCCAAATCCCTGGAGAGACTGGGAAGCCTGCACGGCCAGAAAACTTTGAGCGGCATCCTGTTTTCCTCCTTTAATAACATATTTCATTTCACTCAGTGTTTCAAAATATTACCAATAGGTCATGTTATCAGTTACAATCTCACCGCACGTCTCAGTCCGGACTGGTCACATGTCTAGCACCCAACAGCCGCGAGCGGCAATGATGAGCAGCAGGGCAGCATTTTAGCAATGTATTTGGTCCTCGTGACAGCTCTGGAGAGTGAATAGCGCTTTTCTTCCATTTTCCAGAGGAGGAGGAGGAGGCAGAGACTGCAGGAATGAGTCCTTGCCGAGGTCACAGGAACTCGCTGGATTGGAACCTGGATTGGGTCACTCCAAAGCCTGTCTCTGCCTGCTGCCCGGTCCTCTTGGCGGGTCCTGCTCCCCAGAGTGAAGCAAGGCTGAAAAGTCCAAACTGGAACTGAGCTCCTCTGACCTCGTCCTCAGTGTTTCTGCTGTCTACTGACCCTACGGGGCACACTGAGGGACACAACAATCTGGTCCTCCCGGAGTCCCTGAGATGGCCAGCAACAGGGTGGCAGAAGAGAGGAGGACATTGCCGGCCAGTGGCATGATCGTCTCCTGGGATGGGAGGGTTGTCTGTGGGTGGGAGGTGACGGAGGCAGCTAGACCAGGCCCTTGAAAGTAGCCAGCAGGCCTTGTCGGCACCTCTGCCAGGATCGCAGCGAGTCTTTCAAGCCCAAACATCCAGGACCCTGTTTCCAAGCCTAGTGGGGTGTGGTGAGCTCACAGCAAGTTAGCCACACACAGCAAGTTTGCTTGGGAAATTAAAATGGGACAAAATAAGCATGACCTTCTCAGAGGCAGCGCACCCCAGGCTCTTATGTGGAGACCTACATCCCTGCTGTGGAGGAGAAAGCAGAGCCGTGGAATAGCAGAAACAAAGGGAATCCCTGGCAAGTCTGGGTGTGTGTGGTGACTCCAGGGACGTTGTAGGGTGCTAAATCCAGTGACCAGAAACTGACTATTCACTGGCCTCTTCAGAATCCATCAAATCACCCAACCATAGCCCTGCATGTCCATTCATGTCCAGTTCCTTTCTTCATCCATTCATCTCCCCCTCCCGTCATCTACCCATCTAGCATCATCTACTCTGCTCACGGTCCTGTGTGGGATTCTGGATGTGAGGCCATGAGTAAGACTCGGATCTTACCTTCTGCCCCAAAACAGTAGACAGGTCCTTAGTCTGAGAAAGGGAGTGAGGGGTGGTGGCTTCCAGGAGGGGCAACGGGAGCCTCAAGGAGGAACGTCTAATTCCATCCCAGGAGTTAGAGAAGGCTTCCGAGATGGCCCTGAAAGAGAAGCAGGGGCCATGGAGCCAGAGGAAGGAGGCCTAGCTGATGAGACCAGCAGTGATTCCGACTGGCTGGGGACATCAGAGAGCCTGCAGCAGAAGGGGTACGAGGACATCAGGCAAGGTCCCCCCCGGGTCTCCAAAGTGCTTAGAGAGGGTGCCCAGAGTCACCCCACGGAGCTCCGTCTTGACTCTATGTCCTGTACCTGATCCAACACTCTTGGTGACACCAGGTAGCCTCTGGTGTCCTGACCCCGCGTCATAGGAGTCAGGGGCTACAGACAGGTGCAGGCAGCAGGGACAGGAGCCAAACCCAGGTGGGGGTGGCTCGTGCTGGGGACCAGGGAAGGGAACCTTGGAGACTGTTTTCACCTGCCACCTGCTCCGCCTTGCCCAGTGATGGAAAATGTGTGTCAGAGGAAGCGGGTGCCTAGGGACAGGGTAGGTGTGCGTGGGTGACAACACACGGGGGCACCACAGGAGGGCAGGATGTGCTGGAGCTGGGGGGAAGGCCGGGGTGCCGGAGCAGGGGCTGGGGCTCTGCCCCTGCCTGCTGCCTCCTTCTCTCTGGTTCTCACTTTCCTTCCCTCGCTCTCACAGCTGATGTACACTTTCACTTCCAGCAGGATGGGAGGACTGTCCCCAAAAGTGTCCCCAGTCCCTTGAGGCCACAGTCAAATCTTGCTCAAGTGTTTGTGTAACGAGCATTTATCGAGCACTTGCGGTGTGCTCAGATGCGAGGACACAGGATGGCCCTTTCCTCCCCAGAGAGGCACAGAGTCGGGGAGGGACAGACAGCACCACGAGGGTGACACCATCTAGAGGGGATGGGACAGCGGTCTGGGAGGATGCAGGAGAGGGAATGGTAGCTGCTCTGGGGGGCTGGCTGCTAGCCAGACTCAAGGGGCAGGATTTTGAAGGCTTTAGTGCCTTTCCATCCTCTGGCAGCTGCTTCCCACCGCACAGCGGGGAGTGGAGGCAGAGTCTGGGTGAGAGCTCGCCCAAGTTCTCACTGCCAGACACTAGGCAACGATCGGCTACCTGCCCCTGGGAAAGGGGAAGTGGGAACAGGTGCTGGGGCAGGAAGGGCTGTGGAGGGAGCCACACCAGGACAGGCCCCGAGGTGATGTGTTGGAGCTGAGGGAGGGGACGGTACAGAGGCCCCTTGAAACACCGGCCTCTTCCTGGGGCCTACTGCCTGTCTGCTCTGGAAAGACAGCCTCCTTTAGAAGTGGAACTAGTGGTGTGAAATGGACAAAAATTCAATGCCATTTAGTTTTGCTGTCCTGTTATCTTCCTAGGGCCATGCTGACAAAGAGGTAGAGAGTGCCTTAAAACAGCCAGCCGGCACTATAGGAGGCTGAGGCAGGAGGATGGCAAGTTGAAGCCCAGCCTGGGGAACTTAGTGACTTAGACAGGCCCTGTTTCAAAATGAAAAGATAAAAGAGGGGTGAGGATGTAGCTCAGTGCCAAGCATTATCACTCTCCTCCCTGCCTCTGATGTCGTGCGGCCTTCTGCCTGTGCCTTTCCGCTCCATAGAGCAACACCCCCGTTTTGGACCGAGGGCCCAGCCCACCCCAGTCTGACCTCAACTAATGAAATCTGCAGCAACTGCATTTCCAAATAAGGTCCCAGCTGAGGAACCAGGGTTAAGACTTCCACATGTCTTTTTGGGGGACACAACCCATAGTAGATGTCATTAAAGCGTTTTCATACGAATAAACCTTGAATCTGGGAAAAAAACAAAACAACAACAACAACAAAAACCAATGCAGCTCCTGTCCTCCGATGTGAGATTCAAAAAATAGGATGTCAAGGCTGGGTACACGCTCCCCAGCTCCAAAAAGAAAGACAGAAAACACAGCCCTATTCTATCTGTTCCCCACACTAGCACTTGCCCTGGCGGGTACTAAGTCAATGTTTCAGAAATACTTGACTCGGGTCCCCTAAGGCCTTCTGATCTTTCTTTAAACGAGTCAGAAGAATAAAACAAAAGTCCCCAGAGAACAAAGTCAAGCTGTCCTCTGCCCCGGATTCCCGGCAGGCAGCTACTCGCTGACCTTCGCCTTTCCTTCTGCCTGGGCACCAGCTCCTCGGGGACCGAGCCAGTCACCCAGTCACGAGAAGGAGAGGCCTCTTCCCTTCCTCACTGGCTTGAGCACAGTTCTCAGTCCCCTCCCTTGTGTCCCTGTCGAAATAGGCTCTGGTGGCTCTACTCAGACAAATGACCACATCCTATCCTTGGCACCTAAACCTAGTTCTTTGCCCTTACCATGGGACTCTGGCCACCAGTAGCCACTCAGGTTATCCTAGCCGTGAATCTGACCACTTCTTTGACTGCCCTAAAACCTTCCATGGCTCCCTGTTGCTCTTAGAATACAGTCTCTGTTCCTCAGCTTGCCATTTCAGGCTTTGCACATGTTGGTCCCCGGGTTTGTTTTTTAGGATTTCAGTATTCATACGCTCTATCCTACAAGCAGTAGAAGTTCCAGAATTTCCATTTTAAAGAGCCTGGCAGTGCATTCTGGCTGGAAGGGAGCTTGGTGGGGAGGCTTGGCCTGGAATTGCCCTTATAAGTGATCTTGAGCCTAGCTCTACTTTTCTCTTTTCTTTATGTATGTTGCTCCCCCACCCGCCCGCATAGGACACTCTCTTCGCCCCACCATTCTTCCTCATCTAACTGAAAAGGAGACCTTCTCTCTGGTCACATAACCAAAGCACCTCTCCCTGCTCCCTACACAGAGCATTTTCGGTTGAACTTTCTTTTGTGGGGGGTGTAGGGGGTGGGGACAGTACCTCACTATGTAGCCCAGACTGTCCTCAAACTTGCAATCCTCCTGCTTCAGCCTCCCAGGCTTGGGAATTACAGGCATGGACCAGCGCACCCGGCTCCTTGAACCTCGTTACAATGCTTACTCCAGGGCACTCTGTTCGCCAGCATATATGTGGCCTTTCCCTCGGAGATGGCCCCAGGCTTGGGGCCAAATAATGGGAAGTTCAGGTAAGAAAAGTACCAAAAAGTGAGAAAAATTGCAGCCACTGCTAGCACTTGTCAGTGTCTTGCTGTGTGACTTTGGGCAAGTCACTTTCCCTTTCTGGGCCTCAGTTTTCTTCTCTATAGGGTGGGATGCAGGAAAAGATATCAGACCAAGTATGAAAGCAGAGCTAAGTTTCTCCGTCCACCCCAGGCCTGGTCAGAGCTTGGTCCAATGAAAGAGCGCATCTGGAGTCTTTGTTACGTTAATTTGCATGTATTTGCATACGTACCATAGAGGTACAAACTACATTTCATTCATAGAAAGAGCTGAGACTGTCATCCGGTTGACGCCCAGCCATGGAAAAGATCCACCAGCTTATGGTTCCAGGCAAATCTTAGCTGTCAGAGGCTTTTACTCACTTACCTGCCAGGGCCCTCCTCTTGCAGAGGGGTAACTAAGCTCAGAGATGGAAAGTGACCAGCCTAGGGTAACTTAGCAACTGAGGAGCCTAAGGCTTCATCCCAGACTTCCTTCTGTCTGCCAGGGGCTGGTACAAAGTACCCTGTTTCTCTCTCCGTGCAGGGAGGAAGAAGGGGGGCTTGGTTTTCTTTGAGGCCCCTCTCCGAACCCCAGAATAACAAAGCTGGCTAGCGTGGCGGCCTCCGCAACCACCACAGGAAACCAAATTGTAGTAGAAAGGCAGGTGGGAGTGGAAAATCCTCTGAGAGGTTAGAGTGTTGCTTTCACCTGTTCTAAAAATAACCCAGCTTATTAGAGATTGATAGATGACAAGATAATGCACAGATTATCCCACGGAAGCCGGAGAGGAGAGGGCGCTAGGAGATGTCGGCAGAGGGCGGGTGCTGGGCTGAGGCCAAGACCATCGGGGAGACCCGCTTGATCGGGAGGAGCAGGAGGAGCCTGCCCTGCAGAGAACCAAGGGAAGGGCAGGGCATCCCCGGGGGGACAGGAGCTGAGCAGCTCCAGGGCCCAAAAGGTGATGCCAGGGGAAGGAGTGGATTTGCAGGAGGTGGGAAGCAGGCAGAATCTGACCAGCGCAGCTCGGAGACCTTCCCAGATCAAGGGAAGCCCCTGAAGCAGGACTTTCCACAGTGCACTGTGGGGCGCGACGTCCTTTGAGGATGCTTCTCTCGCTTGCTGGGTGGGCTCAGGCCTGGGGGGCACACAGCAGGAAGACCAGGCAGGCAGCAGACTGACCATGACACCCAGGCAGTAGAGATGGAGGCCTGGACCAGCATGGGCGAGGGAAAGCAGAGAGCGCTGGATGCCTTCAGAATATTCAGAATTCACAGGAGCTGCAGATGCCTTGCACTGGGGTGGAGCAGGGGCACCCAGGATCCTGGCCTGAGCACTTGCTGGGGGCCATGCCAGGCCTGAGGGGAACCTGCAGGCGGGGGCAGTGGGGGGAGGTCTCAAGCTCTAGTTTGGGGCATTTTAGCTTGGACCAGTCTGCAGATGGCCAAGAGCCTCCCCGGCTCCCAGGCCATCTGGGTACAGCAGACAGTCATTTCTCCCGCTGGTAACACAGTCTGAATGATGAGCTCCAGGAAACAGGCCAGCTCTGCTCTGCTTTGCTTTGCTTTGCAGCCCCAGCACCTAGGGTCATACCCTGCGCATAACAGATGCTCAACGAAGAGTTGGTAGGTGGATAACGCTAGATCTTCAGCTGCGTGAAATGGATCGCAGACATGATGACTTTAAAAAAAGGTCGTAGTGTTGGGGATTTAGCTCAGTGGTAGAGTGCTCAACAGCATCAGCCTCCATGTGGCCTCATCACCTCCAGGCTCTGCCGTCCCACCACCATCCACACTCAAACCGGGACGGTTTGAGAAAATTACAGTTAGTGCTGTTCCTCCCCCTTGAAGGCACTCTGGCTGGCTGCAGCATGGTGACCCCTCGCCTTCACTGGCCCAGCAAGGCCCCTGCAGTCCAGTGACAGCCCCACCCCCAACTCACCAGACTCTTCACCCGTGGTGCCCTCTGCCAGGATTGCCCTGCCTGCTGCTGGTTCATCCACATTTACCCCTTAAGATCCAGCCTGGTACAGTCTTCCTCCGCTCCAAACCCAGCCTGTTGGTACTGCATGTCGATTTCATCAGCACCTATAATAAGAAGAACTTCATGTATGGAGCACTTATGATATGACAAGTAATCATTTAACTCTCACAAAGATCTTACAAGGTAATTGTTGCCTCTGTTTTACAAATTTAGAAAACAGGCACAGAGAGGTTATGCGACTTGTCTGTGGCCACCCAGCCAGTGCTAGATCTAGGACACGACCTAGAGCCAGATTTCTGACTAGTATGCTTGAATGTTGCAAGCAATTGTGTGACCCCGTGTCTGCTTGTTTATCTGCCTCCTTAAAAACAAGGATTGAGATTGGGGCATGTACTGGCACACACCTGAAATCCCAGCTACTGTTGGGCAGGAGGATCAAAAGTTCAAGGGCAGCCTGGGCAACTTACAGAGACCCTGTCTCAAAATAAAAATTTTAGCTGGGGATTTAGCTCAGTGGTTAGAGTGGTTGCCTTGTAAGCACAAGGCCCTAAGTTCAATCCCCAGCACTGAAAAATAAAAACAAAAAAATAAAAATAAAAATTTTAAAAAGGTTGGAGATGTAGGTCAGTGGTAGAGCATTGGGTTCAACTCTCAGTATTAGGCTAGGGGAGGGCTGAGGCCCAGAGAGGCTAAGAAACTTGCCTAAGTCACCCAGCTAGGAGTTGGTGGAGATGGTATATAAGCCCAGGTTTCCTGACTCCAAGCCGGGTACTCATCCCACACGTTATAACGAAGCAGGGAAGATATTGCTGAACCCACGCCCAGTCCCATGGGCTAGAGGCCCTGCTGTGTCCCTGGTCATTAATCACTCCCTCCCCCAAGGCTGCTTCCCGTCCTCCCGGCCCTCAGGCAGGGTCTAACACCTCTCTGGGAAGGAAACTCTCCCCTGTCACCCCCCCAACACTGCCCCCATCCCACCCCAGGCCACTCCCCTCCCTGACCCCCTCGAGGGTCCTGAAGAAAGCATCCGGCTGTCATTGTGAATCTGTAGGGTTCGGACCTGCAGCTGGAGACGATGGGCAGGAAGCGGTCACAATGGATGAAAGACCCTCTGTGCCCAGGTGGATGGGGGAGGGGAGGCAGGAAGCCAGAAGCCTCCTGCCTGGGGAGGCTGAGCAGCCGCTGGAGGGAGGCCTGGGATGCCAGAAGCTGTGGGGTTTGTTTGGATCCCCAGGGATCCAAGCTGGGGAGCCCTTTGCAAACATCAGACCTGCTCTTCTCCATGGGGTGCCAGGCCCTGGACCTATGCGGGGGACAAGAATGTTGCTTTCCCTCCTCACTGTTTGTCCCCAGGGTCCAGCAGCCAGGGCTGGCCACGCCACAGGGGTTTGATTTGTGGAATACAGAAATTAATTGGGCGCTACTAATAACTAAGGAACTACAGTTTAATATGGATTTCTTGTTGAAAAAATAGAAAGGGTCCTGAGGAGTCCTTTCTCTGCTCTGAGCTCCCCACGTGCTGTCCGTCCTGCCTCCTGCGCGCTTCCCTCTGCTCTTTGCAAGGTCAGCTCTTCTCATCCTCCAGCTGCAGCTCACATAAAGCTCTTTAATCAGTCTCTGGGTGCTGCTGTAAACCGCACCCCCAGCTAAGGGAACCTCCATCCCCGAGGCCCCCTCTCGCCTGGCACTTCTCATATCAGAATGCTCCTGACTAATATCTATCCTTATGTGCTCAGTTCCCGTTTCTCCCGGCAGTCTGTGAGCTCACTGTTGCACTCCAGCGCCAGGTACTAGGACGACGCTGCATACCTAGTTAAGCAGCCAAAGAGATGAACGAGGGGATCCCGTGATCTCCTCGCACCCTGCACTCTGCAGTGGCCTGCAAGACAGCCAAAGAGCTCCAGACAACAGCCACAGTGAGCGGCTATTTCCAGGTCCACAAGAATGATGAGTCACATCAGGGCTTTGCTTCCCGGAGACAATCATGGACTTTCATCAAAATCTGAGTGTGCGCATGGAGGGAGGCTGCTGTTCAGCTTGCTGCAGTGGACACTGGGATGGACTGAGCTGTTCCATCAAACCTGTTTGTTTCAAAGGCACAGCCGGGTGTGGTGGCACACGCCTGTAATCTCAGCACTCAGGAGACTGAGGCAGGAAAATCACAAGTTCCAGGCTAGCCCAGGCTACATAGGGAGACCCTGTCTCAAAAATCAAACAGCTGGGCATGGTGGTACATGCCTTTAAACTCAGTACTCTAGAAGGCTGAGGCAGGAGAATCGCCAAGTTTGATCTCTCCCTGGGCAATGTCGTAACTTAGTGAGATCCTGTCTCAAAACATTTTTTAAAAGGGCTGGGAGCTGGGGAAATAGCTCAGTGTGAAAGTCTTGGGTTCAATCCCCAGTACTGCAAATCAAACAAAAGGCAGGAAAACTAAGGCCCAGAAATGCCAAAGTCAGCCATGTAAATCCAGAGATTTACCAGCAGAGAGCCCGGCAGGGCTGCTGGTTCCTTGAGGCCTGACGCGTTTGTTCATTCATTCAGTGTTTGTTTCTTCACATGAGCAATACTTACTGTGCACTTGTCACGTGCCTGGCACTGTGCTGAGAACTGAAGACACAGAAACGACCAGGGGGCTGGGGACTCAAAGGAGTTAAGCAAAAGGCCCGGCTTACCTGACACAGAGCTACTTGGTGACCTGCCAGGAACATGTGCGGGGTGGGGTGGGGGAGAAGGCCAAGGCCACCTGCTCTCGCTGAACTCTGTGCCCGACGGGCCCTGGGGTCACCTTGGGAGGAGGCTCTGTCTTAGCTCATGCTGCTGTAACAAAGTACCAAAGACTGAGCCTAATTCGGAGGCGCCTGCCTGTGATCACAGCACTCTGAGAGGCCCAGGCAGGAGGATCACAAGTTCGAGCCCAGCCTGGGCAACTTAACAACTTAGCAAGAGCCTGTCTGAAAAACAATACACAACCAGAGACTGGATAATTTATAAACAACAGAAGTAGATTTTCTCCAGGTTCTGGAGGCTGGGAAGCCCAAGATCAAGGTCCTGGCCAAGCCAATGTCTATGAGGTCCTGGTATCACCTTGTTGCTGTGCCCCAGAGGAAAGGGGTGCTGTGTCCTTGATGGCAGAAGAGGCAGAGTGGCAAAGGGCCCACCTTGCTCCCGCTGGCCCTTTATAAGGTCACTAGTGCCATGCATGAGTCCTTATGGCTAACCACCTCTAGAGGCCCTGCCTGCCATGAATACTGCCTCATCGAGTGGTATTAAGTTTCAACATGGAGTGTGGAAGGGACACAAGGCCTCCAACCCGGTTGTAATACTCCTCAGTACTTCTGGGGCTCGCAGACGACAGGCTTTACAGTCTCGAGGTTGCAGCCACCTCAGGGTCACAGAGGAGATCCATAGCAGCCGCTCAGTGGGCACATGGCCTTCAACAAGTGACTCCACACCAGGAGCATGGGCTCAGATGATGCTGTGAGAATGTGACACAGTGAGCGGCAAAGCTCTTGGCACACGGCGGGGGCTCAAGATGTGGGAAGCCAAACCCCCCACCTCTCTCTAGGATAGGTCAAGCACACCCAGCTGGCCACACACTGGGTGCCACCAGTGCGTCGCTCACTTGGTTTTTTCCAAGGCTGATTCATCAGCTCCTTTCCCCTCTGGCTCTGATCTGGGGGCTCGCCCTCCTTTCCTACTGCCTCTGGTGGAATCTGTTTACAGGCCACAACTCCATGGAGGGGTGGAATTCTCCAAGCTCCAGTCCTCCAGGGGCAGCCTAACCAGACACCCTCCACACCCAGCCCTCCAGTCCCTTGCACCACCATGGTAGCAAGTGCTCTAAAATCCATCCGCAGGTACCCCCCCAACTCCCAACAATCCTTGAGGGCTCCCTATCACCCTCAGGATCAAGTCCATACTTCTGTGCCCGATACTCAAACGGTCCTCCCCATCTGGTTCCAGATTGCTCCTGCCCCACCACCACACCTTCCTGTCTTTGCATATTCTGTCCCCCCAGTTCTTGGCCAGGTACGCTCTCCTCTAAAGCTCAGCTCAGGTGGCAGGGTCTGTAACACCTGCCCTGATGTCCCCCCTTAACCCTCCCTTGCCTCTCAAGAGAAATGAGCTGCCCTGTCCACCATGTCTCCAGTGCACGTGGCACACGCTCAGAATCTGCACCTGGCACCTGCATTGTGATGAGGTGTCCGTGCCTGACCTTCCCATCTCGAGTCACACCCTTCGCCCCATCCTCTGACCCTCTTTATCTTTCTTCAGAGTAACTCATAGTTTATGACCTGTCCTTTCTCCTTCTACAGTGTAAACCCCATGAGGACAGGAATCATGTTTTATTCACTTGTATGTATCCCTGGTGACTTTGAACAAAGATGGGCAACATAAAGGGTGCTCAATAAATATCTGTTTAAAAAAATGAATGAATGGGCAGATGGATGGATGGATGGGTGGATGGATGAGTGGATGGATAGACGGATGGATGGAGAATGTTTTAGCCAGGTGGTCAAAGCCTTTTTAGAAAACCCAGCCAGGGCTGGGGATTTAGCTCAGTGGTTAGGGTGCTTGCCTAGCAAGCACAAGGCCCTGAGTTTGATTCCTGGCACCAAAAAAAAAAAAAAAAAAAAAGAGAGAAAGAAAGCCCAGCCAGAGCCAGGGTACAGGATGGCCTAGGAAAAGATGGGGAGACTCAGAGAGGACATTAGCTGGGTGGAGGGCCCAGAGCAGGGGTGGCGATGTCCAGGTGGAGAAAACTCCTTGCGAGAGGGTCCGGGTGGATCAGGAAAGCCTGGGAGCGGTAGAACCAAGGCCAAGTTTTGGCTCCTCTCCTCCGCCACTGAGCACCCTCAGGAGAGGGCCTTCCCCTTGCTGGGCTGTTTCTGCGTGAATGAAACTAGGCCCGTGTAAGAGACGGCCATGGCACAGTGCGCTGTGAGGACCGATCAGGAGGATGGGCGCGGGGGCGCTTAGGGACAGCAGGGGAGCAAGCACTGACCTCTGCCCGGGGCTCGTCCTCACAGCCTGGCGCGAGGCCTCTAGTTCAGCCCTGCAGTTCCCGGAGCCAGGGCCAGGGCTCATGTGACCGACTTTCCAGGGTCCAGTATGTGGGGGACACGACGGGGTCACTTGCACTCCTCTACTTTAGTGCCAGCTCACCCGCCTCTGTCTGTGGCACCTGCCACAGATAGGATCCTTGAGCCGCGGGTCCAAGTCCTTCGCTGTACAGATGGGAAGCTAAGTCCAGAAAGCTGGAAGGATTCGTCCAAGGACAGTAGGCCAGATGGCTTCAAAGTCAGTCCTCTGCCTTCCACCCCGGCTCTCCACGGCTGAGCCTTGTGATCAGTTACGAGCCTGTTCTTCCCAACGTTACAGCTGCTCCTACACACCGGATGGACACTGTGCTGGGTACTCTGCACAACACACCTCTCTAAATCCTCACCTTGGCCTCAGCGGTCCTGTTTCACAAATCAAGAAATCGAGGCTCAGACAGAGTGATTTGTCCTGGGTCACACAGCCAAGGATTTGAGGATTCAAGTTCAGGCCTCTGTCTCAGAAGAATCTACTCATGATGCCCTCACTGTCTGGAGAGAAGCAGACGTGGTAATAATATTTGCCACGAAATGTAATCAGAGTCTTTTAGATGTAGTCTGAGGCCCATCAGTTGCTGAGGTTGCCTCCCTTGTTCCTCACAGTGGTCCCCAGGAAGGTCCACACAGTTATCCCCATTTCACTGATGAGCAAATGGAGGCAGAGAGGCAATTTCCCTGCCCAGGGTCCCCTACCCCTCATCTGTCTCCAGAGCCACCCAACAAGCCCTGCTTCTCTGAAGCCCTGTACTAACACTGTTCAATGGGTCAGCGAACATTTATTGCATCCCTACTGTGTGCTAGGCCCTGTCCTAGGCATGCCGGGGGTGGAAGGAAACAGGATGTGGCCTCTGTTTCCACTTCTAGTCAGCAAAGAGCTGGGTTTGAGGCATTGGGGAGTTCTGTCCCCGTGTCCTCCTGGTGACACTGACTAGGGGGAGGGGTTGGCGCTGGCCTAGCCTTCCTCCCCATCAAAGTGCTCTTGGAAGAGGCTGAGGGAAGGAGATTGTGTCCAGCCCCAGGACTGTCATGTCCTCTCCACCCGGCTCTGACTCACTGCCCACACCTGGCCTCAGGCTGCCCGGCTGGAAATAGCCAGGGAGGGAAAGAGGCGACACCTGCACTCTCGGCCACTGCCCCTTCCCCCGCCAGGAACGAGAAGCATCTCATCATCCGAGGACACCCACCTGGAACCTCGGGGTGTGGGACTGTCCCAGGCGTGGAAGCCCCACCCGCTGGAAGGCTGTCCCAGGAGCAGGAGGGTCACGGCGCCAGTCGGGATGGCGTCCCCTCCCACACTGCTCCGCGGCACTGCTTTGCATGTCTAACTCACTGCACTGAACTCTCGCTGCTCCCCAGGAAGTTGGACTGTGAGTAAACCCATTTAACAGATGAGGAACTAGAGAGTCAGAGAAGCCAAGTCACTTGCCCAAGACCACACAGCCCCTATATGAGGCAACATGGGCCGGCGCCAAGCTCCCCACCTAACCCCAGCTCAAAAGGCTCATTCCAGGCCACAGGTGCCAGCTTTCTGCCGGCCTCCCCACCCCCATCACCTTCCCTCTTTGTAAAGGTGAAGTCTGCTTTCCTACCACCCTGCAAAGTGGGCATCAAGCCATCATCCTTCTCCTTTCCTCCCTGCCTACCTCAAGCCTGCCCAGCCTACAGCCCAACTCTGATCAAGATGGCTCTCTGTCTGCAACCCGCCATGACTCCCTTTGCCATCGAGGTAAAGTCCCTTCTAGGCTCTTCACAAGCTTGTACCTGCCCATTTTTCCAGTGCCACTGCTCACTAATCTCTGCTGGGACAAGTTGGGACACCTCTCAGGCCTCCCTTTCCTGGTGATGACGATGTCACCTCCCAGCACAGAGGATGAGGGGGCCTGGCAGGGTGCTTGGCCCCGGCTGGTGCTCAGCAACCCTTCCTGCCCTCCTACCAGCTCTGAGCAGAGAGGCGCAGAGTAGCAGTGTGACAGCATCTGTTTCAGCCAGGCTGGGATAGAGGTTTCATGGTGGTCTGTCCCTGGGGCCCTTGGTGTTACTGAGATTCATCATTTCAAGAATTCTGCAAAGCTCCAAGGCAGCAGTGGCTGGAACTAGGGCCAGGGGAAGCGGAGAGCAAATGAAACTAACTTTCACAGTAGGGTCATTTTTTATCTTAACCACAAGCTCAAAGATAGATAGACCCACTATATAGAAAGACAAACTGAGGTCAGAGGGTGGAGGTCCACCAAGAGTACTGGGGACAGGGCCTGGGCAGAACCAGCTCTGCCAGGCTCCAAAGGCCATGTTCCTTCCTCTCCTCCACCCAACATGCCCAAGCTTGAGGCTGGAGAGAAAGCGCTGACATACTGCAGGGGGCAGGGGCAGGGGCAGGGGGAGACAGGATGGGTCCAGGAGTGATGGTGACTCGCTGGGGAGCAGAGAACTGGCCTGGACTCCCAGAGAGCTTGGAGTCCCAATGCTTCCTCCCCTCTCTCCACTTCCCAGAATGGGAAACTGAGCACCCATGCCTTGCCCAGGCCTCCATAATGCAGAGGGCAGTGAACAGCTGGAGGAGGGCTACAGGAAGAAGGAAGGAGGGCAGCGGACACCACCTGTGCCCCTCAGCTCTGGGGCCCACCCTGGGCCTGGCTGGTGGCAGCCTTTCAGGTGGGAGGAACTGGGGCTGGGGCTCGCACTGGTGGCCCTGGCCCCCAGGCCACAACGGAGCTCCGGGCCTCACAGCTGTGATGTCAGCAGCTCTTCCTTCCTCCGCATCTGCTCGAAAGGTCACCTATTTTAAACTCTTTCTCACCCCACCCTCCCCTTCCCCCAAAGAGGATGAGTTTTTCTAACCTGTGTCAACAGCGCTGCTCAATATCCAAACAGTTTTCTCTCTGGTGGCACTGATAGGCACCAGCCCCTCACCTTCCAAAAGCCCCAACCCGCCAGACTCCCCATGCTGCGGCTTCCCCATCTCCACACTTTTAATTTAACAGACATTCTGTGCAATTCTTGCATGCCCAGCGCTGGCAGAGGGCCCCAGGGTCGGGCTCCTGCCTTTTCTCCCCCTCTTTTGTACTGGGGATTGAACCCAGGGCCTTTGCACTGAGCTACATACATCTTTGGTCCTTTTTATTATTTATTTAAAGACAGTGTCTTACTAAGTTGCCAGAAACATGTGATCCTCCTGCCTCAGCCTCCCAGAGCTCTAGGATTACAAGAGTGTGTGCATCTCCTTCTTTTTCTTTTTTTTTTTTTTTTAAGACAGGGTTGCACTGTGCAGCCCAGGTTGACCTCTAAATCATGGAGATCCTCCTGCCTCAGCCTCCCAAGTCTTGGGATTACAGGCAATTTCCTGCCTTCTTGAATCTCCTTTTTCTTTTTGATGTACGAATGGTGCCCAACTTCCACTCCCAGCACAGCAAAAACCAAAACCAAAACCAGATAGCAGGTAATTTCTAATGATAGCTGGGTGCCCCAAAGAAAGTAAAACAGGGCAAAAAGACAGTGACCGAGCAGCTACTTTAAAGTGAGCGATAAAGGAAGCCTCCTCAGAGGAAGGGACAAAGGTCTGGGGATAAGCATTCCCAAGACAGGGACCTGCAGATACAAGCCCCAGTGTAGAAATGGAGAGGTGGTTACAGCAGTGGTTCTCAAAGTGGGGTTCCCCTACCCACGGCATTAGTGTGGCCTGGGAGCTAGTCAGAAACTTAAATTCTCAAGAGCCACCTCAGACTTGCTGGAAACTCCGGGGCTGGGACCTGGCAAATGGGGCTTTTAACAAATCCTCCAGGTGATTCTGGTGCACCTCAAAGTTCAGAGTCACTGTGCAGTGCTCAGAAAGGAAGCTTCAGGCTGCATTGTAGGATAGTGAGCTCCACCACAGCCTCCCATCCCACCATAGCCCTGCCTCGCTGCCAGCCAGTCCACCTTCCCTGAGCCCCCTGGGCAAACGGAAGCCTCCGAGCTGGGCTCAGGAGGGCCCTAAAGATGCGCTTCCCCCTGCTTTTCCAGTCTTATCCCTCTCCTTCCTCTCGGATCCATGCTCCCGCATACAGCTGTCCCTCTGCTCCTCTGACACACTCTTTTCTTGGTCCGCAATGCTACTTCTCAACGTCGCCTAGCTAATTTCACCTAACCTTCAAAACAACCCAGAATTCACCTTCTCTGGAAGCCCGCCCTGATTCCTCATCAGAGTGAGGGACCCTACTGCTTCCACATCATACCTCATCATATAGGCCCAACATTATCTGGGGAAGGAGAGGTGTTTGAGAAATTCCTGGGGAGCTGCGGGTATAGCTCAATAGCTATACCCGCAGCACTTGCTTAGCATGTGTGAGTTTGAGCTCCAGCACAAAAAGAAAAGAAAATGAAAGAGAGGGAGAGAGAGAGAGAGGAAGAAAGGAAGAAAGAAGAGGTTATTTTGTATTAAATTATACAGGTGGGGGGCTGGAGATTTAGCTCAGTGGTTAGAGTGCTTGCCATGCAAGCACAAGGTCCTGAGTTCGATCCCCAGCACCACCAAAAATGAATAAATAAATAAATAAATAAATAAATAAATAAATAAATCACAATAAAATTTACTAATAAAAGAAATAAAGAAAGGAGGAAAAGAAGAAGAAAAAGTAATAGAGAGAGAGACAGAAAATCTGAGAAAAAGGAGAGGAAATTATGAAAGGAATGATTTTAAAATAAATAAAGAAATAAATTATACAGGTGGGCATGATGGTGCATGCCTATAATCTCAGCTACGTGGGAGGCTGAGGCAGGAGGACTGCAGATTTGAGGCCAGCTTGTGCAATTTAGCAAGGCTCTGTCTCAAAAGAAAAAAGAAAAAGGGCTGGGGATGTAGCTCAGTAGTAGAGGGTCCCTGAATTTAATTCATATATAGGCAGGTGTGTATGTGTGTGTAAACTTGCATTTGTTATAAAAACATTCAGATAGTGTGGAAGACCCCCTTCTCATCCTTTCCCAAGCCCACTCCCCTTTTGAAACATAAGCCTTGGTGCGAATTCTGTGTCCATCACACATTCTTTGGGTACACACACATACACAGATACACAGAAATGTAAGTTTCCTCTTGTAGTTTTCCTTTCCCATGTGTAAATGGAATCATGCAGTACTGTTCTACAACCTATTTGTTTGTCTTTTACTCGATGTCTTGGAGGTCATCTGTGCCAGAACATAAAGACCTACCTTGCTATTTTTAGCTACCTCTTAGTTTTCCGAAGTACAAACGCACTGTTGTTTTTAGCCATTGCCTGGATGTATTAATCCTGTTTTTGTTTTCTGTATTTTAGATGCTTTGACATCCTGGGTTCTTGCTGATGCCGGAGATACTGCCCTCCCAGACTAGTTAATTCTCGGAGATAACAAACAATTTGCCTGTGAAGTGACTTTCATGGGGGTTGGGGTGCTGGGGATTGAACCTAGAACCTTTGCACGAGCTACATCCTGCATCCTTATTAATTTTAAAATTTCAAGACAGGGTCTCACTAAGCTGCTCAGGCAGGAATCCTGCCTCAGCCTCCCGAATCACCAGAACCACAGGGCTGCACCCCTAACCCACCACTGAAGTCCTTACACCCAACCACCCCTTTATCTAATTCTCAACACCAAGCTAATATTTCTCCTGCTCTAAATTGCCCCAGCCCAGGCACTAGCAGACTGGAGACCACATGTATAGCTCAGAGCCTGCAACGTTATTTAAATTATCTGATCCTGAACTTGCTCTACTTGCTCCCCTCCTTGGCCCACTCTTTTCCACAGAAACCACAAGCGAAGCTCTGGGCCCTGTTCTGCTCTCACCCCTCCTACCTGCTGACTCGCCCTGGTGCTCACAGTGTCCCCCCACCTCCAGGAACTGTGAGTAATAAAACTTTCTTCAATGGCATTGACCTTACTGTGTCAATCGCCTCCATAAATTAAATCCGGGGCACGGTTAGGACACCGCGCGATGGGGCTGGGGCTGTAGCTCAGTGGTAGAGCACATGTCTAACATGTGCAAGGCCCTTGGTCAGTCTCCAGTACTGCAAAAACAGAACAAAACAAAATATACCCAGCGATGGACATTTAGAGGCTTGCAGCTTTCCCCTGTTACGGGAAAGCTGCTCCAGTCATCATCGTACATGTGTGTGAGTATTTCTCCAGGAACCCATCGGTTGGGTCGTACTTACTTAATTACTTATTGTTCTCTGTGGGGGCGAGGTCACCTCCCAAGTCCAGCCTCTGCTCCCCTCCCTTGTGGGTTTCACAGGAGCAACTAGAGGCATCTCGAGGGGCGGCTGGCCTCTGCTTTGATAAACACCAAAGAGGCTCCATGGTGTGAAGCATCTTCCTCATCTTCCGTCAGCCCTGAATCCTGCATTTCCTCCCATGTGAGCCCCAGTCAGGAGCCATTACCCCTGGACAGCTCAACATGTCAGCCAGAGAGTCCCTGTGAGCTCTGCCCCAGTGACATGTGCACGCAAGGGACATGGATCACGGCTTAGAAGAACTGGGCAGGTGCCTCACCTCTCTGAGCCTTGGTCCCTTCACTTCGCAAAGCAACTATCACAATAGGCGTAACATAATAAAATGATGTACGTAAGATGCTTCACACACGGAGGTGCTCAAAATAAAAACCCACACAAAGGCTGATATGATGTCTCCATTTGCCCCTCCGCCCCCACACTCTTTCTCCACTGGCACGGCACCCGCTTCTCTGGCCTCTGGCCCCACTTGGGTTTGGGCAGTGGAAGTCGTGGCAAAGACGGGTGTCTTCGGAAGAGAGAGGAGGGGTGGGGTTTGTATTGCCTTGGCTCCTCCTCTTGCATGGTCCCTTTACCGAAGGCCGCAGCTCCCACCCTGCGGCTCCAACTTTCACCATGCCTTCCCCCATACTCGCGGGGTCTTGGTGGCCCAGTTGTTGCCAGCCCTTGGGTCCCCTCCATCCCTTAACTGAAGGTTAAATCCCTTCGCTCCCCCTTTCTCTAGGTGCCCCTGCTCCCCGCTGGGCCCTTGACTGCTACAAGTGACCCACCTCCCTATTTTCAAGTGCTTTCTCTGTCTGTCCCTCTCCGCCGCTGCAGAAAGAAGGTCTCTATCCCCAAGGATACACCAGGCTGGGCAGCTTCTGGAGATCTGTGGAGCGAGACCCCAGCTGGGAGAGAGGCCTTTGCAGAGATGCCTGCCCCGGCCAAGCCCGGCAGGTAGCAGCCTCCAGGAGACCTGATGCCCCGACCCTCCTCTGAGACTTCCTGAGATCAGGGCCTCAGATGCCCCACCCCTTCCACCAGCCTCGGTGTCCAGGCTCTGGGACACAGATTCACATGGGCAAACCCATCCAAGACCAAGCCGTACGCCAGAAGCCGGAGTACGCTCTGAGACAGAGAGACAGAGACAGAGATACATAGCGAGAACGAGATTGAGCAGGGAGGGAATGGGAGGCTGAGCAGCAGGAGTTCTGCCATCCTCTGCTGAGCAGATTTCCTTCCAGGAACTGTAATAATAACAGTGACCAGATTCTGAGCACCTACTACGTGCCAGGCTTCATACTGGAACGCTCGTTCATTCATTCATTCATCTGTTACACAGCAGTTGCCATTCCAGGCCCTGGGACACAGCGGACAAGGCCACTGCCCTCTTGGGGCTGGCGCTCTGTAGGATCCCTGAGAAGTGGGCATCTGTGGTCCTAGTCAGTCCTGGAATCAGGATATTGCGGTCCAGAAACTGGCACGGGCCCCAGAGGGTGAGGAGCTGAGCCTGGACATAGACCCAAAGCCACCAGGTTTCTCAGCCCAAGCATCACCTTGGGAAACCACGGAGGCCAGGAGGCAGCTCGGGAAGAGCCAAACCAAGTCCTCAAGGAAGGACCCAGGAGGAGGGCCCCGAAATGGCAGGGAGGGGTGCAAGGTTCCCATCTGCATTCCAGATGCTTGCGGTGACTAAAGTGCAGGGTTGGGGCCTGGGTGACACAACCCGGGAAGGACACTCTGTGAACCCATGCACCCAGTTATTCCTTGTTTGTAATTTCCTTCTTGACGTAAAATTCATGAGTCACGGTCTCAGAACTTGTCTCGATTACACAATCCACACAAATGAGTGCGGACACCACCGCGTCTCCTGCCGGCATGTGTCCAGCCATCGGGCTTCTCTTTCTTCACCACCTCCCAGGATACCAGGCATTGGTTTTAAAGGTCCATCCTCCTTCCTTCAATAGGGAGGGAAGCAGGGAAAGGAGCATAAGATCTCCTGCAGAGGGTCAGGAATGCCCTGGACAGCCCGCCCAGATAGCCCTCTTCCCAAACACAAGCAGACATCCTGCTATGGGAAGAGAGTGGACTAGGCATGACTGGGCAATCGTTAAAACCAAGGCTCCTGAATTGGCTGACTTCTAGGTCCAGCTCTGCTGCTTTCTGGCTGTGTGATCTCAAGCAAGTCAATTTACCTCACAAAGCCACCATTCCCTTTTTTGTAAAATGGTAAATAACGGTTCGAAAAAATGGTTTGTAAAGTGGCAAAACATTAATGCCTGGTTACTGTGAAGATTAAACGAGGCAACACATCAAAATGTGTAAAAGAGGATACAGCAGCTAGGCACAGTGGCACACATCTCTACTCCCAGCTACTTGGGAGGCTGAGGCAGGAGAATTGCCAAGTTCAAGGCCAGCCTGAAAAACCAAGGGAGACACCATCCCATCCCAAAATAAATAATAAAAAGGTATACGGTTGTAGTTCTGCGACTACTGCCTAGCCTGTGCGAGGGCCTGGATCCCAACACAGAAGAGGAGGAGGAAGAAGATGCAGGAAGAGGAGGAAGAGGAGGCGGATGGAGAGGAGGAAGAAGAGGAGAAGACAGCACATACGGGTGTACAAAAATCTTAAGCAGTTGTCACCATCATCAAACTCAAGTAGAAAAACAGATATGCAATCCGTGTACATTGCATATGTATATTCATCATATTAACTCAATTATTACAATTTTATTGTAATAGAAATGAATATTCAAGGCAATCAGTTTCGACCTTGACACATTGCTCTGCGCCGTGACACGGCACCCCTGCGTAGCAAGAACTTGTGCGGCCCTCACCTCAGCGAGGTTTCAGTTCGAGGATCCCCTCCGACTGCGGGATCCAATCAGGACCACGCCGTCTCCTCGCCCACTGTGTTTCTGGGATAGAACTTACCGCTCTCTGACATATTTTCATTGACTTGTTTCGTTGCGTAGTTGGTGTTGGCCTCCCCTCTAAAACGCAGGTTTTCTCTGACATCCTGAGGCCCCCTCTCTTCCCAAAGCCGAGACTGTGCCTGGCACATAGTAGGTGCTCCCAAAGTATCTCTTGAAGGAACAACGGAAAAGTTAGATCCTCTTGTGGCCTTGCAGGGTAGCTGAGTCTTGGAGAGGTGAGACGGTGGGTGCTGAGCCTCAGTCACAGACTTGGACCCACTCTGCATTCGGCCTGAGCCCTGAAGAGTGTTGGGAATGCGGTGACTGCCAGGTGCAGGGAGCAGAGCCGTCCACCCGCCATGTCGCTCCCGCCATCACTCGGTGGAGCAGAAACAGCACCAGCCTTAGCAGGAGGCTTGGTGCCCCAGTCCACACTGATTGGCCGGATGACCCGCAGGAGCCTCTTCTCCCTTGGCCTCAGTTTCCCCTCTAAAAAAACAAAAGGAATGAAACAGATTTTTTTTTAGATTGAAAAATCTTGATTTGGTTTCTTTATTTTTAAATTAATAGTTGACACATAATAATTGTGCATATTTATGGGGTACGGGGTGAAAATCTGATACACATATACAATGTGTAATAATCGAATCAGGAAAAAAAAATTGAATCAGGGCAATTAGTATTCCCTTTGCCTTCAACATTTATCATTTCTTTCCATTGGAAAGCTTCATATTCCTCTCTGCTAGTTCTTGGGTTGTTTTGTTTTATTTTTTCAGTGTTGCAGATTAAAAACCGAGCTTTGCACATGCCAGCCAAGGGCTCTACCCTGAACTGCACCCCAGCCCTGAGGACTTTTTTTCCAACTGAGATTTAATTCACGTACTATAAGATTAGAGGTCTTAGAACTTTCTTTTGTCATGGGATCGGTGAGTCCCGAATTAAACGTGACGTTCAGACCCATTTCTACATAAACAAGATGAAAGTGGAGTGCTCCGGAGAGGGGAGACAGTGGCTCTGCGTGGGGACTCCTGGCTTCCACTCTGCCCCGTCCCCATGGGCCCCTGAAGCAAATCCACAGGGTCCCAGGCCTCAGAGGAACCCAGTTGGAAGACCACTGGAAAGAGTCACTTTTGGGGGTCCTTTCCAAGGTGTAGGGGCTCCCAGAGTGGAGAGAGGCCCCTGCTCTCCCAGCTTGCGTGTGAGCGCTGTTCTTTGAGTCACAGTCCAGCTGCCGCTTGCGGGTCATGAGAAAGCAGGCGAGGGCAGGCCCGGGGCGCAGGAAGTGGAGCAGGCCAGCTGGGAGGCAGTCACAGGCGCTGGTACCGGCCCCCTGGATGGGCCAGTGACATCACAGCCCCAGGAAACAGCTGCCCAAGAGGCCCTTGCTGTCCCTCATTTCTCCTCTGGGAAAATCAGCCACCAGCTGTTGCGTTCCTCTTCTTAGTCGCTTTGGCGCTTCCTGGATTGTCCCCTCACAAACCAGCATCTTCAGCAGTAGCAGCCACTTCCTCTTTTTGGGTGACCCACTATGTGCCGGAAGTGTGCTATCCTAACAGCACAGCTCATCACTATGCGCATTCTCTTATATCGTCCCCTTTAATCGCCGCATCTGCACAAAGGAGGGTTCGGTGCCAATTCCATTCTCCAGATGGTCCCTGGCTCCAGGATGCAAGGCAGGTGGGACCAGCCGCCCAGCTGCTAAACGCCAGGGCCAGCGTTTGAACCCGGTTCTGCCTGGCTCCAATGTTCTTGCTCTTTTCACGACTTACCTCATCGTCAGATTTAGCACAAAGCAAGACAGGGTATAGTTTTCTTCATACGTGGCGATGTGGGATTGTAAATAGTAAACCGGGTTTCTTTATTAATGGCACTCCTGCCTATCGTCCAGAACACTGTCTGCTATGCCACAGATGGCAGCTATTGCTATGACTGTCCCCATTTACAAAGGAGGAAACTGAGGCTCAGGGGAACGAAATCAATTACTCAAGACCATGGTACAAGCAGGTGCCGAAGCCAGATGTGCAGGACTGCAAGGTTGAACTATTTCCCTTCAGGCCTGAGTTTCCCAGCCAGGGTTCTTCTCTGCTCACCTCGTATTAGTCTCTAGGGCTGCAATAAATGACTGCAAACTGGGTGGCTTATAACAGACAGTTCTTTTCTCACAGTCCTGGAGGCCAGCAGCCCAAGATTAAGGTGCCCCTTTCCATGCCCCTCTCCGAGCTTCTGGAGGCCACCAGCAGCTCTTGACAAACCTCGGCGTGGGCTTCCTCGCTCTGTCTTTGTTGGAATGGCTTCTCTTTGCGTCTCTGTGTCTTCCGTCTTACTTTCCATTCTCTTGTAAGGACACCAGTCTTTGGGTTCAGAACCCCCCCTAAATAAACACTCACCCTTTAGTTACATGTGTAGCCAAGCGTGGTGGCAGAAACCTGTGATCCCAGGGCTCTGGGAGATGGAGGCAAGAGGAGGATTGCAAGACCAAGCCCAGCCTGGGCAATCTGGCAAGTCCTTGTCTCAAAATAAAAAATAAAAAAGGGGTTGGGGATATAATTCGGCAAGAAAGGCCCAGGTTCAATCTTCGGTATCACTGAAAAAAATATTACAACTGTAAATACCCTATTTCCAAATAAGGTCACATTCACAGGTACCAGGTGTTAGAAATTGTTTTGGGGACCTAATTTAGCCTGGTGGTATCACCACCCCCGTTCAGAAAGTCTTCACTGAGTGCTGAGTGCTCAGCGGGGGCACAAACATCGTAGCTCCTTTCTGCCCATGGTCTCACGAGAAAGGTAGGTAAGGCACTGGCAAGTGGTGGGGTGGTTTAAACTAACTGTATTTTTTTTTTTTTTGAGACAGGGTCTCACTATATAGTTTAGGCTGATCTTGAATTCACTGTGTAGCCCAGCTCGAACTGGTATTTCTCCTGCGCCAGCCTCCTGAGTGCCGGGATTATAGGTGTCTACCACCATGCCCAGCTTCAACCTAACTGTAGAATTAAAGACCATGAACGCACAAAGGAGAGCAAGTAATAATGCCTGGGATGGGGAAAACAAGGAGTATATTGGATTAGCAATTTCATAATTTTTTTTTTTTTTTTTGGTGCTGGGGATCAAACTCAGGGTCTTGTGCTTACAGGGCAAGCACTCTAACCACTGAGCTAAATCCCTGGCCCCATGGATTAGCAATTTCAATAGCTATTTACTAAGCACTTACTATGTGTAAGACACTTTAGGGAAAAATATATACTTGGAAAGAAAAAAAAAGACAAAAGAAAGAGCCTGAACTCTAGCTGAACATAAAGGCCTCACATGCAGGCTTTACTGTCTATGTCTCAGTTTCCTCACCTGTAAAATGGGAACAATAACACTATTTGCTTCACAGGATTATTATTAGGTACAGTATAACTAAAATCAATCACCTACACATTCATTTGAAAAAATACTTACTGAAATTCTTCTATTTGCCAGGCACATAATGGCCAATAAGGAGCTAGGTAAAATGCCTAGCACCAGGAAAGCACTCTCCTTTGGCAGTACTAGGGATTGAACCCAGGCATGTTAGGCAAGCCCTCTACCACTGAGCCACATCCACAGTCCTTTTTATTTTATTCCGAGAGAGGATCTCGCTAAGTTGCCCAAGCAGGCCTTGAACTTGTGATCCTCCTGCCTTAGATGTGCAAAAAAGTACTTAATACATAACAGATCCTGTTCTCTTTCCTCTAATTTGTAAGTTGGGTAAACGTTCAGGACAGAAGTACAAGGGCAGTCACAAGGCAGGACAAGCTAAAGGTCAAGAAAGGAGTACAAGGTCTGCGTTCAGAGGACAGCAAGGTGTGGCCAGCGGGTCTGTGAATGCTTCCTGGGAGAAGCTAGTCTGAACCAGACCCTGGAGGGCCAACAAGAAGGAGAGGAGAGAAACTCACGGCAGCAATAGATTCAGGCCAGATGGCGACCCTTTCTGAAAGATTCTGGGCTTTTGCAGGGCAAATAAAGCATCAGTGAAAGTTAGAAGAAAAAATTAAAAAACCCCAAAATGCAAGGGTAAGTACAGATGAGAATGTACCTGCCTACATCATAAATATTTGCATTTCTTTCTTTTTCTTTTTTTTCGTTTTTTATTTTTTGAGACAAGGTCTTTGCTATATAGTTCAGGCTGACCTTGAACTCACTATGTCCCCGAGGCCAGCCTCGAACTCACGGCAATCCTCCTGCCTCGGCCTATTTCTTTCAATTTTGCTCGAACTTTGTTATCATTTTTTTATGCAGGGCGTTTCCTATAAGGGACTAGTTCCATATATTTCTCCTGCAGATAACTGGTGTCTTTTCCCAACCAACACAGCTCTCTGAAGGCAGGGACTGTATTTTATCACCAGTACATCGCTGATGCTTAGCCTAGTGCTTGGCATATAGTAAGAACTTGATGGGCATTTCATTGAATGAGTGAATGACTTTTATGTTTCTGTTTTACATGAGAGCATGAAATCTTGAAACAGTGTGCTAACATTCACACTTCCTGCTCAGTACAGTGGCACACACCTGTAATCCCAGCCACTTGGGAGGCTGAGGTAGGAGGATTACAAGTTCAAGGCCAGTTGCAAGCATAAGGCCCTGAGTTCGATCCCCAGCACCCAAAAAACAAACAAGTTCAAGGCCAGCCTGGACAATTCAGAGACCCTGTCTCAAAATAAAAATAAAGAACTGGAGATATATTTCAGTGCTCTTGGTGCTGCCAGTACCTCAAAATAAAGAAACGAAATGGAATTCATATTTCTTGCCTGGAACAAGTATAATATTAATACGCACAGTCAAAGCCAGGCAGGCAGAAGGGAGTGACTGGAGTGACCAGTTTGCCTATCCAGCTGGACAGAGCTGTACGGAGCCTTTCGAGGCTGACTTAGGAAATCGAAGACTGTGCTATGGACCCATTGGGCTGGGTTACTTTAAACCTGGGTCAGCCAACCAAGGGTGGATGCAAAAGACTTTCTTTAAACAAGGCAGCGGCTTGAGGCTTTCACAGAACAGAAAGGGAATTCACAGGACTCAACCGCCTGCTCACAGCCTTGAGACTTGAGGACGCCAGCAAGGCTAACTCTGTGTTGCGATAAGAAACGGCAGTTTCTTGAAGGTTTATTTTGTTTCTGGAGCCACCAGATCCAGTGGGCGGATCACATCTTGAAATAGAAGCATCTCGAAAGGCCCGTGAATCATTTCTGGGCACCGGCTTGCACAGTTTCATATCCTGTTCTCAGCCTCACCTTGGGCGCTCACTGTGTGCGCGCGTGCATCTGTATTGTTTTCAGACTTGTTTCGGGCTTAGGATTTGGTCTTGAAACTTTTACTTTCTTTTAATAGCTTTTTTTTTTTTAAAGCTGGAAGAATTTTTCAAATTGTTTTCGCGAGAAAGTTCAAAACCCTGGAATGACTAAGTCTCTGGAAGAATTTGGACTTTGTTAGGGGAGTTTGTTTGTATTTGGTCTGAATCACTCAGTCACTAATTTCTACAGCAAGACCCTTTGGAAAGCTTCTGGGTCAGCCCCCTCACTGCATATGTGGGGAAACTGAGGCTCGGGGAAGGAAAGAGTTCAGCTAAGGTCCTGCAGCATGTCAGTGGGAGCAGCAGAGTTGGCTACTGGAGCCAACTATGAGTGGCAAGATGCTCCAAAGCACCCTGCCTTCACTTAGCTGGGCACATTTTTACAATTAGCAGAGGAAGCCTGGCATGGAGCTTAGCGATAAAGTGCCTGCCCAACATGCAGGAGTCTTGGGTTTGATCCCCAGCACCACCCTCTCCCTGGAGCACACACACACACACACACACACACACACACACACACACACACACACAGATTACCAGAAGAGCAGAAAGAGCAAGAGGATCCTGGGAGTATAGGTATAGTAGGGTAGGGAAGGGAATGCACGGAGGTATTTTAAATGCATTCACTTGTTTAATCCTCCCCAGGCTCTATCAGGCAGCGGTTTTTCCAACAGGATTGATTTTGCTGTCAGAGGACATTTGGCAAGGTCTGCAGTCATTTTGGTTGTCAAAACTTGGGTAGGGGTGCTACTGGCACCTCATCTATAAAACGGAGATAACAATAACTCTGTCAATAGCTGCTAGGATGACTCAAGGAGTTAATGCTTATAAAGCACTTAGAATAGTGCCTGCTACATAGGAAGTATTAAATAAATCTTGAAAAATAAAAACAAGCTTGCCCAGCATACAAAGTAAGTAAAAGAATGTGATGAAAGCTTAGGTGAAAAATTAATCTGAAGACATGGAAAGGCTGGAAGCTGGGAGATGTTCCAGGGTACAGGACCTGTGAGCAGGTACGTCACATCCACGAGGTGTCCCGGGTCCCCCAGCAGTGAGGTTTTCCTCCTTAGACCCTGCTACCATCCAAGCTGCTCCATTTTTCAGGCTAAAGGGACATGCACTGTTACACATGGACCCCTTGGCAGTCTGACCCAGTAACCCCTATCAGTCATTAAGAACAGTTCAGAAGGGGCTGGGGATTTAGCTCAGTGGTTAGAGTGCTTGTTTAGCAAGCACAAGGCCCTGAGTTCGATCCCCAGCACCAAAAAAAAACCAGCTCAGGATTCATTCCTTTTTCAGACCCTCCCGGCAAGTAGGCCGACTGCAGGTTATACTGGAGTGAAAGCTGAGGCCAAGGCCGGCAAGCTTAGTTCTGAGGCAGGCTCACACAGAGCTCACAGGTTCACAGTCGCCCGAGGGATCCTAGGCCATGTGTCACTCACGCCCACGCCGGCCAGCACCACTCCAGAACAGGCCTCCAGCCTGGGCCAAGTCCCGCCCTCCTCTTCCCAGCCTTGTGCCCACCAGGGCCTGCATCTGACACTCCCACTTTCGGCTCTGAGGGCCTCTTACCCAGTCTGGCCATATTCCCTGCTCTTGCACTTGGACCCTCTAATCCTGCCCTCAGCCAGAGGTCAGATTCCTCCACTGGCCACACTTCGGGGCAGTTCCTGTGTGCAGCTACAAGGCCTAATGTCTTGCGGAGGAAATAGGCACAGGGCTGTTATGGGAGCAGAGCGGGGAAAAGCTGAGGAAGAGCCACTCCATCCTTCCTCTGTGGGTCATCCACCTGGCCAGCTGCTCGTTCAAACACCGTGAGCCATTTTTGAAGCACCAAAGTTTAGTGTGTCACTGTCCTCACCTGGAGCCTAGAAGGCCTGTATCCACTGTATTAGTTTTCCACTGCTGCTGTAACCAACGACTATACACCAAATGGCTTAAAACAAGACACATTTACTACATTATAGTTATGCAGATTAGAAACCCAACCTGATCTGGCTGGGCTAAAATCAAGGTGTCAGCAAGGCCAGGATCCTTTGTGGGGGCCCTAGTTAGAATCTATTTCCTAGCCAGGTGTGGTGGCACCTGCCTGTAATCCCAGCACTCTGGGAGGCTGAGGCAGGAGCACTGCAAGTTCAAGCCCATCTTGGGCAATTTAGTGATTTATTCAGAACTTGTCTCAAATTTAAAAAAAAAAAAGAATTAAAAAGGGCTGGGGATGTACCCCAGTATAAAGGCCCTGCATTCAACCTCTAGTACTGGAAAAAAATTAGAATCTGTTTCCTGCCTGTTTTAGGTTCTAATTCCATGGCTCATGCCCCTTCCTCCATCCGCATAGTCTCCAGCCGATTCCTATCCACATCTCTTTCTTTCACTCCACTTTTAAGAACCCTTTTGGTTACATCAGAGTCACCCAGATAATCCTGAGTAAACTCAATATTAAGGTCAGATGATCAGCAACTTTAATCCCATCTGCAACCTTACGTCCCATTTGCCAAGTAACATCAATCTGCACAAGCTGCAGGAGTAAGGTGTAGACACTTGATCCCCTCACAACACTAACCAGCGGGGCGTGGCATGGACCTCACCAACCCAGAAAGCACGTGCTCATTCTGAAGGGGCAACAGCTGTCCAGCCCCAGCTGATGTCGTCACTCGAGTTTACTGTGATCTGGCCTGCCGATCTGTCAGGTAAATCTGGAAAACTTAGATTTTCAGGCTGAGTGTTCCAATTTTGAAACCACTGTGCAGACGAAGGAAAAGAAAAAGGAAGGCAGAGAAGGAAGGGAGGAAGGAAGGAAAGGAGCGGAGGGGAGGAAAGGAAGGAGAAGATTCATGGAGTGGATTAGGCAGGAAGCCACTTGGGTGTAATCCTGGCTCCGCCTCCACCCTCAGCCCAGGTGAGAAGAGGAAAAGCCGCAGGCGGAAGCAGCATGGTGCAGCCGGCCGCAGGTGGGAGGGAATGTGGCCAGCAGGAGCCCAGTGAGTACCCGAGGGAGTGCTCAGAGGAAAGTTCCGAGGGAGAAGGGACCCACCATCTCCCTCAGGGACCAAGCATCACCTGCAGAAGCAGCGAAGCATCAAAGCACGCGGGAAATCAGCCAGAGTCAGGAGGGCTTCATGCCTCGTGAGTGCGGGACAGACCAAGCGCGCCCTTTCTAACTTCACCACACCAGGGCTCCCCTGCCCGGCCCCGCAACGCTGGCTGGCTGCGGGATGGACGGCACAGGTGGGAGTGAGGAGCTTTTTCACCTTGTGCCTTTTTATGTGTGTGTCCGTGTGTTTTAATTTTGAACCAAGTGAGACGACTGCCTACTTAAAATGTTAAATTATTCTTATTTATTTAAAAATAGTTTTAAATGCAATCATCTGTATTAGAGGTAAAAACATGAATGCAGTTGTCATGGGGATTGATTGCATTGCACTTCCGGGAAGATGGTGTATGTGGCCTCACTGCAGGATAGTCTAGAAATGGTGAAATGTTCATAAATCTGGCCACTGACTCTGGACTAATCACCTGTCACTTAAACCAGTGGCTGCTTTTTCTTGTCCTCATATGCCAGGACATGCATAAACCAGACTCAGGTTTTCTCTAATTCTATTCTTGTCCATTCTGCATGACACAAAACTAGGGCCCTGGAGTCAGTCAGTGCCCTTTCCATGCTGTGCATTCTTGAGCAACATACTTAACTTCTCTGAGCCTCAGTCCCCTCAGGAGTAAAAGGAGAGAGATAATAACACCTACTATATGAGGTTGTTATGAAGATTAATGAGTTAATGTGTATAAAACACTTGAAACAGCACAAGATCAATGAACAGAAATATTGACTCTATTACTTTTGCTACTCTTTTAACCTTGTTTATTTTCAGTGAGGGAACCATTAAAACCCTAACAATTTAAAATGTAACAGGGCTGGGGATTTAGCTCAGTGGTTGGAGTGCTTGCCTTGCAAGCACAAGGCCCTGAGTTCGATCCCCAGCACCAAAAAAATTAAAAAAAATAAAATAAAATGTAACAAAAAAATAAAATGTAACAATCTAAAATGAAGTGAATTTAAATTTCAGTCCCCTAAATCATCATACGCATCCTCTAAGGAGCGTACAATTGTCTCTATTTCATACATGGGGAAACTGAGGCTCAGAGAAGGTAAGTGAGCTGCTGAGACACTGAATTTGGAGATAGAGAAAACAAGGGTTTGAACCTGACTGCTCCAGACCTGTTGGCGTGTGACACTGTCCCATGGGAGGATGTGAAATAACAAGGCTGAGGGGGTCCGGGTTTTCGTTGGTTAGTTTAACTTGGGGTCAGCACTTCCCCTGCATGGACCCAGGTCCGGCAGATCCAGGGTGGGGGACAGGTCAGGTCTCTGGCTCACATTCTGGCCTCCATTTGGGAGCCGAATTCCTCGCTCCCTTGGGAGGGAGACAGAGGCGGGGAGGGGTGTCCCAGCGTGGAGCTTGCTGCAGCCCCAGCTGCTGCCTGCTTTCTTTCGAGAAGTTTCCCCAGCAGCCCAGCCTTACCCCGGGCCTCTAGGAAGCAGTCCGTGGGACTCGCAAACATGGCCATTACCCAGCTTGGGAGTTAAAGGCCCCCAACAGACAGGCAGCACTGCCAGTAATTCCCAGGGGATGCAGAACCCAGAAGTCAGGGGCACAGGGCAGAGGGCGGAGGGCTTCACCTTTCTGAGATACGCATGCATAAGAGCATCCATCCCAAATGTTGGAAGAATTATTTTCCTTTTTTCTGGAGATAGGGTCTCACTGCAGTGCCCCGTCTGGCCCCAAACTCCAGGGCTCAAACAATCTGCCTGCCTCAGCCTCCCAAAGACTTGGGACTGTAGGAGGTGGCCCGATTGCAACTGGATTTTCTTTCTTTTTTTAAAAGAACTTTGCCGAGGTACAAGTTACATATCATAAACTCTACCCTCTTTAGGTGTACATACAATTCCATGATTTTTAGCATACTTACAGAGTTGGGCAACCATCACACCACTCTGGGAATATTGTCATCATGCCCCCACACCCTGTACACGTTAGCAATCACTCCCTTACCCCTCCCCAGGCCTAGGCAAGTGTTAATCCACTTCCTGTCTCTCTAGATTTGCCTTTTACAGATACTCACATAAATGGAGCCATGTATCATGTGGCCCTTTGTGTGCTGCTCCTTTCACTTAGCATAATATTTTTGAGGTCCATCTGTGCTGTTGCATATCTCTGTAGCTCATTCCTTTTTATGGCTGAATAATATTCCATCGTGTGGTTATACTGTATTTTGTTGATCTAGCCACCCACTGGTGAACATTCAAATCCTTTCCACTTTTCAATGACTGTGAACAATGCTGCTATGTACACCCCTATACAAGTCTCTGGGTAGACATGTGTCATTGTCCTCAGGTAGACACACCTAGGAAGAAGCTTGCTGGATCATATGGTAAATTTACATTTAAATTTTTATTTTATTTGCTTGTTTATTTATTTAGCAGTACTGGGCCTTCACACCTAGCTATATCCCCAGCCCCTTTTCATTTTTAAAATTTTGAGACAGGGGCTCACTAAATTCCTAAATACTCCAGGCTGGGCCTGAACCTGTGATCTTTCCACCTCGGCCTCCCAGAGTGCTGGAATTACAAACATGCACCACCACACCCAGCTTAACTTTTTAAAAAAATTCCAAATTGTTTTCCAAAGTTTTTTTTGTGGGGGGGATGGGGGAGTTGAACTGGGAATTGAACTTGGTCAGGGCCTTGCACTTGCTAGGCAAGCACCCTGCCACTGAGCTAAATCTCCACCCACCCCCAAGTTTTATATTCCCATCAGCAATGTATGACAGTTTGTTGAGAAAATTAATATGAAGTGCTTAGCACAGTGCCAGGTCATCATAAATCCTCAGCTCATGTTAGCTAGTACCAATAGAGGTTTCAATAGAACCCAGCATTGAGCATAACTATAGTACCCTGAGTGCTGTTGCCTAATTCCTTGAATAAAGTAGATCATGTAAAGACATCCACTCTAATTTATTTGACCACCTTCTCCCTTCCCATCTTAGAAGCATGCTCACATTTTTAATGCTTTCAGCCTGGCAGTCAAAGTTCACCAGACGCCCCACCTCCATCTACTTACCCAGTCTCAGCTAACACCTACCCCTTTCCCCCCACACCCCTGCTGCTGCCCAGGTGAACAGATCACACCTTTCCTCTTGTCATTCTCTGCCTTCTCCCTTCTGTCCACCTGTCTCCTCTTCAGGCAGTAAAATCCTGAAAATCCAGGCAGCTGTCTTCAAGCCTCAGCACCTCTCCTCTCTAACATCTACTTTGACTTTCTTTAAGTATCGTCTGACTATCGAGCACCCGAAATATGGCTAGTCCAAACTGAGGTATGCTGAATTATAATACATAATATGCACACCAGATTTTGATGACCTACTATGCAAATGATGTAAAAATAATAGCTTTTCATATTAATTGCATGTTGGAATGATACTGTTTTGTATATACATAGTTAGCTAAAGTACATTATTGAAATCAATTGTCCTTTTCCTAATGTGATTCTCCCAAATTTAAAATTACACATGTGGTTCATGTTTGCTGTTTGCATTATAGATGTGTCAGGCAGTAGTGATGTAAGAATGTCAATATCCTAATGGTCATTATTTATTGAGAACCTTTTTCTTCTCCTTTTATATCTGTTATCTAACGCAGTGCTCAGCACAATCCTGTGGGATGAATATTATGAATATCTCCTTTTCACAGATAAGGAGACTGAGCAAGGGTGTGATTTCCCTCAAGTCACAGCTGGACTTTAGCAGATTCAGGATCCTGAGCCAAGCTGACCCTAAAGCCTGTGCTGTCCCATGGGATCCTGCTGCCCAGACTACTAAAAGCCAGAGAGCTTTGGGGGTGTCATTGGCTAAGTGTGGGGTGTTTTGGGGGGTCTGTCTGGAGTGTCTTTGTTCTTTGAATTAGACCAGCTCTACATGGTAATGAATCATGCTAATCAGAAACTTAGACTGAATGCTTGTCTTTCATAAATAAAAATGAGAAAGCAGATTTAAAAAATATAAGCAGTGCGTTTGGAATAAATCAGATCTTGGGATCTGTGGGCGGAATGAAAGGCTGAGGACAACTGATTAAACAAACATCTTTCTTTCTTTTTCTTTTTTTCACTGGGGATTGAATCCAGGGCCTTTTCGCTGAGCTACATCCCCATCCCTTTTTTATTTTTTATTTTGAGACAAGGTCTTGGTAAGTCGCTAAATTGCCCGGGCTGGGCTCAAATTTGTGATCTTCCTGCCTCAGCCTCCCAGAGTGCTGGGTTACAGGCCTGCACCACCACACTCATTTTACAGATGCTCAGAGAGGAGAAAGACTGTGCACAAGGTTGTCAGTATCCGCCAAGTGCAAAAACTGGGTTTCTGGGATCCCGGGTTGGGCTCCCCACCCCCTGTACTTCACTGTCTTTACATGGAAGATCCCCACCCTCAGTCACCCGGAATCCCTTTGTTTTAAACCAGCCACCTTCCTCCCCACGCCTGTCCCAAGGACTAGAGAGGAGGGGCCAAGCTATTTCCCATCAGGGTCCCAAGGCCATCATCGGTCCTGGGCCAGGAATTCCTTTCAGCGCTGAAAATAATTCAGAACCCTTGGAGGTCTCCCAGAGCCTTGATTCCCATTGCACCCAGGTCTTGCCTATAGGCCCCCCCAACACACACACACACACACACACACACACACACACACACAAACACAAACACGACTCTCCTTGCAGTCTCCTGGGCTCCCCAGACCTCCTCTGCTCAGCTCCTGCCTGCATTCACACGGGTTCCACAAACTGCCCACACCCCGGTTCCCTCTTCCCGGCCCTCTCCAAGTAGGCACGAGAAAGGGCCACTGGAAAGGCGCTAAACCCATCATTCCTCTGAACCAACCCAGGAAGCCACAGCCAGAGGCCGGGAAGGAGCCACCAAGGAACAGAGAAAGAGGCGGAAACAAGGAGGCACAGAAAGACAAAGCGGGAGAGAGAGAAAGAGGGTACAGATCAAGAAAGAGATGGAGGGGAAAAGGGGGAAAAGGGGACTCAGGAAAAAGAGGATTAGAAGAAGCCAGAATAGGAAGAAGAGGGAGGAATTAGACTTTGCGGGAACTGACTGAGGGAGACCGAAAGCGCAGAGGCGATGGGAGAGACCCTCGGCCAGCGGGGCGGGGCGGGGCAGCGCCGGCTCCGGGGCGCGGGGCGCGCGGGGCGCGGGGCTCCGGGGTCCCGGGGGCGGACCCTCCTCCCGACGCCCGGCCCGCGGCGGCCGTCCGCACAGCCGCATTCCTCCGGGTTTCCCACACATTCGCCATCAAAGAGTCCCCAAAGCCCCAGCTTTCCCGCGCCCCTCCCCCGCCAGCGGCTGGAGAAGCTATTTTTCACCCCCTCCTGGTCTTTAATCTGTTGTGGGGAAAGAAAGCGGCTTTTGTTGGACGAGGGGCTGCGCAGGGGGCGGGGAGGGGGCGCCGGCGATTGTGTGTCCCGCAGCTGCGCGCCCGGGACCGCCGGGGGTGGGGGCGGCCGGGCGGGGCGCGGGGGTCGCGCCGGGCCGAGGTGGGGCGCGGGGCCGCCGCCCGACACCGCGAAGGTCCGAGGAGGGAGGGCCGGGAGGTCGGAGGGCCGGGCCGGGCCGGGGCCGCCAGGGCGCGGGGTGCGGGCGGGCAGGGTCGCGGCGGGTGAGGGAGGGGAGGAAAAGGCCACCCGGGCGCGCAGCCCATTGTCCCCGTGGCCCTGTTCTGCACCTGGCCTCGAGAGTGCGGGAAGATGGACGCAAACAGAAGCGGGCTCCGGGAGAGGCCGCAGCCGGGAAGGACATGTGCAGGGCCAGCGCCCGGGAGAGGGCGCAGATTAAGCGCCCTGCAGCCCTTACCTGGCATGGGAGGGTCCCAGACCAGGGGGATCCAACCACACACACACACACACACACACAGACACACACACACACACACACACACGCTGCCTGACACCATAAAGTTCTGTGGAGCAAAATGTATTTCAATTGTGTTTTCCTTTCCTTTCATCCCCACTTTTCCCCGTGGTGGTGCTGGGGATTGAACCTAGGAGTGCTAAGATACATCCCCGGCCCTTTTTAATTTTATTTCAAGAGAGGTTCTTGCTAAAATGTCGAGGCTGGCCTCAAACTTGCAGTCCTCCAGCCTCAGTCTCCTGAGTAGCTTGGATTACCGACAGGCACCACCACACCCAGCCCCAATCGCTGGTTAAGACCTCTCTCTCTTCCTCCGGTTGATGGCTGTTCAAAGCATAAACTATAGTCTGGGGCAACCCTTTTCTGCCTCTCAACATCTGTGTGACCTTGGATAAGTTACCTCACCTTTCTGGGCCTCAATCAATATGAGGATTGAGGAAAATAATACATGTAAAATGCCCAACTCATGGTTGGCACTCAGCAAAAGTTATCTTCCAAGCCAGGGTTATGGTACATGCCTGTAATCCCAGCACTCTGGATCTTGGAGCAGGAAGATTGGGAAATCAAGGCTGGCCTGGACTACATAGAGAGACCCTGTCTCAAAAAAATTTTTTTTTCCTTCTTAAACCTGCTGACACCTGGGTGATTATGTTTAGGGACAGTTTTGGAAGGTTTCCTGGGAGATGTAGTTCCTGCCTGGGCCTTCTGGCACCTGTGTGTTTCCAGCTCCCCTGAAAGCACTGGACAGGTTGGGGGTTGAGGAACCCTTTCCTCTATGGAAGGGTCACCTCTGTCCCTAGCTTCAGTCCTCTCCCTCTCCCAACTGTCTCCTCTGGCAGCCTTTGAACTGCAGCTAGAACCTAGGCCAAGGCAAGACAGCGCCTAGCAGGGTGAACACAGCTCTTCCACTCTGCAAGCCTTTTTTTTTTTTTTTTTTTGAGACAGGGTCTCACTAAATCCTAAATCACTAAGGTAGTTGCCCAAGCTGTGCTCAAACTTACAGTCCTCCTCCCTCAGCCTCCAGAATCCTGGGATTTTAAGGATGCACCACCATGCCATAGTTCTTCAAGGCTTTTTTTTTTTCCCTTCATCTTTTCCTGTCCAGGACCCCATCATCTTTCTAAAGCCTTTCCTGAACTCTTAATTGATAGGGGTCCAAATGCAACTGTTAGCTCCTGTCTGAAGCAGTACACATTATGCCTGGGGGTCAACTTGTACTTTATAGTTTGTTTGTTTGTTTGTTTGTTTGTTTGTTT